>BSBK01000012.1:2400000-3000000 GCA_027943335.1 Chamaecyparis obtusa | reverse complement strand
TAGAATAACTGAGAGGGGGGTGAATTAGTTAGTCACTGTCCCTAATCAAGATGTATAATTCAAAACAAATACTTCAACTTCTTCTAATCGGTAAACATAAAACTTTCTCTCTGTACTGTGTTTTTACTAATTAGTAGTCCATAACTTATAATAGTTACCAATCAAATCTAACATGTAATGTGCAAAGTATGATAACAAACAAATATCACAATCAACACATAACACAAAAGATTTAACGTGGAAACCCTGTGAAGGGAAAAACCACCTCGGACTGACAACCCAAAATATTTACTCTTCTGAAGTGAGGTCGGTAAAGACTCAACCTTGTTAAAGGTTACAAACACACTGTTAGGTGTGACCTTGTTAGAGGATTTTAGACTAGAAGTTATCATCCAACCAGCAGTCACTCTGGGGTTGACAGGATAACAATGTTCATTCTATGAATGAGACATCATAAGACTTTCTTATTCTACTCGGTTAAGAGATTTGACTATGTACAATCGACCATCTTTTGTTATTCTTTCTCTCTAGCATCCTAATGATGGATCATGTAGTATGATCTGAAACATTGATGGTTTAAAAAACTCTACACAATCAAATGTAGAAACTACTTGGTATTATACATGGATTGTGGAAATCTAATAAATTTAAATGTTATACTATTATTATTTCTTTTATAGATATTAATTAATAATGGATAATAAGTTAATAACATTTAAAGTTATTTAATTGAATACTAACAATTCAAAATGCACTATTTTTTTAATAATATTACTTAAGTTAGTGTTTAGAGATTACGAGATTTCTCATTTATGTGGTCGCTGACTCGCTAGGTCTCTCAAACATGAGTTATCTGTTAAAGTAATATTTTTTATTGATCATATAGTATACTTAAAGTTAAAATGATATTTTTTATTGATTATAATTTTAACGTTGATAATTATAATTACATATAATTCTCATACATTATAATTGGAAAACCATAAATTCTTTCTCTAACCTTATTAATTCATCTGTCCTTCAAAATTCTGTAAATCTTTTATATTAACTACAACTGTCTATATTGTACAACTATGATACATTTTAAATATTCAGATTTAAAAATGGAAATACCATTCACATCGTTTGAACATTTCCTCATTTCTACTGAAACATACAAGTTACATCATACATGTCAAATACACAGATAAAGAAACTAATTAAAATATTTTGTACCCATAAAACACAAATGGAAATGAGCTAAAGCTTGTGAAATTTTCATTTTACTTTTTCATAAAATTATAATTATAATTTACATTGTCCACTTCCAGTACAATACTACAAAGAGAAACCTACTATTATACTATAAACAAAAAAACTAAAAAATGAGGTATGTTTTTATAAAAAAAAATCACTAATAGTCTACTAGTGATTTTTCCCTATGACTCCATCTAAGTAGAATTCTATAGAGAGGATTAACTACAAGAATTCATCGAGCCACTCGTATTTCCCCACCTGAGCCTCCTCTTCATCAAGCATAAACCACTTACAAAGAAAATCCATGGCAATCAACACCCATTTCCTATGGTGCTTCAAGTGCCCAACAGTTAGGCCCAACATAAAAGGTTGCATGGCCACATTTTGGCCTGGGAGGAGAAGCTTGGGTATTTCACTTGCCCAAGGGATCCCCACCCCTATTTCCATGAATATGAAAACATTAATGTTGTCCCCCAGGTATTCTTCTTTAAAAACCCTCCTCAGCAGCATTAACATGTCCACCTTCTCTCCTTCGAGGTTGAGAAGAGATGCCAAAAAATGGGACGTAATGTCCGTGTTGACCCAGTGCCTATCTTCATTGTTCATAAACTCTCATCCCACCACCATTTTCACAACTTCTATTACCAAAGGCCCACGCCCCTTACAAATAGATTCTAAGTTTTCATTTGAAAAGGAACCTAGAAAAGCCTTCTGGGCCTCCTTAGATGTACATCTAAGCCTAATTGGAGTGTCCATCTAAAACAATAAAACTTTAGAAAACTTTAAAAAAATTTATTTGCAGAGTGTAGATTGCAGACCCTAAACAAACAAATTATCTAGCAAAGACAAATCGATGAATAATGAAGCTAGATCATCTATAAATAGCCCTTGAATCCTTGATCGTTACTTAGCAATACATTATTCTTTCTTTAATGGTATTAAATCCATTGTCCTTAATATGCCTCTAAATATTTCATGTAAATCTTTCCCCTAAATGCATGCGTGTGAGAAATTAAAATTTTGTCCTTAATCTTTCATATCTGGCAGTAAATCTTTCCCATAAATGCAAAACTGTCAGAAATTGGTTAGATCGTCTGTACAAATTTGGAAGTGGTGCGTGATAGCTAAAGAATATCACTTTTCACTGACAAGGCATTTATTTCTTACCGAGTTAAGAGGTTACAAGTTGCACTATAGGACTGTGATTATCGATAACAACATGTGTACACTATAGTTTATAGACAAGTTGACAACCCTAATTTGATACGTGTCAACATTTTGGTGACTTCCTGGACAACTCTATTTCCTTCAAGAAATTGGGCCTAAAATTAAACTTCAGCCATTGATCTTGGATCATCAGACGATCTCAAATAATACATTTAACATTATAAAATAATGTATGCATGTTAGGAACTTAGGTTAGGTTACGTGTCTGTGTTATGTCCCATCTTTTGGAAATCACCAATAAAATATATTTTTTCCCATAATTAATGAATGATTTAGCCAATAAAATAAATAATTTTGAAAACCGTACATAAAATTCATCAATGAAATTATTTTTTTTCCCTTCAAAATAATATCATTCATCTCATGTATTATAATTTTTTACTTCAAAAGAAAATTATTCGCCTCATATATTATAATTTTTTACTTGACAAAAAAATTATTTGCCAGCAATCTGATGAACTACAACTGATTTGGAACCAGAATGAAGAATCTGTAATTCAAGATTACTAAGGAGTTGATGTTTTGATAATGCAAGATGATTAAATCAGTTTTATGTTGTCATTGATGTCAACTAGCTTGACAATACTTATCTTGTAAGTTACTACATTGACACATCTGAAGGAAGGTGAAAGAGATGAAGAACAGAAATATCTACATGAGGAATATGTATATGTCAGATGAGGATAAGGAACACATTGAGTAATTTGTTGATGAGTATATGACTTGATGGAATTGACTTCATTATGTTGCATTCATCTATAATGAAGAATAGAGGTGAATGACACAAAGCAGTGTTGTTGGTAAATGAAAGCATTTCAATATACACCGACGGAGTGTAGTGTATACCGAGCACAGTATTAACCGAGCATGTGTTCACCAACGCATTTCTTTGTTAACCGAGAAAAATAGAATGAATTAAATGCATAGTTTAGTTGATAAGATTGATGAGCTGGAAAATGTATGATTCTGAGGTAACAGATCAAGTTTGTTATGATGATCTATGGCTAGCGTAATTCGAGAGAGATCTAATGGATTAAATTGAAACATGTTATTGACACGTCAGCCGGAGGAAGCTTAAAGTGGAAAAATCAATGATGATGATTAAGCGAAAAAATCTGATGGAGGAGAAGAAAATATTTCACATGTCTATATAAGAGACTGGAGATGTCATTTTTGACATGCCAAAATAGAAGAAACTGCATAACTTTCACGTGAATGAGCTTCATGCATTCTGATCATACAAGTTAATAAGAACTGAGGTACAAAATAGTTACTAATCCATAGAGAGCAATTACCAATGAACAGTAAGTTAATACATTGTTGAAATATGAAGTGATATATTGGTCAGAAGGATCTAAATGAGAAAAATACCGATCTATAAGCTGCAATTGAAGTTGTAATAAGGAAGATCATTTATTGTTACATATTTAACCATTGTACATAGTCAAATCTCTTAACTAAGTGGACTATGAAAGTCTTATGATGTATCATTCATAGAATGAACATTGTTATCCTGCCAACCCCAGAGTGATTTCTAGTTGGATGATAACTTCTAGTCTAAAATCCTCTAACAAGGTCACACCTAACAGTGTGTTTGTAACCTTTAACAGGGTTGGCTCTTCACCGACCTCACTTCAGAATAGTGAATATTTTGGGTTGCCGGTCTAAGGTGGTTTTTCCCTTCATAGGGTTTCCACATTAAATCTCTTGTGTTATGTGTTGATTGTGATATTTATATGTTATCATTGATTGCATATTGCATGTTATATTTGATCGGTAAGTACTATAAGTTTTAGATAGACAATCGATAAAAGCACAAATAGTGAGAGTATTATTGTTTACTGACCAGCAGACATTGAAGTATTTGTTTTTGGATTATACATCTTGTAGTGGGACAATGATTAACTGATTCACCCCCCCTCTTAGTTATTCTAAAAATTGGTATCAGAGCCTCGGTTGCTTAGAACAAAGTTTTAAGGACTTCAACACAAAGGTCTCAAGATGTATAAGAGGGAAGTACCAAAATTGAATAAAGAGAATTTTGCAGTATGGCAGAGCCGAATGAAGCTACATATATCTAGAATTGGGAATTCTGCACTAGAATTGATGGAGAATGGCTACATAGCACCACCCATTGGTCCTTTAACCCTTGATCAACTAAGAGACAAGCATGAACACAATGTCACTATGATGGAACTTGCTACTGCTTGTACCAATGCTAAGTTTGAAGACATTAAGGGGTGCACCACTGCCAAAACCATGTGGGATAAACTAAACTTGATATACAGTGGAGACTTGAATGTTAAGAGAGCCAGAGCAGAAAGTCTAAGAGGTCATTTTGATGATATGAGGATGAAAGAAGGTGAGAACATAGTACAATATTTAAACAGACCGAAAGAATTAGTACATGCTATTAGAGCATCTGATGGATTTATTGATGATGAAATAATTATAAGTAAGATTCTCATAACCTTTTTTCCAGTTTATGCGATCAGGATCTCTGCAATTCATGAAACAAGGGCTGTATCCAATCTTACCCTTGACACACTGATCGGTAAGCTTACAACCTTTGAATTAAACAATTTTGATAATAGTATTGTTCCTTTTGTTGAATCTTCTTTCATGTCTTCTTTGAAGATTAGTAAGTCTAGCAAGAAAAATAAGAATGATGACAGTGATAGAAATACCAATGATGAACTTGATGAGCTTGAAGCTCTTATGGCTAGAAGATTACCCAAAGGAAAAGGAAGATATAGAGGTAGGTTACCTTTGGCATGTTTTAATTGTAAAGAGGTTGGCCACATTACTGCTAGATGTCCACAAAAGAAAGATGATGATAGATCCAAAGACTGATCTAAAGGAAGCTATGGGAGAAGAGTCAACAGAGTCTATCAATACAACAAAAGAGATAACCAAGACAACTACGACAAAAAGAAAAAGGTATGCTACATAGCTAAAGATGTTGAATCTGAATCTGACACTGATGATGATGAAAAAGTAGTATTTGTTGCTATGAAAGATGATTCAGAAGAAGAAGAGAAACATGAAGAGACATCACTGATCTCTAGAGTAGATAGAAATGATACATGGATCATAGACAGTGGCTATACACATCATATGACTGGTGATGTAGAGAAGTTTGATAATCTTATAGAATACAATGGAGGATTTGTGAGAATGGAAAATGATGCACCTTGTATGGTAAGAGGTAAAGGATCATTGACGATCAATGATAGAATTAAATGTGAGAATGCATATTGGGTAGATGGACTGAACTATAACTTATTAAGTGTAGCACAGTTGAATAATTCAGGGCACCAACTTGCTTTTGAGAGTAAAAAGGTGAAAATTCATGATGATGAAGGAAGACTTGTCGGAACTGGTACACAATCCAAAAGTAATCTATTTCATCTTAATGTTGATCAGTCTTCTTGTTTATTAATGAAGCATGAAGATGTATGGTTGTGGCACAAAAGATTATGTCACGTGAATTTTGATAACATGATCAAGATTAGCAAAAAGAAAAGAGTTAGAGGTTTGCTTAACCTATCTAAACCGGATCATGCTATGTGCCATGAATGTTAGAAAGGTAAGATGACTAAGTCTAGTTTTAAAAGAAAAGACTATTCAACAAAGAAGATACTTGAGTTGGTTCATACCGACCTATGTCATCCTATGAGAACTCAGAGTTGTTCAGGTGATAGATATTTTATTCTTTTTGTTGATGACTATACTAGACTGATGACTGTTATGTTCTTAAAGGAGAAATCAGAAGCTTTTAAAATGTTCAAATGGTATAAAGCTAAGGGAGAAAAAGAGACTGGAAAAGAAATTAAATGCTTAAGATCTGATAGAGGAGGTGAATTTATCTCTGATGAATTTACTAATTTCTGTAATGAGCATGGAATTAAGAGATAGGTCTTAGCACCGAGGACACCACAAAAAAATGACATTGCTGAAAGAAGAAATAGGTCAATCATTGATTGTGCTAGGACATTGATGATACAGAAGAATGTTTCTCAGACATATTGGAGGGAAGTTTTCAGTACAATTGTATATGTTCTTAACCGAGTACAATTGAAGGACACCAAGTAGACACCTTATGAGCTATGGTTTGGACACAAACCTACTGTAAGTTATTTCAAAATTTTTGGAAGCAAATGTTTTATTCTGAAAGATGAGAGAAATGGAAATTTTGATTCTAAAGGAGATGAAGGAATATTCTTAGGGTATTCTACCAAGAGTAAAACATACAAATGTCTGAATAAGGTTACAAATAAGATAATTAAGAGAACCAATGTTCATGTTGATGAGTTTGATGACAAGAACACATAATATAGTCAAAAGGAATTAGAAGACTATGGTAGATTCACTTGCATTGAACATCCAAAGTATCAACCGAAACTGCAACTTGTGGTAACTGGTCAGCAAGAAAATAATGCAGATCAACATGAAGAACAAACCGATGAACAAAATGGAGCTACCAAGAAAGCTAATGAATCAGAATGGATGAACAAGAAAGAAGAGATAGAATACTGGCTAAATTTTTCATAAGACACCATCCTAAAACAAAAATTATTGGAGATAGACAAGCTGGAATGCAAACTAGGAGCAAAGCAAGACAAGGTACATGTTTAGTTTGTGAATTTGAACCAAGAAAAGTGAAAGTTATGTTAGAGAATGAGGAATGGGTTAATGCAATGACTGAGGAAATAGAAAAAATAGAAAATAACAAGACTTGGAGCTTAGTACCCCGACCAAAAGACAAAAATGTTATTGGCACTAAATGGATATTCAGAAACAAGCTAAATGAAAATGGAGAAGTTACAAGAAATAAAGCTAGATTTGTATGCAATGGATATGCACAGGAAGAAGGCATTGACTATGAAGAAGCTTTTGCACCTATTGCTAGATTAGAAGGAGTTAGAATGTTACTTGCATATGTTGCACACAAGAAATTCAAAGTCTATCAAATGGATGTAAAGTCAGCATTTCTAAATGGTATACTTGAAGAGGAAGTCTACATAGAACAACTGAAAGGATTTGTTGATCCAGAAAATAGAGATATGGTATGTAGATTACATAAAGCTTTGTATGGATTTAAGAAAGCACCGAGAGCATGGTATGAAAGACTACAAACTTACTTGCTAAGTATTGGATTTGTTAGAACAAGTGAAAACAACAATCTGTATATGAAAGGTAATACTGATGACACTATTCTTATTGCTGAAATATTTGTGGATGATATTATTTTTGGAGGAAAAGATTATATATGCAAAGCATTTTCTAATGAAATGCAAAAATAATTTGAAATGTCAATGTTCAGAGAGATTAAATTCTTTCTCAGACTACAAGTGATTCAGCAGAGTGATGGGATATTCATCACACAATCTAAGTACATAAAGGAAGTATTGAAGACATTTGGCATGGAAGATGCTAAAACTATGGGAACACCGATGGCTACTGGATGCAAACTAATCAAGGAGGATGAAACTACAGAGGTAAATCAAACACTTTACCGATCCGTGATTGGTAAACTAATGTATGTAGTTCACAGTAGACCAGATATAGCACATGATGTGGGGATTGTTGCTAGGTTTTCTGCTAACCCTAGAGAATCACACATGACTGCTACCAAAAGAATCTTAAGATATCTGAAAAAGACTAAAGACTATGGCATTTGGTATCCTAAGGAAGGAAATTTTGAGTTGAAGGTATACATTGATGTTGATTGGGCTGGAAATGTAGATGATAGAAAAAGCACCACCAGAGGAGCATTTTTCTTTGGTGATAGACTTGTAACCTGGACAAGTAAAAAGAAAGCTTTTATCTCTCAGTCAACAACTAAAGTAGAGTATTTTGCTACTGCTACTAATTGCTCAAACATTTCTTATATCAAACAAGTGTTGGAGGGAATGAATGAGGTAATTACTAACCCAGTGATCATATACTATGACAACACTAGTGCCATTAATATTTTGAAGAATCCAATGATGCACTCTAAAACAAAGCATGTATCTATTAAGTACCATTACTTAAGAGAACAAGTGCATGAGAAGCAAGTGAAGTTAGAATTTGTAACATCTAAGGAACAACTTGCAGATATTTTTACAAAACCACTACCGAAGGACACATTTGAATACTTGAGGAGTAGACTTGGGGTCCTTCCCCTTTCTATCGGTCACTAAGGTGATTTGGGTGTTGCATCAGCCTACTCATAACAAAAGATCACTTATGTTGATGCAACATACTTTCAACTTTGAATCATGTTCAAGGTTGTGATTAAGTTTGGAGAAATAAGACAGATTGAGATATTGGTATATAGAGATACAGAGAATGTAATGGACAACAGAGAGTTACTTGGCTACCGACAGAGTTATTTGTTTATTTATTTCTTTGGCATTATTGTCAAAGGGAGAGATGAACAATATGAAAAGGGAGAGATCAACAATAAAGGAGAGAAACTGCACTAATGAGAACTATCTAAGGGAGATCCAATCGGAAAGGAACAAAGCATTGTAGATCAGAAGCAAATACAGGAGAACTGAAAAGAGCATATCTAATGACAAGCATTACAGCCTTACAAATGTTGAGTAATGTAGTGATTAAACATATTAAGTCTATTCGACTTACAACATTTATTTATAGAGTTGTAGAATACATGTTTGGTATGTGTATCGTACATTTCATATTTTTGAGTTGCCATCAATGCCAAAGCGAGAGATTGATGAACTACAACTAATTTAGAACCAGAATGAAGAATCTTTAATTCAAGATTACTAAGGAGTTGATGTTTAGATAATGCAAGATGATTAAATCAGTTTTATGTTGTCATTGATGTTAACTAGCTTGACAGTACTTATCTTGTAAGTTACTACACCGACACATCTGAAGGAAGGTGAAAGAGATGAAGAACAAAAATATCTACATGAGGAAGATGTATATGTTAGATGAGGATAAGGAACACATTGAGTAATTTGTTGATGAGTCTATGAATTGATGAAATTGACTTCATTATGTTACATTCATCTATAATGAAGAATAGAGCTGAATGACACAAAGCAGCATTGTCGATAAATGAAAGCATTTCAGTATACACCGATGGAGCATAGTGTATACCGAGCATAGTATTAACTGAGCATGTGTTCACCAATGCATTTCTTTGTTAACCGAGCAAAACATAATGAATTAAATTCATAATTTAGTTGATAAGATTGATGAGCTAGAAAATGTATGATTCAGAGGTAACATATGAAGTTTGTTATGATGATCTATGACTAGCATAATTCAAGAGAGATCTAATGGATTAAATTGAAATGTGTTATTGACACATTAGCCAGAGGAAGCTTAAAGCGGCAAAATCTGATGGAGGAGAAGAAAACATTTTACATGTCTATATAAGAGACTGGAGATGTGATTTTTGACATGCCGGAATAGAAGAAACTATAGAACTTTTATGTGAATGAGCTTCATGCATTCTGATCATACAGGTTAATAAGAACTGAGCCATAGAATAGTTATCGAGCTACAAAGAGAAATTACCGACGAATAGTAAGTTAATACATTGTTGAAATCTAAAGTGATATATTGGTTAGAAGGATTTAAATGAGAAAAATACCGATCTGTAATCTGCAATTGAAGTTGTAATAAGGTAGATCATTTACTGTTACATATTTAACCATTGTACATAGTCAAATCTCTTAACCGAGTGGACTATGAAAGTCTTATGATTTATCATTCATAGAATGAACATTTTTATCCTATCAACCCCAAAGTGACTGCTCGTTGGATGATAACTTCTAGTCTAAAATCCTCTAACAAGGTCACACCTAACAGTATGTTTGTAACCTTTAATAGGGTTGGCTCTTCACCGACCTCACTTCAGAAGAGTGAATATTTTGGGTTGCCGGTCCCGGGTGGTTTTCCCCTTCATAGGGTTTCCATGTTAAATCTCTTGTGTTATGTGTTGATTGTGATATTTATAAGTTATCATTGATTGCATATTGCATGTTAGATTTGATCGGTAAGTACTATAAGTTTTAGACAAACAATCGATAAAAGCATAGATAGTGAGAGTATTATTATTTACCAAGCAGCAGACATTGAAGTATTTGTTTTTGGATTATACATCTTGTAGTGGGACAGTGTTTAACTGATTCACCCCCCCTCTCAATTATTCCAGCACAATCTATGAATTTTTCATTCGGCAGGGAAAAAACCGCCAATACAAACTATGAAAAATTATGGATTTGAAAAAAAATTCACCTGGATTGAAACAAATCCCCCCCAAAATAATGTAGGATTCGCTAGGATTTTACACTTTTTCCTAAAAGGGGGTTTCTTAAAGTTATCCATGCTAAACAATGTCAAAAAGGAAAAATGCCAAAATCGATTGTCAAGAGAAAGAACTATTCATCTAATGCTATTTTGGAGTTGGTTCATACTGACTTGTGTGGTCCTATGAGAACTTAGAGTTATTATGGTAATATATACTTTATTTTATTTGTTGATGACTACTCTAGGATGATGATTGTTATGTTTCTAAAAGAAAAATATGAAGCTTTCAAGATGTTTTGAATGGTATAAAGCCAAAGTGGAAAAGGAAAGTGGAAATGAGTTAAAATGCTTAAGATTAGATAGAGGTGGTGAAATTATTTATGATGAATTCAATAACTTTTGTAATGAGCATGGAATTAAAAGATAGGTTTCTGCACTGAGAACACCACAACAAAGTGAAATTTCTGAAAGGAGGAATAGATCAATTGTTGATTGTGTTAGAACACTAATGATTGAGAAAGATGTTTCTCAAATGTACTAGAGAGAAGTTGTTAGTACTATTGTATGCACATTGAACCAAGTACAACTGAAGAAAGATTCAAACAAGACACCCTATGAGCTATGGTATGGGTACACACCGAATGTAAGTTATTTCAAAATATTTGGAAGTAAATGTTACATTCTGAAAGATGATAGAAATGAGAAATTTGATTCAAAAGGTGATGAAGGAATATTCTTAGGATATTCTACTAAAAGAAAAGCTTATAAATGTTTAAACAGGATCACTAACAAAATGATTGAAAGTGAAAATGTGAGAGTGGATGAGTTTGTTGAGAAAAATGATGAAGAAAGAAAAAAGGAACTAGAAGACTATGGTAGATTTACATACATTGAGCTACTCGACATTCTACCTGAGCAATAGGCTAAAACTATTAAGTGACAAGATAAAGATACCAAGCATCAACATATAGAGATTGAGAATCAGGAAGATATTACTGAGGAAGATCTTGATCCTGCATTGACTGAAGAATAAAGAAAATAGAAAATCCTAGCAAAATTTTTGATAAGACATCATCCATAGAATCAGATTATTGGAGACAAACTAGCTGGCATGATGACACAAAGTAAGATGAGGAACAACACATGTTTAGTTTATGAATTTGAACCTAAAAATGTTAAAGATGCACTTGAGAATGATGAATTGATTAAAGCAATGAATGAATAAATTGAGCACATACTGAAAAACAAAACATGGACATAGGTATCGAGACCAAATGATAAAAATGTAATTGGAACTAAATGAATATTCTGAAACAAGTTGAATGAGAATGGTGAAGTCACTAGGAATAAGGAAAGATTTGTATGCAAATGGTATGCACAAGAAGAAGGTATTGACTATGGTGAAACTTTTTCACCAGTACCTAGACTTGAAGGAGTTAGAGTATTGCTTTCATATGCTTCCTACAAAGGATTTAAAGTATATCAAATGGATGTCAAATATGCATTTTTGAATGGAATACTTGAGTAAGAAGTATATATTGAACAACCTGAAGGTTTTGTTGATCAAAATCAATAGAACATGGTTTGTAAGTTGCAAAAAGTACTATATGAATTGAAATAAGCACCGAGAGCATGGTATGAAAGAAATTCATATCTTATTAGTATTAGTTTGGTTAGAACAAGTGACAACACCAATTTATACTTGAAAGGTGAAACTGATGATAAGATTCTTATTGCTGAATTTTTTGTTGATGGTATTATATTTGAAGGATATGATAATCTTTGCAAATAATTTGCTGATAAAATGAGAAAGGAATTTGAAATATCAATGTTTGGAGAGATTGAGTTCTTTCTTGGTTTGCAATTTCATCAACAAAGTGAAGGTATTTTTATTACACAATCAAAGTACATCAAAGAAGTATTGAAGACCTTTGGAATGAAAGATTTAAAATCAGTAGGTACACCTATGGTCATGAGATGAAAATTAACAAGGGATGATCAATCAACCGAGGTAAATCAGACACTATACAGATCAATGATTGGTAAATTGATGTATGTTGTGCATAGTAGATCAGATATTACACATGCAGTAGGGATTGTAGCAAGATTTTTTGCTAATATGAAGGAATCACATATGACTGATGTTAGGAGGATTTTGAGATACTTGAAGAACACCAAGAACTATGGTTTATGGTACAAGAAAGAGGTCAATTTCAAACTACAAGTCTACACTAATGCAGATTGGGCTAGAAACATTGATGACCAGTAGAGAACTACTGGTGGAGCATTATTTTTGGGAGAAATTTTAGTTACTTGGATAAGTAAGAAGCATGCATGTATTTCTCAGTCCATTGCTGAAGTAGAATATTTTGTTGTTTCTACTAATTGTTCAAATATTGCATGGATAAAACAACTTTTGAAAGGGATGAATGGTGTGATCACTGATCTGGTGATAATATATTGTGACAACACAAGTGCTATAAATATCTCTAAAAATCTAGTGATGCATGCAAAGACAAAGCATATATCTATAAAGTATCACTATTTGAGGGAACAAGTACAAGAATAGCAAGTGAAACTAGAGTTTGTGAAATCTAAAGAACAACTTGCAAATATATTCACTTAACCCTTACCTAAGGATACATTTGAGTACTTGAAGACTAGACTAGGGGTCCATCCAATGTCTAACATTCACTAAGGTGATCAAGAGGTTGCATCAACCTATACTTTATAAAAAAATCAGATATTGTTGATGCATATTTCTCACACTTTAGGATTCCTAAGGTTGTGAAAGTATAAAAAAAGAACAAAGAGAACATTGCATATCATTACATAAAGGTACTTGATCTGAACTAAACACCAGAGATAATATTTTGGCTACTACAGAGCTATTTATTCTTTTGGAATTTTTTTCAAAGGGAGAGGAATCACTAAATATCTATACAAAGAGAGAGAATAATCAATGAGTAGAAGAAGATCACATCCATAGGGAGAGTCTGCATGGAATGTTGTATAGTGATTAAACATATTAAAAATTCAAGCTAGGGAAGGCTTACCAAGCTACAATACTTGTTTATATAGTTGTAGAATAGACGTTTGGTATTCTATGGCATATTTTATATTGTGTTTCCATCAATGCCAAAGGGAGAGATTGTTAACCTACAACTGATTGAATATCTTGATGGAATGAATGGACAAGTGAAAGATAATGATTGATGGTCACCGAGATAGTAAAGTGATATGTAAGGCAATTAAATTAGTCAATATGTTGTCATTGATTTCAACTAGTTTTGACTATACTTATCATGATGGTTACAAACATCTAAGGAAGAAATTGGTAAAGGAATGAAATATCTGCATAAAGATGAGATGGATATGATAGATATGGATATGGTATACATTGGGTAACTTATTGATGATTCTATGGCATCATGTTGTTTACTTGATTGCACTATATGTTTTTGTTAAATTAGAGATCAAAATTGAACAATTTTATGCAGTTGGTAATTTAAGAATTTTGTATACACCAAGTGAGTGCAGTGTATACCAAGTAATAGTATTAACTGAGTTAGTTATCACTGATGCATTTTGTATTGATTGAGTGAAAGAAAAAAATAAATATTATAATAACCGACTAAATTGATGAGCTGGACAGAAGCTTATGATTTTGAGGTAGAAGATAAAGTTTGTTATGAAGATCTAATGACTAAATTTTTTTAGGAATGATCAAATAGAGGAGATTGAAGCGTATTATAGACACAACTGCTGAGGAAGTTTGAAGTGGAAAAATGAACGATGGAGATGAAGAGGCAAAATATAATGGATGAGAAGAAAATGGTTTATGACATCTATTTAAAGAGACATGAGATTCATTATTGAGTCTGGGTTAATTGAAGATTGCAAGAGAATTCACATGAAAGGACTATTTTCATGCACTACTGATCAAACTGGTTACAGACAGAACTGAGCTGAACTGCTGACATTATCGAGTGTCAAAGAGGTATACACTGAGTGAAGGAAAGTTGGAGGATATGAAGGATTGAATTAATTATTGATTAGCAGAGGTATTTTGAGCTTAGCATAGATCTAAAAATCTAAAAATCTTAGTTGTATTTGAATCATATCATTATTGTATCAGTTTAACTATTGTTACAACAAAATCTCTTAACCGAGTGGACTTAACAGTCTTTTTGTATTTCAATATAACATTCAATGAATATTGATTATTTTCTTGTTGACCTCATAGTGAATTTTGTTCAAGGGAGAATTATTAGTGATAAATCCTCTAACCAGATCACATCTTATAGTGACTAATTTTAAAGTGCATATATTCAATTCATCTCCTCCATCTATGAGAACTCTTTGATTTTATGATTCTAGACAAGGACTTTAATATGAAGTGGAGCATTATGAAGTTGATTAATTGCTAGATCATCATGCTTGATAAAAAATAGGTAATGTGGTGTGGTCAAATATCCCACCATATCTTGGAATTGGGCCTGATCCAGGTTAGTAGGAACATGAGTCTCTAGTAGAGCTTTCTCAAGAATATCTTTATGAGATGGTGACAAGCATAAAAACTATAATATGGATATTTGGGCAGGTGTTTTATTCAATTGATCCAAAAGATTGTATTGATTCAAAGCATTTGGTGTAGACTTTGGGACATAGACATACTTTTTTTGTGAAGTGGAAGGTTTGGATGAGACACCTTGTAAAGTAACCTTGGATTGGGCTCGAGTTGTAACATTAACTAGTTGACTTTAAAAATTTTCTTTGATAGTAATTACATTGGCATAATATTGAGAAGGATCACATTTTGAGATATGGTTAACTTATAAGATTTCACATTATAGTTATCTTGGTTATCACTCTTAGTATTGGAAGAACTTCCTTTCTCATGTTCGGGAAGTGGATCTTTAAAAGCCACATGTGACTCATTTGAGGTATGTCCATCAACACTTATTTCACCACTCTCTATCAAGTCTTGTACTACATATTTAAGCCTCTAAAAATCATTGATTTTATGACCTTTCCCTATATGAAACTCACAATAATCATTATAATTTCACCAAGAAGTTTTCACTCTTGGTTCATAGTCTCTAGTTTCAGGAAGCACAATGAGTTTATTTGGGATTAGTTTCCTTAATATAGATTCAAGAGACTCGCCTAAAGGATTAAAAGTCCTTCTATGAGGTATAAAAGGTAACCTTTAATTTGATGAATTATTATTGGTATATTTCATTTTGTTTTTATTACTCTGAGTCATTTGAGTACCATTGGCCTTTCTTGTGAGATTTAGGATAGGCTGTGTTGGTTTAACATGTCAGTTATCAACAATTCCATCATTGACAATATTCTTATTTTTGTTCCAAAATTTTGATTTGTCATTGTTTTTGTTATTGGAACTAGAGCTTGAAGATCCAATATTGTCTTTAGTGTATATTTTAATCTCACCTTTTCTAACCATAGCTTCCTCAAATTTGACTCCATTTTCAATGATTTTGTTGAAACTTGGAGGACATTGTAATTGTAACCTATAACTCATTTTGGTGTAAGATTGTGCACAAAGATATCCATATTTTCTTGTTCAAGGATTGTTCATGGATATTTGGAAAATAGTTGACGCCATCTTTGCAAAAAGGTAAGGAAAGGTTTTTCATCATTTTGTTATGCATTGCAAAGATCGAGCATAGTGGCCTCATGTTTGATGTTGTATGAATAGTAAGTCACAAATTTTTCAATAAGCTCATTGAATGATTTAATTCTTGGTGGTAATTTAGAGAACCATTCCATAACTTGTCCTCCTAAAATACACAAGAATAATTTCATAAGATAATTATAATTGTGGGTGACTTCAATACAAGCAACACAAAACTCACGTATGTGGTCTTGAGGATCCCAATTCCCTTTGTATTTTTAAAATTTAGGAACCTCATCTAAGGAATACTTCTTTGTAGAGGATCCAATTTGAAGGTCACAAATTTGTTGTAAAATAGGGTCTAAAGATGTTTTAAGTCCTTGCGTATTATGGGAAGCACTGTGTTTTTTTGTCTTCCATAGCTCCATGAGCATGTGTCTCTTGAGAACCACTATATTTTTCTTGATCATTTGTCATAGGTGGTTCTTTGAGTGTAGATACACCAAAATCAGTTGGTAATTTTTCTCCTTGTTGAGAAAGCATGAGGAAGTATTTTTCTTTGTCCATATCTAAGATTCTTTCCATAACCTTGTGGAACCTAGGATCTTGCATGGATTCTTTCAATTCATCATCTATGGTTCCTTCCCCATTTGTGAAAATTTTGTCCTTGGAAGAAAATATTTGCCAAGGGTTTTCATCATTAATAGATCCTATCATTTTGTCTCTAGATTCTGGAATTACAAGTTCCCTTAGTTTTTATGATCGAGTTTGAACCTTAAAAAGGTGAAAAATGAAAATGTGATGAAATTGTGGATAATGGATAGATAGAAAAATGCAGGAAGAAATTCCAAAGTTTTGAGATGAAGTAATAGTTGATAATCTAAGTCTATAGGAGATATAGAGATCACTATGATATGACAAAGACTTTCAAGGGTAGAATCTAAGTAATTTTTTAGATAAGGATGATAGATCCTGATAAGTAAAACTTACAAAGATTTGTATGATGTTCAAATGGAAATTATCAACACTAAGAGAGTGATTTTGGATAATGTGGATAAATGAAATGATGATGAACTTTTGAAAATGATGGTCAAACTAGGTAACAATGTCTTGAAGAGATCAAGGGTTTCCATAATTGAAAAGAAGACAAAATTGGGTATCTGAAAACGTATGTTTCAAAAGATGACAACATGTACAATGACCTCTATTGTAAATGTGTAGAAACAGATGCTAGGATAGTTGAACTTATTTGCAAAAAATTTATACCAATGCACAACAAATTTTGGTATATGCGTAACAATAGAGATTTATGCTCAGAAAAGTTAAACAAATGCACAACAATGTTGGATATATGTGCAGATTTGATATTTATGATGTTGGTTGCAAAATTTGAGAATTTGTTTTGGTATTTTGGTTATTATTTTTGGTGATTTTCTTGGCAAGAGAATACATATACATACACACACACACACACACTCAAAACATAAATTATTGATTTCTAAATTGATCTAAAATGAATGCACAAACACACTTACAAATCCTATGGTAGGCAAGGACAATATCTCTTGAATCCTCACTTGGATAAAATCTAGCTATGCTTATCAAAAGTGGATAGCCTAGGAACTTGGAAGCACAAGCTCCTCCTTACAGTGCACTCACTTCTCCAACACACCAAGTTATAAATTTAATGGGTCATTACTTCCAAAAGAACTACTATCTCTACTATGAACCATGAGTAGTGTGAGGTGTCTTCATGGGCTTGGGCGGTTCCTTGAGCTAGAAAATAGAAGGTTTTTGGCCACTAAAACAAAAGTATATAGTAAGGCCATCCATTTAGGTGGCTATGATAAATCCATATTCCCAATTAAGGAGACTCTCCCAATCCTTTCAAAGAAATATTTTTACACCTTAGCAATGTAGGAACTTTAACGCACCACACGAGTACTAGAGGAGATTTTGGTTGCCATAATGAATTCACACTTGTTCATTGTGAGACTAATAACAATGATATTTTTTATATACAATTTTGGAAGGGCTTGATTTTATCTTGTTACTAGTTGGGTCATTCCTTGGGGTGAGTACCTCTTTTCCCACCAAAGACTGCCCTCTAAAAGTTATAACAATTTCACTTACACCCAAGATCCATGAAGGTGAGGGGAGAGGATATGTTATTATAACTTTGGGAGATGACATAATTGTTTAAAGAAAAATACAATTAACACTTGATCTAAGCCAAAGAAGACACATGAAAATAAAACACGTCATATTTTAAAACTGAAACAAGATTTTGCTTTCGTTAACAAATCCCCTTTTACTTCCAAGGAACCTGTAAGGAAATATGTGAGTAATTTTAGAGGGATCTTCAATAACACGTCCTACAAAACAACCTAAATGACTAAAGGACACAAACAAAAAAGTATTCAATTGTTAGTTAAAAACTAAAATGCAATATAAAGAGTTTTAAACAACTATGTAAATAAATGCACAATTACAGTGAATGGATGAGAAGTAACAGAGAATTAATACATGATTATAACAGATGTGCAACAACATAAAATTAATCTACAACAGTATATAATGTATGCGCAAAAATATCAGATGCGCAGTGTGAAATTATGGAAGCGCATAAATATGACGTAAATGTGCATAAGTAAAGTAGAAGGTGACATAATGTTGACATCTAGTATGGTGGAAATAGATGCATAGAAAGAAAGTATGGATGCACCAAAATCAGGTATGGATGTGCAAAAATAAACCTATAGGTGTTGCACATGGAAAACTAAAAATTTGATTATTAAAATTTTGTGGGTTTCCCCACAGTGGGCACCAAAAATGAATGCAAATTTATTATCTAATCATAGAATTGAAATACTAACCATTATTATCTATCAAATCTATTTAAAATGCATTTCAATGAAGATTACAAAGAAATAAATGAATTAAAAACACAACTTTTACCTTCACTTACCCATGTAGCTTGTCTCCATTGTTTTCCTAGCCTTAAATTCCTAGATTTGGTGAGCTCTCATAATTAAAAATTTTCTCCTTTTCCCAATATATTTCCAAAGTGTGGAGATTTGATGAAGGGTGCTCCCCTTAATACCACAAACACATAACAGAAACAGAGAAACAACAACAATATGCAAGAACAGAAAATTGGCTTCTTATTATCTCCATAAATGTGGAATTACAAACTTTCAGAATTACAATATGCAAAGCCACATGGGCATTCCCTTACAATATCCTGTAGGACAAAGCCTCGAATTATTACCCAGATCTACTACCCAGAACTATTCTGAACTGCCTAAGACAATAATACAGCCTTCCTTATATAGGCAATTTTCCACCGCCTGGGAAGGTTCCAGAATTTTAGCCAATAAGGCCGACCAAACTTAGAATTATTTCATTTTACATTTTATTACATCATAGTCGGCTCAAGATAACCTTTGAAACCCGAACATAAATTTTGAAAAAAATTATTTTCCGCCATTTCAGGTGGTCCAATTTCCGAAGACCATAAGTCATCACCAGTTGACTCGCTCGGCTACTATAACCCCATTTTGGAAACGCCACGAAGCGCTCAACAGGCTTGACCGGCGCAAGCGCCTGTCACCCAAATTTTTGACCTCACCCGGGGCCTCTAAAGCCTTCAAAACTGAGTTCAAAGTTTCTGTACCCTGCTGCCAATACCGAAAATCTTCAATATCTTCCAATATACACTTGACCTGGCAATGAAACTTTACTGGCAGACTTATATGACCAAAATGAACCTCCAAGAAAGAAATCAGATCATTCTGAGCACATACAAAAATTACCAAAAATAGTAACTTTCCATAAATAGCAGCTCTGCACAAAATAGCCCTTATTGAGTATAAAAACAGAAATATTTTTGGGTGATGCAAGATTGCTCTTACACCCAGGATGCTCCTGCATCAGACACCCGGGGTAATTTGAGAAGTGACCCTGTCACGACTCAGTTGTGCAGAGGAAAACCAAGACGGTTAACCTCCACCCTTGTTAGCCATGATGAATCTTCAACAGGTCGTCCTTTCCACTTGACCAGATATTCTTCATATGTCCTGTTCCTTGTGCTTCTGCCAACATGACTGTCCAGTATATCTTCGATCTCCTTAGTGTCTGAACTAGTTGCTGGAATACTCCACTGTGCTGCTGTGATCTCATCTTCAACACCTCCTTCATGATACTCTGTCAAATCTAAAATGTTAAACACTGGTGAAATATTTATCTCAGTAGGCAATTCTACCTCATATGCGTTTCCTGAATCATGTTTCTTCAGTATCTTACATGGTCCAAACTTCTTCATTTTCAGCTTGTTATATGTACCAATTGGAAACCGCTCCTTCCGCAAATGAACCATGACTTCATCACCAACCTGAAATTCCTTATACCTCCTTTTCTCATCTGCCTTAGCCTTATACTGTGCGTTCATCTTGGTAATATGCTTCCTCACCTCCCCATGGATGTTCTTCAAGTGTTCTGCAAAATCCTCAGCTTCAGCACTACTTATTTCTCCTTTATCTATCTTCCTCAATTTAGATGCATTTCTCGGACTACTTCCATATACAATTTGGAATGGTGATTTACTAGTGCTCCTGTTGATAGAATTATTGTATGCAAATTCTGCCTGTGGTAAAATCAAATCCCATCCTGTTGGCTTATCTCCAACCAAACATCTCAGTAAATTTCCCAAACTCCTATTCACCACCTCTGTTTGTCCATCAATCTGTGGATGATGCGATGAACTAAATTTCAAATCTGTCTTCAACTTCTTCCACAATGTACGCCAGAAATATCCAACAAACTTAGTGTCCCGATCTGAAACTATGGTCTTTGGAAAACCATGAAGTCTCACTACTTCTTTGAAAAACAATTCTGCTACATGAACAGCATCACTAGTCTTCTTGCAGGGAATGAAATGTGCCATCTTTGAAAATCTGTCAACCACTACAAAAATCGAATCATGTCTCCGCTGAGTCCTCGGTAAACCAAGAACAAAGTCCATGCTGATATCCTCCCAAGGCTTCTCTGGTATAGGTAATGGCTGATACAACCCTGTATTCTGCTTCACTCCTTTCGCCATCTGACATACTCTGCAACTCTGTACAAACTTCTTCACATCTTGCTGCAACTGTGGCCAATAATAATTCTCACTAACCAAAGAAAGGGTTTTATCACGACCAAAATGTCCAGCCAATCCTCCGCTATGCTTCTCCTTCATGAGATTCTCCCTCATAGAACTTCGTGGAATGCACAACTGACTCCCTTTGAATAGCATATCATCCTGGATGATGAAATCCAACCATTTTGTCCTGTTTAGAGTAACAGGTTCTGTACAAGCTTTCCAAGCTTCACCAAAATCAGGATCCTCTGGATACAAATTCTTGAGTTCCTTGAACCCAACCACTTCAATCTGCATTTCTGTCAGCAATAGTTGCCTTCTGCTAAGAGCATCTGCAACCCTATTAGACTTTCCACTCCTGTGTTTCAAAACAAATGTGTAACTCTGCAAAAACTCAACCCATTTCAAATGCCTCTGATTCAACTTTCCTTGACTATTCAAATATTGCAAAGCTTGATGATCAGTATACAAAACAAACTCCTTAGGAAGCAGATAATGTCTCCACTTCTTTAATGCCTGAACTATAGCATAAAATTCCTGATCATAAACAGAATATTTTCTCTTGGCATCATTTAACTTCTCACTGAAATAAGCAACAGGTTTACCTTCTTGGCTCATAACAGCTCCTATTGCAGTACCACTAGCATCACAATCTACTTGAAACACCTTATTAAAATCTGGAAGTGCTAAAACAGGTTGTTCTGTAACTTTTTGTTTCAACAATTGAAAACTCTTTTCTGCCCCATTAGTCCACTTAAACTCTTTTCTATCCCCTCTCATTGTTTCAGTCAAAGGTGCACAAATACTGCTAAAATTTCTGATAAACTTTCTGTAAAAGCTAGCCAAACCATGAAAAGATCTTACCTCAGTAGCATTCCTTGGAGTAGGCCATTCAAGGATAGCCTGTACCTTCTCTGGGTCCATTTTCAGACCTTCTGCTGAAACTACAAATCCCAAGTACGCTAACTCTTTCTTCACAAAACTGCACTTCTTCAAATTAATCAACAATTTCTCTTCTCTCAGCTTCTCAAATACCATACGAATATGCATCACATGCTCCTCCAATGTCTTACTAAAGATCAAAATATCATCTAGGTAAACAATGACAAACTTACCCATAAATTCTTTCAGAACCTCGTTCATGAGCCGCATGAAAGTGCTCGGTGCATTGGTTAGCCCAAAAGGCATGACTAACCACTCATACAGTCCTTCCTTTGTCTTGAAGGCAGTCTTCCATTCATCTCCTTCTCTGATCCGAATCTGATGATATCCACTTTTCAGATCTATCTTTGAAAAATACACAGCTCCACTCAAACAGTCCATAATATCATCCATTCGTGGCAATGGAAACCTATACTTGATTGTGATCTTGTTTATTGCCCTAGAATCTGTACACATCCTCCATTCTCCATTCTTCTTTGGTGCTAATACTGCTGGTACAGCACAGGGACTCAGAATCTCACGGATCAATCCTTTCTGTAACAACTCATGTACTTGTCTGTTCAACTCCTCACTTTCTGCAGGTGTCATTCTGTGTGCTGCCTTATTCGGCAAACTCACTCCTGGGATCAAGTCCATCTGATGACTGATCTTCCTGACTGGCGGTAATCCATCAGGCACGTTATCGGATACAATATCCTGAAACTCATTCAACAAATCTACAACTTCTACAGGAACACCTTCTACTTCCTCTTTGCCAGCTTTTGGAATTAAAGCAAAACATACATGCTCATGCCTCATACCATCTAGGAAATTTCTTCCATCAACAAAAGTTATCCTTGCATTACCACATACCTTTTCTTCAGTCTCCTTCAATGGTTTTAGCTTATGTCGCACTCCATCCTTTGTCAGGGAATAGGTATTCGCACGACCATCATGTACAGCACATCTGTCAAACTGCCATGGTCTGCCCAACAACATATGACATGCATCCATAGATATGATATCACATAATACCTCATCTTGGTCCATCACAAGATCCCATCATGCCTCCATATCCATGTCATACTTCTCTCAAACCACCACAAGATCCCATCATCCCTCTATCTTCATGTCATAATCCTCCATGTCCACCATAAGATCCCATCATCCCTCCATCTCCATGTCAAAAATCTTTTGTATTCACCACAAGATTCTATCTACCCTATACAAGTTAATAATGATCCTATTGCATATCAACTTGGCTGATCCACTTTCATTTAGTATGGTTTTCTTTGTAGTCCCACTATTACATATGTGCCTCCTCCACCTCAAAATGGACTCACATCTTGTTTTAAAAATAATCGCTATCCAATTGCCAAGAATATTTTTCATAAAATGCATTATCAAGGAAAGGGTTTGGGCCTTAATAAAAAAATGTATATTAGAACCCCTCGATATCAAAGAAAATCTATATTATCAGAGCCTAGGCTATATAGCTCACCATCAATATGTTGATATCCCTCCTACATCCTAATTTCCTCCATATAAACTCAAGCATACAAATTCTCCATCATCTCCTCCATCCATAATGTTTTTCCCTTCTATCCATATTAGGTCCATGTGTTCCTCCATCTACTAGTTCACAATCCACTTTCCCTTTCACACATGCAAGTCAGTAAAGGCACACATCTTTAAGATCCATCTACCCATCCAAAAGGCCTCCATACAATTACTATCCATCCATGAATAACACTTCCCTTCTAAGAAATTTGGATGCCAAGTATAAACTTTATAAGTCAATCAATCCACATATGATCAAGGATAAAAATGTCATGTCTAATTGACATGTAAAAACAAAGAAAAATATGATTCAAAATAAAAAAGAAAAATCCAAAAGGCCACAAATGCTAATCAAGCAAAATGAAAAATCAAAATCTATATGGGTTTCTGAAACCCTTGTGCAAGCAATGCAATCCAAGCACCCACAAAAGAATAAAAAATTAAAAACCATGTGGATTCCCAAGCACCTCCTCAAAGCACACTATTCCAAAGAAAAAATCAAAATTGGCATCCAAGATTTCTATTTCAAAGGATACCATCAATATTCCACATATATGTCTTCTCTTTTCCAAATCTATTTTGGGTCCCTATATCCCAAAATCCACTACCTTAGATACTCCATCACCTCCTCCATCCACTTTGGGTTCTTGTGTTTGAAAATACATGTCTAGTAATCTATCTAAATACCAAAATCTAAAATCCATTTTCATTCCATCACTCCACCACCTATCAAGGTGTGTGCCAACATTTATCTTTCCAACATTTTGATTCACCCAAGTACAAGTCTCCCAACACCCCATTCATTATCAAACACCTACTTTCCATCCTTCCATTCCCCTTATCCAATCCTATGCATAAACCCATGCCCTAGCCCATTTTTATCACCCATTTCATCATCATTTTCTATCACCCCATCAACATCTTTGAGTATCATTTCAATAGCCATGGTCCATTATAACACGTCCTTAACGAGTAATTCTCAAAAACCAAGATGCTTGAGTCATTTCTTCATATCAGTTCCTACATCCACAGTCTTCCAAAAGTAAAAAAAGTCAAAAAAACAGGCATCTTGTGTGACAACAAAAAATAGAAATCAAGATAAATAATTCATCCTATGGTGAAAACCACTTATTGTGGCACCTTGGGCAAGTAACTTGATGAAAACATGACAAAAATGTGTCATTTATAATACACTTAGGGGAAAGTTTCATTTATGTAGTCCTACCTACCACATCCTTCATGATCCTGCATCCATCCATATCCCTTGTTTCCATCTTTGATCTTGACAAGGCTTCATACATTATTTATGCTTCACTGTATACATACCCTTCAATACATATCCTTTGTATTATCCATCCCTTACTTATCTCAACCATTCTCATGTTTCATATTGCCTATCTCAAATCCCTTTCTTGGTCTTGATAAAAAATAAGGACATAAACAAATGAAGAGCATATGTTTAGAAATCTCTTGACATGGCCATTCCCATAGATCCCATGTCATTTAATGCATCATGTCATTACCTACATAGCCACACATCTTATCGCTTAGCTTGGGTAAACATTTTATCCCATTGTAAGATAGTCCTTGCATCCAAATCAACTATGATTCTATTTTCCACCTATCCATTGTCATCCCATCATCTAATTCACCCATTCATAATGTTTCATGCCTTGCTAGACACTAGGGAAAACAAATACAATCATATTTGAGAATAAAGGTTGAAATATGCCTTTCACCTCATTCAGTGATTTAAAATATCTTAGAAACATCTAAAAATCATAAAATCCCTTTGAAAAATTCAAAAAATATAGCAAGTTGTCTTGAAAAAATGCAAAAATATGGAAAAAGACCTTCAAAAAGTTTTAAAACATTGGAAAAACATAAAAAATTCATCTAGGGTGACCATGTTTAGGTTTTTTGTGATAAGGGCTTTCACTTATGTGATATGTCGCACATACCTCGACTCTAAACATACGAACCCTATGGTGGACCAAAATCATTGCAAAAAGTTCTTAAAAATTTGTCAAAGACAAAAACAAATTGAAAATGGAAAAATCTTAGAATAAATATCCTTTATACATAAACCAATCCTTTTGCATAAAAAATAGGCATTGAATGACATCATACAACAATTCTTAGCTTTAGTAGAACCAAGTCAAAATAGTCAAACTAGTCAACAGGTCCTCAACTGCATTGACCAAACTATTTGATCCAACAAACCTAGCAAAACAACAAAGCATTTTGTCAAAAATCATGTTGTCTTAAACAAGGGAAGGAACACTCAAAATCAAACAGAGCAGTTTTAGCTGGGGTGCCTTATTCTTGAAATCATATATTATCATCAATATGTCAAAATTAAATGTCCAAAATAGTGTAAGAACACAAATACATAATCAGTATAGTTGCAACTTGTTGAGTCAAGTTAGTCTTATTATGTCTTAATTTTCACAAGTCACGTTCTTATGTATCTTCAAGATATCCACAAGTGATTAGAGATGTCATGATGGTTCATGACTTATTTTTCTATTTATTGTTTGTGAAATTTTTTCTATGAGGTCTTACAAGAATATTTTCGGTTCCTGTAGTAAGAGCCTTCACATCCACATACAATATCCAAATGCAAAAATTGCAACAGATACTTTGGTTGTGATACATTGCACATACTTTGACCTTAAATGCACAACCTAGATGAATTGGTCCACATTCTTGTATGTTCAGAGTGCCTATTAAAATGCAAAAGGATAATTTAATACCTAGATCATTCATATCTTGGTAGGATCATATCCATTATTGCTATAATAAAGTGGATCAATGATGATAAATAAATTGTTCAATTCAATTGGAATTCAAATGTGGTTATTAAAACTGAAAGCTCTTTGTTTACTATAATCTAAGGGTTTCAATCAAGGATTCATCCTCATTCTCTCCCCTCCTAACATTCTATTGATCACTCAATGAATCTATCTGTCAAAATGGTCAAATCAATTTTCATATCAGTCAACTCAATCAGTCAATCATTCCATCATCATTTTTCTTATACAGGAGATATCTTTCCTGAAACCATACATCATCATTTGTCTTATATAGGATAGGTCTTTCCTGAAGCCACACATTATCATTTATCTTATACAGGATAGGTCTTTCCTAAAACTAGACATTGTCGCTTATCTTATACAAGACATGTCTTCCCCAAAAGTAGATATGATTATTATCAACAATCTCTATGTCCAATATCGATTGAACAGTCATCATAACCTACCAACATTCTTCACTTCTTACTAATTATTCTTTTCTCACATCATTTCATCTAAATATTCTTTCGAGAGATCATTCATAATTTTCTTGATCTCTCAAGGGGGCATCCTTTACCTCGTCGTCACATTATTCTTGTTGGGGCATACCAAGACATATCTTTTATTATTCTTTGAAACAATGCCTAAAAAGAATTATATCAAAGAGGGGGAAAATTTAGACACTTAAAAATAACCTATTGCTCTAATGCAATGACATTACTAACATTCATATTAAATTATTAAATAATCTTCATTATTTAATTAATTTGTGTCATTCTACTACATTCAAAATTCAAAATCGTCACTCTCCTTAATTTCATAATTATGTGATTTTAATTAATTACTTAATTATTAAATGTCTAATCAATATTTCATCAATAATTATATAATTAAACATTATTTAATTATTCCCTATCTTATTATAATTAATTAAATAATCATAATTAATTAATAGTCCTTCTTTCTTATTATTGCATTTATGTAATAATTAAATCAAACTCAACTCACAATTAAATCAATTTTATTTATTTAAATTAAACTAACTATTCTTCTCTCATAAATAAATAAGCAATTATTTATTTATAATTCCCACATGTGCAAGTAAATAAATTATTTTATTTAGTTAATTATATTTTTTATTCCAAAGCTAACTCATACTAACTTTATGTTCACTAATCAATCATAATTTCTAACTTTTTATCCACATTGTTAATTCCTCCCTCAACAATCAGTTAATCTTCAATCAATTCAATCTTCTAATCTAATAGATATGTTAACTCACCCATGCAATATGTTATCTCATCAGTCAATCCCCCAATCAAGGTAGTCAGGAAGAGTTGAACTCTTACTCACTCTAAGTTCAACTCCTTAATCATGATCAATCAACCTATCAGTCAAGAAATCTTGATTGAAACCCCTAAAAATATTATTAATAGAGAGCTAATTCTCTTATTTTGGTAACCATGTGCACTTTGAATTCTTATGCTGGAATAATCTTGATCTCAATTCTGAAATCCCACATTCCATGAGAAGGAGAACAAGGAAGGATTTTATGGTTTGCATGTTCATTTGTATTGAATTTATTTCATTATGTTTGGATGATTGTGCTTATTGGTTATCTTTCACCCTTTCTCGATTATTGGGAATACTAAGTGCATTAACTATCTCTTTGTGGTTGAGATTTCATGTGTTATTGCAGGTTTCTATTGACCTTGGTTACCTAATTACATGTGTTTCACTATATTTATTCTAACTCCTAGAATCTAATTCACGCTGGTGTGTTTGGTGTGGAGAAGTGTTTGGTGTAGGGTTTTGGGATTTTCTTTGGTGTCGAGATTTTTTGCAACTGTTCTTGTTTTCAATTGGGGAGCCTTGGGTTTCCAATTGCCTAGTGGTTGTCTGCTCCAAGCCGCATCTTGGGTCTTCTTCTAGAATGTGTGCATAAAATTCTAATTCATTTTATACATGGGAGATATCTAAATTAAAAAAAGGTGAATGTTTGTTTTTCATGCAACCATGATCGACCGATCATGGTAATTCCTCCTGAATCAGTTATGGAGGATGTTGATTTTTTGAGCCAGCATGCATTGATCTGTAAATTCCTCAGAATTTTCATTTCCTTGTTAGCACTTGAGGCATGAATTTGTCGCACATGGAAGGTTGAAGGTTATTTGGAGATCATTCTAACCATAAACAATTATTTCCTAGTTGTCTTTACAAACATGGCAGATAGGATTCTAGTTTTTTAGGGAGGCCCATATTTTTATAACCATGTGGGATTGTTTGTCGAACCCTAGCATGTAGGGTTTAATTCAATGGAAGAGATACCTTCAAAGTTTCCTATGTGGTTTTTGTTACCGGTTTTCAGTACCAAGGTCACGTAAACGAGCTGTCATGTTTTGAGATGATTTGAGGTACATTTTTGTTTTTTGCTAAAATACATACATATACAAAAGATGGAACATTTTGAGAAAAAAGTGATCTTTATTGACAACATAAGTGAAACATGTCTCACACAAGCTGTGAGACTAACCCTTATGATACAAATGAAATGAAAACAAAGATATACATTTATAGATGCTAAAGAAAAGTAAAGGCACACATAGTGTAGGGTGACTCGTCATTGCCTGGATGACGAGTATAGTTTGTGTATCTTTTCCTTGTCTTTATTTCTCCCACTTGTCTTGCGTCCAGCCATTGAATAGCTTGCTGCCCCATTCCTGCATATGAGAGAGAATGACGTTAGATCTCATAAGATCTAAGCAATGACACATTATCATGCACTATAGATGTCCACATCTACAAATATATAAATTTGTTACTCACATGCATCACAAGGGGTATCCTATCATGAAGATCTGAGAAAGCAAGAGATATCAAAGCAAAAAACTCATATGTCATTCTTTTTTATAACTAGTTTGCTTCATGTACAGTTATAGGTGTCTATCATGTAACGCGTGGAGTTAAATGTGGCTCCCACAAGGGCAGAGCCCAGCGTGCTATAGGATAGCAAATTAACTACATTGAAATAGTGGCATCAAGCTAGTATTCAACAAAGTAAAGAAGTACAATCTTTTTTTTAGTACAACATTGCTAACACTTCAAAGGAGTTGTGATAAAATCAGCATTTGATATTTCATGACAGCAATGAGCTTAAAATGATAGAAATATACACTGCTATGAAAATTAGATATACTCATGCAACAATCAATAGTCTCAAAGAAATAAGTAGTGACCTTAACATTCCAATGAGATCAAAGTAAGAAAGAGCATCAACGAATCAAAGATAGTGATATGATTAGAGGTTTTCAATGCCCCAAAGACAATAATTCTGAAGAAAAATACAATGGCATAAGTGTTGTTGTGAATCAATAAAAAAAAATGTGTCAAGAACTCAATGGATACAGTGAAAAGATCATGCAAGTTACAAAGTATGAAACCTTCCAAATTTGTCATAGAATTCTAAAAATAATAACTAAGGATTCAAAATTTGTAGAAGCAAGCAGAGGGTTTGTATTTTTTTAATTTATTTTTAGCTTCAACTGTGTATGCGGATGTTCATGGTTGCTCAATATGAAAGGAAAAGGGAGGAGCATTTTTAGAAGTTCATAGTTGAGAGCTAACAACAACAAAGCCTTCATTCGAGCCAGCATATAAAAATTAGTTTCTTGCATAAAATCAGAGATATTTTTCATATATTTCTCTTCAGCATAAGGTGAGTACACAGGAAATAGATCATTTTTATTTGTTCTTAAGCAAGGCTTTAGTAACAGATCAAATATAGCGTGAAAAACAACAAGTTTTCAAAGAAATCTAGCACCAAGGAAGGAATACATCAAAATGCAAAAAGATCTATAGGATATGGATCCCAAATGAGTTTATTATCAAGAAAAATAATAGCCATAGCCATTTTGAGCAAAGAAATGTTTTAGATTTACAAAAATGCCAAAAAATACTCACCGTTTTCATAAATTTGTATGAAAGGAGCTCAATAATGCAAGTCCTTTTAAGCTGTGAGTGCTAGGATGTTTTTTAAACCTCCAAAACTCCATAAAATCGCAGTCAAGATCCCATTCATGGCTGCCAAGCAACAACAAAAAATGTCCAAGAGAAAGTCTACAAATAATCTTCAAATTCGCAACCATTCTCATCTATGGCGGCTAGCAACAGTAAACAAGAAGATGCAACAAGCAAAAAATGTAGGTCAAAACCCCTCTCTCTCTCTCTCTCCATGGTGGCTGGAGTCCTCTTTCCTTCCTAGCAAAATGAAAGATCAAATGCAAAATGCAAAATGATGAAGTCTTTTAGGGTGCGAAAATATCCTTATTCTTCCTTATGTGCAAGGGAAAAAGGCTTTTAGCCTTTAAAATTTTATTTTTTCTTCCCAGCCATGATTCACGCCATTTATTATATGGTATGTAAAAGTGATAAATTTATCACTTTTTTCTAAAAGTTCCATCGTCTTAAATATAAGAAAGACTATATTATTAAAATGATAATTATAAATCATTTTTAATAATATAGTTCAAATGTAATATGTTTATTTAGAATTTTTAAAAAGGCTTATAATAAAAATCTTATTCTAAATAGTTATTAATAATTATTAATAATTCGTTTATTATCTATTATTTTCATAAATATTATTAAATTAATGATGTTATTAAGTGATTTTACTTATCGCTTAATAAACATTATTAATATAATTAAATATTTATAAAAATAATAAATAATAAATTAATTATTAATTATTATTAAATTATTATAAATAGTAAATATCTTATAATCCATTTATTTAATAAAATATCTTGATATTTATTAAAGAAATGGATAATATTTTTTTATTATTTATAATTTAAAATAAGATTTTTACTTCATCTTTTAAAAAATCTAAGGTAGATATTTTGCAAAGTTGTGACTAAGTGCTGAGGTCATGGAGATATGATGCAGTTTTGGGTATGTAAAAAAGTTATTGCATTGCAGAGACTTTTGTGGACTTTTTTGAGGGATTGAGATGCATTAATGAGAGATATTTATGATGTAATTAATGGGGCATGACTTCTGGGTTATTTTATGCCTTTTTGAAGTCCTTTGGGGGCTCAAAAAAGGCCTTGTAGAGAAAATCTGACCCAGAAGTTATTTCGTTCAGAATACAGTTGGCTTAAAAATGCATAAGTATGAGTTGAAGACTCATTTTTGTAAGCAGTTCTAGTTTTATGCAAAGGCAGATCTTGGAGTGATTTTTTATGAGTCCTTCATGGTGGTCACTTGTAGATTGCTTGTAACTCAATTTTATGAGAGTGTTACTATGTTACCTTTGAAGCTTGAATAAAGAACAGTTTGGAAGTCATTATTGAGTTCATCGTGTTGTATGTAAGCTACTGATTTGATGTTATTTTTGTGATTCATTTTTGAATCCTTGAAGTTAATGTCCCAATTTTAGCATCTCCAAATGAATATTTGATACTCACATAGGTTGTAAGTTGTGATTTTAAGTTTCATATCAGATTGTTAATAGTGAATTTTCTTATTCCTTTTAACAGTTGAACTGAGGTCAATCCTTCTTATATTCTTTCTGAGTATTTTGATTTCAATATTGTGTCAATATCAAACTGATTTTACGAAGGTTCCATTGTGTATGATTAGTACCATTCCTCATCTTCAGATTCGGTGCATCACCTTAAGTTTTCCTTTTTCTTATTTTCAGTATTCAGATTCAGATTCGGTGCATCACCTTAAGGGTAATCCTTCTATCCCTTTTATAGCAAAATTTTTAGTTTTTAGGTGGTTTTAAGTGAAGTATCATATAGGAGCCACTCTAGAATCCGAAGATTCATTCCAACCATAGGTTACCCACAACCTTGGAGTGTTTCCATGTTTCTCGAAGTGACTAAGTTTTTCAGAGCTTAGTCAGGGTGCAACTTGTAGAGATAACAATTTTAGCACGCCCGGTGGGACTAGTGACTAAATTTTTTAGTCCTTTTTAAACAATATTTTTATTGTTGTTGGTGTGTACAATAGTATTTGTAGCCTAAAAGAGGTTAAAAATTTTACACACTTGGCGACTCAACTTTGGAAAGTAGAACCAATTGGAATGAAGAGATAATTTTCTTCTCTTTTCAGACTTCATGTATTGTTGTTGTTGGTGTGTACAACAATAATTTTGGCCTTCAAGAGGTAGAATTACAACACACGTGGTGACTCTATAGAGGAGAATCAACTGGTTTCATAAGATCAAGTTCGGGTATTTTAAAAAATTACATATTACTTTCTGATTTCCAGCCTTTCAAATGAGTAGAAATGTCAAATTTTCAAGGACACCATGTATACCGAGATGGCCAATTTGCATTTTCTCCACCCTTTCATGAGAATAATGTCCAAGGAGATATATTTAAACCATGTTAGAACCAACAATCACAATATGCTTACAATGAGCCCATGTCTGCTCAATCTTTTCATCATCATGTAGATGCTAATAATTTATAAATTAGAGATACTGCAAGTATGTTGCAGAACTTGACTATGAAGATTGATGGCATTAAGAGACAACATGAATCTGAGTTCCAGCAAGATTTGAGTTTGCAGCAAGAAGAATGGTCATATTAGGCTTATCTTCATGAGCATGAGGTATTAGCTTGTCAGGAGAAATGTCATAAGAAATATTTGGTGGAACAATATAGGCAACAAGAGGAAAACCTTGCAAAAGAATTAGAAGCACAAAAGTTAAAAAATGAGGAGAATTGTCGAAGAGATTTAGCAGCTCATGAAGAGTTTCATGAGAAGGAATTGGAAGAGCATAAAGAACTAGCAAGGATCTTAGTTGCTCCAGCTATGAAGTGTGAAGAGGTTTAGAAGATACATCATACAGGAACTCTTTGCAAAGAATTAGACAAACAACAAGTTCATCTTAGAGCAGATCTAGAGGTGCAAAAGCAACACTATGAAAAAGTGTTGGAGGAAAAAGATGAATTGTTAAAGGCCCTATTGGCTCAATCTCAGGAAAGTCAATCACAACACTAGACTATTGTTGAAAAGGTTCATATGTCAAGTACCAGTCTTGTTGAGTAGAATCAAGAAATGTAAACTTCTTTGTTTAGTGAACTACATAGTTTTGTTGGAGAGGATGATGTGCTCGAACTAACATCATTATCAGGCTTTGGACAATAAAATGAAGGATATGAGTGTGTACAATTTTTGTGTTTTCAATAGTTAAAGGTCAAGAAGTCCTATGGATCTTCAAGAGGACTATCATGTTGTTGAAAATATCCACCCTATTAGGCCATTTTCCTGTCAATGCAAAATCCAATGAAAATGGCCTCTGCCCTGCAAATTTTGAAGTGTCCCACCCTGCCTACAAGCTTGTTTTAATGTGCAATGAAAATCCATAATGTTTCATGGTGTGCGCCCTTAGCCCTTTGTTCTTCATGTTGTCACCTACATCTAGTCCAAATTGCACGTGCTGAATCACAAAACCCAGGGAGATATTCAAGTTTTAAGGTCAGCAGGAAACAATTTCAGAATATGCCTCAGTGTCGAAAATCCACAATGTTTTTGAAAACCCTGTGTGTTTTCGATCTCTCCCCGAGAACCTTGTGTGTTTTTGACCTTACATTTCTTCCCTTTTGCCAACACTCCTTGTTCGTTGGTCTTATGTGCGCAAGTGCGATCAGTTGGTGGGACCCAATTCTTCCTGTTGCCCGAAGGGGTTAAAGTTTGGGCAGAATCGGTGGTTGTCGCATGTTCACATGGTAAAAATGCATGATGTTTATCGTTTATGCTTTTGTGACAACCGTTGGATTTTCTTGGTGGGCTCGAGTCTTCAAAGGTTTCAAAATGATTGGTTGTCGCATGATCACATGTCATATTTTTCTAACATGCGACCATGCGACCGGTTACTTCTTGTGTTGTGGTCCCACTGGTAGTTATGTGGCATCCTGTGGTTGGTTGTCGCATGATCACATGTCAGATTTTTTTGACATGCGATCATGCAACTGGGTGACACCTGTTCCTGGGCCCATTGGTGTTGGAAGTATTAAGGTCCCATTGTCAGACTGGGAGGATGACATGGAGGCTTGTCGCATGTTCGCATAGCCCTTTCCCTAGCTATGTGATCATGCGACAACTGTTTGGATGTCATGGTTGCAGAGTTAAGGTGAGTCTTGTTTTTGATGTGTTAGAGGGACCTGGGGTGTCAGAGGATCTACGGTCAGTGCATGATCTTAAGGGGTGGTGTTAGATCTTGCGAACTTGCGACAGTCGTCGATCCTTCTTTGTGGGCCCAGTCTTTTCTTGGTAGGATGGATAAAGTTTAGCGGCAGTGCTAAATGTCTTCTTTGGTCGCGTGATCTTCAAATGGTTTTAGCTAAGGTTTTCAACATTGTCATGAGGTTGCTGAGTATTTTGGTGAAGGTTGATTTTTTTCCGTGACTGGGAGATAAACTATGGTCGCCATTTCACTTAATATTTTAAAGTGGGGCCACTTGGGTGGTAAAGTGAAATCTTAGCCTATGAAAAGAAAATGGATCGACGGTCGTGACTTAAAGTTGATTGAAGTTTGAAAGAGAGCCACCAATTTGAGGGTAAAGAGATAAAGTGACCGTTTGCTTTCAAATTCAAAATTTCTCCGAGGGTTTGAGCTACTAAAGGACTGTAGTAATGGCAGAAAGGGCCAGAGTTGTTGAAACTGATCCTCTGAGATGTTCCAGTGCGTTCCAGAGTATGAAGTGATTGTAGGGAGGGTGTTTTCAACATGAATATTTTAATGAGGGGGTACATGGAGTTGTTGTAGGGTCATTTCCAAGTTTTGCAGGACTTTTGTTGACTTTTGGTGCAATTTGCAGGATTCTTTCATCATGAAAATCTTGTGCCAGCAGATTGTGAATGGGTTTTTGGTTTTACTCAAATCTGAATTGAATTGTGTCAAATCTAGATTGATTGTTTGGTGGGTGAAACCCTAACCCTAACCCTAGCTTTCCCTAAGCTTGTTGCATCCTATCTTTGGGATTCCAAGGCAGCTAGTGGTATATATTACAAGTTTTTTATTTTGTAAGGGTTCTGATTTTTCAGTCCCAGTGGTTTCATTCTTTCTACAAGTTCTTGTGAAGAATAGGTTCCACGAGAAGGGTCCTTTTCCTATAGATTTATTTCTTCTTCTTTCATATAGAGTGTTCCTCTTTCTTTTGCTGGTTCAGAGAATATAATGCATACTGCAATAGATTTGTCTTATGTATGAGGACTCAATTTGTTCTTGCTGTTACCAAGCTATCTCCATTTGGATTCTGAACTTATTAATCATGCATCAAGGATGTCTCATTTTTCTACTTTGCATTGCCTAAGAGCTTGTGGGTGGAGTTGTCTTCGCAGAGATAACTGGTTCAGGGTTAGTGTTCATTTATGTATGAGCTGATGTGTTAAAGATATGTCATGCTTGTCTTCCAGTGGATGCTAGTTAAGGTATTATCTACTTATAGGTCTCTTCTAAGGGGAGGGTTAAAATCCTTTGAATGGGTAATAACATACTTGGATACACAAGTGGGTGCTAAGTTGAGGTTTGGTCATGGTGTGTGATTGATGTCAGACATCAACACATTGAATGTATTGTTTTCTTGTTTCATAGCTGTCTTCTGCAGTAAGGTATTTGACTTTGTGGCCCATTGGATAAGGCATTGGTCTATGATAGACTTGGAATATCTTAGGGTTCCCTTCAAGCCCATCTTTAAATCATTTACATTCAGTTCCACCTTTTTCCCTTCCATGTTGTTAACGTAGGTCTCTAGTTTTCATACTCACTCCATGCAAGTAGGGCTATTGCATGAGATATTGGTTTCATTTGAGATACATGATACCTATATGGGTTTGAGAACCATTCCATAGTCAATTACCTATAGGCCTGTAGTGTGACACAAGTTGTATTTGTGTGCAGATGAGGTATACCCACCTGAGTGATGTGGAGCTCAAAGTGTAGAAGGATCTCTCTTTGATCCTTGTCAGTTGGCCCTTTTTCCTGTCATTTTTGGAGTGTTGAGTGAATGTGACACTAGCCCTGTCAATCCTAATGCCAAGCTGACCTTGGGGTAAAAGGAACACCCAACACACCCCATGCAAAAAAATGAAGAAGACTTGGAAGAGGACATGTTCTGAAATGGGCTGGAGCTTTTTTGCTCAAGTATTGATACAGAACCAATATCTCCTAAGTTAGAAATTCATGAGAAGCAGCAATGAAATGTTGAGGCGGCCACATTTCCATTTGAAACACATGAGCCAAGTCATTCCATCCAACAAAGTGATGACACCGAGGTGGATTTTCTCCTTACAAGTGAGACAATTGAAGAAATTGATCTCAGTCAACAAAAAGATGTTGAAGAAATAACTCACCAAGTTAGAACCAGAAAAAGTTCTAATTTTTCTCTCTCAAGAGGATGCCCTCTCAGGTATCTATCAAAGGTGGAGGATAGTAGAGACCCATTATTCATATTGACACTTGTGTACAAGAAATTGTACCTTCATAGCATTAGTATTGAACAATAAATGAAATAGAAACTAAATAAACCACAATATAGCAACTATTTAGCAAATGAATGATCAATTAAGCATCCTATGGCTCTCTAACTAAGACTGTTAATGTGAAGCTCTTAGCAAGCTTCCATTAATGATAGTCCGAGAATGAGAAAGTATGATAAGATAAGCTAATTAATTCAATTCCAAATAGAAATGCTAAAATTAACTTCTAAATTGTCTTTCTAGCTATGATTCTCAAGAGGTTAGATGCAATTCTCAGATTTGTGGATATATAATTGATTAATTTTAGCCTTCCTTTTATAGATTTATGCAAGGAGAGTGGGTGTAGTAGAGTTGATCATGATTAAGCTTGAGTTGAGTTTTTGGTTCCACCCTTTGAAGACAATTTAAATATTATGTCCTCAAAGCTTGGGACAAGTAGACAAGATGAGTGGACAAGATGCTCTTTCACTTTGAGTGATTGACATTGAATTTGGCTTGATCCATGTGAGTTCATTTTCTTAAATCCTATTGGCTAAGGCTTTTTCCTTCCATTTGGTTGTTGAGAGAAATTAGGATTTAATCAATTAATTTTAATTCATTTATTTAGCCATGTGCACCCCTTGAATGGGTTAATTTGATTTAATATAAACTATACAATTAATTGGATTAATTGCACATTGATTTAATTTCACTTGATTTAATAGGTTTTAATTGATCTTTTGGATTTAGATTTTGAATTATATTGAATTAAGACTTGATTTTAATTTTGATTGGTCAAATGCTTGTTTTGATTCAATTGCTTTGATTTTGCCTTGATTAATCATTTGAATGATCCTGTCCACTTTTAGGTGATTATAAATGCCCCTCTTTGAGTTGACATGTGAAGCGTGTCAATTCAAAGAATATCTTGATCTAACTTTGATAAAAGATCCTAGTTTTGTCAATGGTCAATCTTGATTCTTTCGATGGCCGATCTTCAATGTTCGATGTAAGATGCATATATTGATGATGTTTGATGTAGTTCTGATTGATTTGATACTCTTGATGATCGATCTGATGTTAGATTACTGATGTGATATGTACTTTAATCTGATTCGATGTTCGATGCCCCTTTCGATTGATAAGGAAAAAATTTCCTGATAAAGATGAAGCCTTTGATTTGCTTATGTTGATGATGATATGGTTGGATGCCCCCTCGGAAAAGAAATGAAATTTGATAGATGTTTGAAATTTTTGATGATTTAGGTCATTTTGTGTTAATTGGGTCAATTTATAATGAATTTCTATTTCATTTTTTATAATTTTTTTCATGTCTATTTGATTACAAATGCCCTTGATTTGGCAGGTTTGATGAAAAATTGGGTCCCCAAACCCCCTCTAGTGAAAGATTCCTTTTTTTAGGTCAAAGGGTCTATATAAAGGGTTCAAAAAGTCTTTTTACTATTCACTATTCACTTTTACTTTTGACTTTTGACCTCTGACCTCTTTTGACTTTCTCACAATATCTGTCCCTATTCGTGAGCATAGATTCAAGCATGGGTGACGGTATTTGTGACCACTAAACTAAGGACCTCCGTTGAGTGCCTGAACTTCTTCATTTTGTTGATATGAGCATTTAATTTCAAGAAATTGGAATCTTTCTTAGCAAAACTCTCTGTATTTCCTTTTTTATTTCCAAATAGCACTTTTGAAACTTTAAACAATGCTTTTACACTTGAAATAGCGCTTTCACATTTTTAACCAGTGCTTCTGCACTTTGAAACAACGCATTTACACACCTGTTCTTGGCCCTGTTGGTGTCCAAAAATGACGCTTATGCTCTAATAGTCTACCAATAAACCTTGAGACTGATATTAGGATTGGTTAAATCCAAGTGTAAAAGCTCTGCAAAGTTATTGGACCAACTATAGGGACTTACTATGCCCTCTTCACTTCTGGCTCTGCAAAACCAAGGCGGGTGCACCTAACCTAGTATGAAATAGACTTCACACACCAATACACTAGGCTTGAAAACAAGATGAAGGATAGTGAGAAAGTGCTAAGTGTTAACCACACACTCATTGACTCTCCATCACTATGGGCAGAACCACAAACAACCAAATGCTGAAACTAAAGGATGGTTCTTATCTTTATGCTTTGGATCATAACAAGAAAACAAACAATGCTTTTTGATAAGGAGATACTTATTTCAGGCCAGTGCCTCATCCATTGGGCAAGATCTTCTAGGACATGAATGTCATACACACCAGAAAAGAGCTGAGATTCAAAGCCATAAACACACCTATACTCCCTCTTTACTACTTATAAAATCCTTACATAGACAATATGATAGATCTATGTTCCATCTAAAGCATAATTTCATCTTATCCTGGATTAGAACTTAAGAATGGAGACATATACATGAAAAAACATGCAATGAACTAGAAAATTTAGAATCTACCATAGTTGACACAGAGGAGAGATAAGAGTCATATATTTGTATTAAGTTTGATGAATCCTGAAGTATGAACAAAATAGACCAAAGAATTCAAGCTTGCAAATTACAGCTTAGTCCTTCAACTTTTTCTCTATCATCAACAAAAACTAAATGCAGAAAGTGTTACAATCATGGAATGAGGACAAGGAGCACTTATGAACATTGAAGCTTGAACCCCTTCCAAAATCTTCAAATCAGCACTATATACCCATGGTTATCTTGAAATCCCACCAGAGTTAGGATGCAACAAGAAAAGGATAACCATGGTCAGGGCTAGGGTTTCATCCATAAACAGTCAATTCAGATTTGACAAAATTCAAAATTGAATGAAAACCAGACGCCAACAAATACAATCTGCAGGCATAAGATATTCAATCATGAAAGGATCCTACAAATTCCACCAGAAGTCAGCAAAATTCCTGCAAAAACAATCCAGAAGTGACCCCTACAATTGCTTCCTGTACCCCTCCAAATCAATTCCTGTACGCTAAAAACATCTATTCTGCAATCATGCCACACCCTGGATCGCACCAGAAAAGCTCAGAAGACTAGTTTCAACCACCCTAGTTCATTTTTCCATTATTATCAGTCCTTTGGCCACTCAAAACCCTGGCAAAAATTTGAATTTGAACTCAAATGGTCACTCCACACCTTTACCCTCACATCAGCGGCCAACATTCAAATCTCAGACAACTTTAAGTCACAGCCGTAGATCTTTTCCTTTTTCACGGGCTTGAAATCATAAGACAGTCGCATAGTTGCATAGCAGTGAGAAAGGCTCATGTGACTATGCAACAAGCATTAAAAACCTCCACTAAAACCATCTGGAGATATCGTGACCACATGAAAACATTTAGCACCACCACCAAACACTTATCCCTCCGCCAAGGAAAACAACTAGGCCCACGAAGATGAATCGACAGTTGTCTTAAAAGCTCATACCTCTGACAAAACCCATCAGATCTTCCCCTGACTGCCAATCCTCTGACAAGTCAGGTCCCCCCGACACATCACCATAGGACCCACCTAACTCTACAACTGCACAACTCCGCAATTGTGCAACTCCGCAACTGCGACGCCTCAAGAAAATTAGGCCTCACAAATCCTTCCAGCTCATCCACTATGGACCAATCAGAAATGTCCCAGTCATGCACATGTTGCATGTGGACCCACCAAAAAAGAAGGAGTACATCACTATTTGAAATCAACGACAGGCGCATGATTGCAAGCCCTGACACAATGCCTTAAGATCACGCGCCACCTGTTTGATTTAACCTCGATCAGAACATCCCAGGCCCGCATACGTTAGCACCCAAAAAGGCCTAAGATTTGATTTTTATTTTCTCCAATTCAGCGACTATAGTGAATTTTAACTACTCAGCGGGTTGCCAGAGAAATGCTGGTAACCGCTAGGGATTATGAGACTCAGCGACTGAAGGAAACACTGACCACCGCCCAGTCACCAAATAGATGCCGATGACCACCAGGGAACTGGTGATTTAGAGAATAGACCACCATGGGAAGTTGAGACCACTAGACAAGAGGTCGCATGGTCACATAGCATGAAAATAAGCTATGTGACTATGCGACCAACCGGGAAAAACAAAAGGGACCCGCCAGGAAGAAAATCAGCACATGCAAATAGGGTCACTTAAGTTACGAAGATAAAGTAACTTAAAATTTGAAGATAGACCAAGGGTGCCAAGGGCTTTGAGGGATTCTTTAAACTATACGGCTAGTGTTTTGAAATTCTTAAGGGTTTTAGACTGCCATGAGAAAGGAAAACACTTGCAGGAAGCCAGGGAACCAGAGAAAAATTTGGAGGGACCATTAAAACTGACCAGAGACTAGGGTGGGATAGGGATAGCCATGAAAATTTAGGGATAAGACCATTTTAATAGGATTTTTAGGGGAAAAACAAAAATGGACTAACAGTGGCTCTCATTGGGGACAAGTAGCTGATGTAGGTACATTGAGAAGGTAGAATCTTCTGGAAGAGCAGACCACAAAGTTTTGAAACAAAAACAACCCTAAGAGACCTAGGGAAGAAACCTAACCTATTGTTCATGGAAAAAGATACTTCAAGAGAAGTAGAACTTCAGGAATTGTCCATGAATAGACAATTCCAGAGTGCAACTAGTTAAATCTTTCAAAATATAAGAATCCACTCCCCAATTTCTTTCAATGAGATAAGGTCCTAACCAGATAGGATCAAATTTTCCATGTTTTCCCTTATCTTCTAACTTGGCATTCCACATCAAAACAAGATCATCCTCCTCAAACTTTCTTTGAATAGCTCTTCTATCAAAAAAACTCTTGCACTGCTTCTGAAGTATTTCATTCTTTTCATGGGCATCCCTTCTTACCTCCTCCAACTAAATCAATTCATCCATTCTCAATCTCATTTCATCATCAAGGTCTTCATCATATGCTTGGATGAATTTATACATTTGTAACAGATTATTCCGAGGTAACCTTGCACCAATACCATAGACCAAGTCAAATGGGGTACATCCTATAGCTTTCTTGATAATCACTCTGTCAGCCCACAAGGCCCACCAGAGTTTTGAATCCCATGATTTCTTATTTTTGTCCAAGACTTTCTTAAGGATCTTTATCAAACTCTTATTGCTAGATTCAGCCTGTCCATTTCCCTGGGGATGATATGGAGAAGAGAATGCAATGTGTATCCCATAATTCTTGCAAAAATCATCAAACTCCTAAGATCTAAAACAAATTGCATTGTCCACCACTATTGTTTTTGGACATCCAAACCTTGAAAGGATATTGTGCATCATGAAATCAATGATAACCTTACTAGTGGCCCTCCTAGTGGGAACGACTTCAACCCATTTAGTAAAATTTTCTGTTGCCAATAGAATATAAGAATGTCCACCACTGGACTTGTTTGGAATTTCACCTACAAAATCAATACCCCACTTTTGGAAAGAGGCTTGGACTAAGACTTGCCTAAGTGGCATATTTCCATTGAATTTCAACTTACTAGAAAACCTCTGGCATGCATCACACTTCCTTACAAATTGATGTGTGTCTTTGAATACTATAGGCCACCAAAAACAAGACCTAATGATTTTATATGCTATTGTCTTTTCCATATAATGTCCTCCACATGCACCTTGGTGCATAGATTGTAGCAAACACTTAGATTTCTCTTGATCTACACATTTCAGCAATACACCTTCATTGCTTTTCCACCATAGTTCACCATGTATTATGGCATATCTCACAGATTGTAGCTTGATTGTTCTTTTCTTACTTTTAGCAATGTTAGAGGGAAGAATAAATTTGTGTAAGTAATTAATAACATCTTTGTACCACTCACAACAATCCAAATCACAAACATAAGGCATTTCTTCCTCCTCTAACATATTCACATGATTAGCAATCAAATTACTCTAAGCCATTAATTTTGCAAGTCCTAGGCCTCTTACCAATTTGGTAATTTGAATGCCCACGTTGAACTCTTGGATCCTGTTGATCCATCTACATCTCTTGCCTGAAACCTCTTGTTGCACAAGAAGATCCTTAACAGTAGCATTAGGAACATAAGCAACCACCTTAGCTCCAACTAGATAACATCTAAAAGCCTTGACTACTTTGACTAAGGCAAAGGCCTATTTCTCAACTATATCATATTTCAATTCTACTGCATGCAAGGATTTACTGAAAAAGGATATAGGTTGTTCATACCGTTCAGAATTTTTTTGTAGTAATACTGATGCAATTGTATGATAAGAAGCAAAGGAGAAGATTTGCATGGGCTTATCATAATCAGGGGTCCTTAAGTTAGGGGCATCTTTAATGGCCTACTTGATATTCTTAAAGGACTCATTTGCTTCTTCATTCCACTCAACTTTTTCATTTTTCTTCAACATTCTATAGATGGGAATACAAATTTCAGAAAAGTTAGTAACAAACCTTCTGAGAAAGTTCACTTGTCCAAAGAAAGATTGTACTCCTTTAACATTCTTAGGTGGTGAAAGCTTATCTATTGCTGCAACCCTTTCAGGATCAATCCTTACTCCATCCTTGGACATAATATGTCCTAAGAGCTTACCTTCCACCACACCAAATGATCATTTCTTTGGATGCAAAGAAATTCCATATTCCAAAGCTCTGATGAAAATCTTTTCAAGATGCTCACAATGCTGATCTTCTTTCTTTGAGTATGCTATGAGATCATCTTGGTATACCACAAGGAATTTGTTAATAAAGTCTACAAAGGCCACATCCATGGCTCTATGAAAGGTAGCTCCTGCATAAGTTAGACCAAAAGGCATTCTAACATATACATAGGTCCCCCAAGGAGTAGTAAAAGCAGTCTTGAACTGTTCTGACTCCTTGACCATAACCTAATTGTATCTAGAGAAACCATCCATCATTGACATTAACTTTGACCCAGTGACTCTTTGCAGCATGTTTTCCATATTGGGAAAACCATAGTTCATCTTTTAAAGAATTGAGATTTAGATTTCTAAAATCAACACAAAGCCTTATGTCACCATTCTTTTTTCTTACTGGAACCAAGTTTGACACCCATGAAGAATGTCTGACAGGCTGAATAATGCCAGCATCCATCATTTTCTTTAGTTCATCTTGCATCTTAGGTGCCAAAGTAGGATTCACGGGCCTCAACTTTTGCCTATATGGTTTGGTACCTTCCTTCAATGGTATTTCATGTTGAAAGAGATCTTCTCTATAGGCCTTTAAATCTTCATAAGACCATGCAAAGACATGTCTAAATTTTTTGAGAAGATCAATCAACCTGCTTCTAGTTCTCTGAGATAAACATTTACCTATGTAAATTTTCTTTGGTTCTTGGCTGGTCCCTAGATTTACTTCCTCCAAATCATTCATCTTATCAGCAACTCTAGCAACACAAGCCCTTTCTTTGTTATCAAATGCTCTTTCAAGAGAAACCAATCCCCTTGGGACTCTGTTTGATTTCAACTGTAGTACTTCCTTCCCAAGAACATTCTCTTTCCCATCTTTGATGTTAACATATGTACTGAAATCCATCTCCTGCTCATCAAAATGGGATTCACATTGCAAAAATCTCAGTATGTCCTGATCATCAGAAAATACCTGCCAATTCTCAACATTGTCTGGGATAGAAGGCCTGGTCATGAATTCCACCTTTGATATCTCAGAAAATGTGATATCATCTAGTATTAATGCTATGTTAGCCAATAATTCAGCCATTCTATTTTGACCTCTATCCACCCATTCAATCCCAAAAGCACTGAAACCTTCTATTTCATCCCAAACAACATTCCTATACTATTTCAGCCTTTGGTTTTTTGATGCATACTTTGATCTAATCTGAGATATCACTAACTCAGAATCACCAATTACCCTAAGATGTTTGATCCCATGTTTTGAAGCTTGTTTCAAACCAATCAAAAGGGCCTCATATTTAGCAACATTGTTTGTGCAAGAAAAAAGGAGAGTGAAAGAGAATTTGAAAGTCTTACCACTAGGGGATATTAACAACACTCCTACTCCAGCACCTTCTTTAGAATTTTCTCCATCAAAATATAATGTCCATAAGACATTATCCTTTGCCATGTTACTCTCATCATTAGCCAATAGGACAGGCTTGACCTCATCATGTGTTTCTATCTCCTGAACTTGAAAAGAAGAAATGTCAGTGTCAACAAAACAATTCATACTATCTTCTTCTTCCTCCTCAATCATATGAGGTGTTCTAGTCTCTCTTGACACTTTTACACTTTCTCCTCCAATGTTGAATGTAGCAAAAGAAAGGTCACATTGTATACTTCCTCCCATCTGAGAACTCCACCTTCTAGATAAAAGCATTCCATATTGAGGTGGAATATCAACTACAAGAACACTCATAGTTAATTGTTTATCAGGAAATGCAGCTAATTTATAAGGCAAAGTCTTAATTGTACCAATGACTGGCACCTCTCTTGAGTCCATAGCTTGACATCTCCTGTGAGGTGTATCACCTTTCAATCCTAATGACTTCATTACCTCTATAGGCATGACAGTGTTTGATGCCCCTGAGTCAATCATGCAGTTCTTCAATGTTTTTCCATTTATTACCAAAGACAAGAACAAAGGATCAACTGTCCCTGATGTATTATTCACAACATTTGTATCTAGGAAAATTTGAGGGATCTTAGAAATAATTTCTTCATTCTTATTTTCAGATGTGTCCTCCAAAGAAGCCACATGCTTTTTATTTCTAATCCCTTCTTGAAATTTTATTGAAGAAGAAACACCATTAACCCAATCCAAGGCCTTAGCCTTGTGTAATTTTATTCTCATCATCTCCAAGAGTGGAACCTTGACTGTGGTTTGTGACAACAGTTTTGTCATGTCAATAGGAACATACTTTTGTTCATTTGAATCTCCTTCAAGGAAAGTGATAGCTTTATCCTTTATCAATTCTGACCTATCTTTGAGGGAAGACTCCTTTTCATTTTGAGAAGTGGGAGCAACCACCTCTAGTGTGTTTGTTTTGGTCTTAGGTGCTGCATTAGGCATAATTTTTCTTTTCACCTTGACCTGATTTGTAACATCAGCACCTTTACTCTTTTCTTCATGATGTTGTTGTGCATTCATCTCTATCCTCTTGATAAACATACTACGAGGCTTACCATCTGGACCTCCTACTATCCTATTTCTCAAGTTGTAGTTGCTCCTAGCTTGAGTGACCATTTCTGTAGTAATTTGAGCAATTTCCGTCCTCTCTAAATAGAATTAGGAAAATTGATTATGGTTTGATATTTTGTAAATGTTTGATTCACTTAGGATAATTCAAGTGATAATTGATTTCAAAATTGATGTGATTGAACTTTCTTTATGCATGAGGTTCTCAAGTCATTGGGTGTTTGTGGTGCCTATCCTTTACGTATGAGCATGATTTCAAACTTGAGTGTTGTTGATCGTAGACACATTAGTCTACATGCTCTTTCTTTCCTTTTAGCCCTTCCTCAATTTTGAGTGAATCGAGGTCTGATTACTACTATGGCTGAGCATTGGCACTCAGACCATAGCACTTTCCATTTGCTGATGGGTGAGATGACTATCACTCCAGAGGATGTGTATCGCATCCTACGCTTGTTGACTAGAGATGAGTTAGTTTATTATGATTCTATGTATGACAATTCTGCATGTCAACAAGTTTTTCTAGATCGTACCATTGGTGATGATCATATTCATTGGGCTCATTTTCTTTCCTTCCCAGTGTTACCAGTAGTTCTAGGTACTTTGATTGGTGGGTTTCTTCTACCTGGTAGATGTGGTCACAAGTTTTCCATTGGATGGGGTCCTATCCTTGAGGACTTGATGGCATATCCTCTTAGATTCGATTGGGGTTCAAGCGTATTAGCTTAGTTGTATCATGAGCTACATATAGTGGTTTACAGATGATCTGCTACGCTTACTATAGGATCTATCTTGTTACAGCTTTGGACTTGGGAGCACATCCCAGTGACACATCTTGTTATTACATAGTAGCAAGCTCTGGGTTGTCCTTTTGCATGGATGTATGAGGGTATGGTTATTTAGACCCACATGGCTAAGATGGATTATTGGTGTTGAGTCATCGATGATATGGATACTATGGTTTGGAGGCCATATATTGGTTGTGAGGCTTGGCCCGAGGATGATTTTGAGTCACCTTACATGTTTTTCCCTTGATGGATGATCAGTGATTCCACTTATATTATTGAGAGATTTTGCTTCTGGTGAGTATTGTGTCAGTATGGGTGCATACATGATATGACATAGGGAGTAGTGACATATGCTCGAGTGCAGGCAGAGAGATCATTGTGGGGTCCTTGTGTAGATTATGGCACAATAGTTCAGGAGATCTGAGACCTTGGATATCTATCTTGGTCTATGAGAGAGCATATCATGGATGTTGGGATCACAAAGGATTATGGTGAGTGGTTGCATTGGTACTCGTTTCCTAGATTTACTAATCTTGCTAAGTGAGTTCCTAGGATTGATGAGCTATCAGATGGTGGATGTGGTGATGCGGGGCATGGTAGAGATGATGATGGATATGATGATGATGGTGGAGATGGTGGTAGGGGTAGGATTCAAGCATAGTGTGGATGACGTGGTCTTTGAGTAGCTAGAGCAGGTAGAGTTCCTATTCTAGTGATTGTTGTTGCTCCTATTCCTCCTATGAGTGGTCAGGGTAGAGGTGGTGCGGATAGAGCACTACATCAGGTTGCCAGGGATTTAGCCATGAGACATGGTCGACATAGGGCTAGATGACACAAATAGGTTGAGGTACAAGTGGCATAGGTTTTGTTGGATCAGGCACAAGGTCCTCCTATTCATTAGGTGATACCGCTAGTTATTCCACAGGTTCAGGCACTTGGTTCTTCTTCTGCTTCTTCTTCAATGCCATCTTCTTCATCATGTCCATCTTCTTTGATGCCTTCATCTTATGTACCTCCACCACAAACTTCTACAACATAGGCTCCTACCCCATCTTTAGCATTAGATGTTATATCTCTTCATACTCAAATGTCAGTGATGTAGCAGTAGGTTACTCATCTTAGTTCGATGATGTAGAGTTTCTTGACAGTGATGAATCAACAGGGATTACAGGTGAGCTTGAGTCATCCTCTAGATAGTGCTCATGGTCCTGATGGTACCAATGGAGCTAGTGGTTCAACCAGTTGAGATATTTTAGTTGTTTTGTACTTTGATGATATGTGATCTCATTCTCTTGTTGATATTGAGACATTGGACTCTTACTGTATCATTTGTGATTTGATCTAATGTTTTTGATACTGATACTTTGATAGACATTGATTTCCATTTATTACTCTTATGATTGTTTAATGGACTCTGATATTTTGTTACTTCATGATGATGTTATAGACTCTGATACTCATTTTGATAGCTTTCACTATATATGATTTCATGATGTGTTGGATCTCTTTTTCAGGTGTTTTAGCATGATATGCAAATCTAGATGATTCTATCTCCTATATGCTTTGTTTTATGCTTATCAGAATGCAGTTTTTGATATGTATGCATATGTTCTATTGATGCTTAAATGATTGTCTTATGTATGACATAGAATAGATGGATGAATGGGATGATGTGGATTCTAATGATTAATGCTTTATTATGGATGCAATAATATATATATTAGATGAATTTAATGAATAATTTATAATGCGATGGATGTCTTAATGGATAATGGATGTATTTATTCTATTATATGGATGTAATGGATTCTTAAGATGACTTGAATGATATGCACCTAATAATGATTTTATGTTCTATTTGAAATGCATTGGTTTAATGATATAATGATGTGATGATTTTGATCTTAATGAATGTAATGGTAATGCGCTTAATGGATGCAATATGGATGATTTCTTTTGCAAAGAATGGTGTATTCTAAAGTGAAATGAATCTTTGAATGATGCAATCTAATGCATTTAATGATTTTTAACATGAATGAATGAATGCAATGTAATGTAATTTAATGATCTTAATATGATGAATGCAAATTAATGCAATTGATTAATTAATGATTCTAATAATAAAGATTAATGTAACTTATGCAATCAACCTAATGAGAAATAATGATAAATGATTTATGCCATGATTTAAAATGCAATGAACTTAATGGTTTAAATGATGAAAATAATTAAATGAATCTAAATGCAATGGTTTCAATGATTTAATGCAATAATTTTAATGATCCTAATGCAATGATTTCAATGATCCTAACAAATGCAAGTGAACTAAATGAAATGCATTTTGTTTTTTATTTTTGGGTTTCCAACTCTCTCAATCACATATAGTTTTTGATGATCCTTTGATTTTTTATTTGACTACACCCCCTTCTTTTTGTCAAATTTCCCTCTTTCAAATTTTAGATTTTGAAGCTAAGAAAGGCAACTATTTTAAATGCATTTAATCTAAAACGTATGCAACTAACTGTCATTATTCAAAATTTGGAGCTTATAATCATCATTGAGCATTTTTGGAACTCCGCTTTAGTACAACCATCACTAGTTCAACCATGATGATATGAATACTTTTTGCACATCTTTCGTTTCTTTCCCATCCTTCTTGGTACGACTATCACTGATTGAAGCCAATCATGAGAGTGTGAATACCGATTTTGTCAGATTCTATGTTGCAAGTGGATTTTTGAGATATGATATTGAATATCAAAATATCCAAGGTATCCTTTTGCACAAACAAACAAAGATCTCAATTTTATCCTATGTACAAGTTGTTGGTTCCCCTTCTCTTTCTACTTGTAGGTTTACACTATGATTGACAAACTAATGTCATTGACTCTATCACCACTCCAAAGTCTACAAGGAAAAGGGCCAATTAACAAGGATCAAAAAGGATCCTCCTACACTTTGAGCCTAGAGGCTCAGGTGGGTATACCCTTGATTCACTTCTTGAAAGGAATCACTAAATCTTATGCACATATACCCTTTATTAACTGATTTAAATATTTTATCATTTATGTTTGTTATTGATGATGATTAACTACTTCCAGAGAATGGACCAGTGCCTTAACCTAGGGCATGGAGTCACCAAAAACATATATCAACTAAAAACCCCAACTCAAATACCCTTGAATTTAGGATAAGTGCTTTCCCTATTATCCCTCTCCCTCACATACTTGAACATCAAATTCTTGTCTATCCATGAACTCACTGAAACTACTTTAAAGACTTTAATCCTAACTTTGTCAGGAACTCAAAGATAATTTCACAATATTCTTTATCTACCATACGCTAACTCACTTTGTGACATTAACATATATGAGCCTAGGATCTTAATAGGAAGACATACATAAATATGAGATTAGACTCCACGTGTATTCTCATTAAAATTTGTAGAATCAATACATTTCCAAACAACGGAATGCTAGGAAATAAACCCTAAATCCAAGCTGTCCTTGTTCAGTCTTTTACATTGACTATCAACATAACACCATCAATGACTTTTACAATAAAACCAACTGTAATATATACCATGAGTCATCTTGGAATCCCAAAATTAGGATGCAACAAGCTACGGATGACTAGGGAAAGGGTTAGGGTTTTCACCCACCAAACCAAATAGATTCAATCAGAATTTATTACATTTGGAGGAAAACCAAGAAACATGGAGAAATCAAATCCTAGGATGATCTTCATTTATGATAATCCTCTGAGAAAAGTATTGAAAAATAGGAATTCACCATGTCAAACAATCTGATCACCCACCTGCAACATGCCTTGAGACATTCTTACCCACTCCTTACATGGTACAAACCCCTTTAAACACTCAACAAAGCCTCTAGACCACTCTGTAACAATTGACAAAATCAAACCCACCAGATCCAGCTGCTCAAGCATTAAAATCTGGGCTCACTTTAAAACATGACCATCAAATCCCTATTCTTCCTGAGCTTCATGACCTAACCCTATAGGAATCCTAGTTTACATTTTGCCTTAGTCATGAAATCACCAGGTATCCTCTTTAACCACAGTTATAAGAAGAGACCACATGATGACAGTTAAGAAAACCTTTGGCCCACCAGGACACATGCATCGTCAAACCATTTGTCATTTACTATTCTGCCACCAGGTCACCTGCCAACTGTCCATCCATCCATGTTATCTGTTTCTCAGCCAATGGGAAACACACATGTCAGTGCCACTTACCACATAGTCCCATTGCCCTCCTTTATGATCAGATACCAAATCAACAGTCATCTCATGATCATAAAGGTCAAAAAGATTCCTTGTGATCATGCACCCATCATAGGATTAAAAGGGGACTAAGATACTGGGCTCGTATGACAACATATCCAACTTACAGTCCTCCAACCAATAACCATTGGACACCTCAGCAATAAAAGACACCATAGATGAGCCCACTGGGACAGATGGAACCTTGTCACAAAATTGCATGTCAGAAACTCTGACAACAGCCAGCCTTGCAAAATAATGGAAACCACATATTTTCAAAGGGTTTGATACTTTGGAAAATCAAACAGAGACTTAGGCATTGGTTAGAAAAATATTAAAGAGGGCCCCGACATAATAACCTAATGATATAACATGAGAAGTGGTCACCAACGAAGGGGGAAATTAAAACATGGGTATTTGGGACTTAAGTGACCAGAAAAAGTAATGCTTAAATAGATCATGGAAAGAGCGACCTAGGGTTTTTCCTCCCAATGGCTAAAAATTTGAAAGTTTGAACCAAAGTTTAAGGGCTAGCGATAAAGAAAAGCTTGCAGAGACCAGGGAGAAATCACATAGCCATTAAAATTTTTGTTGGTACTAACAGTTGCTTTGTCTGGGGATGATGGGTAACTTGTGCCCATGCAAGAATTCAGAACTTCTGGTTAAAGTAGACCACCTACTGGACAAAAATAAGGGAGAGCACAGGATAAAACCCTACAAACTAAGACAAAATGGAATAGGGAGCAAGAAAATCCTACAAAATTTACAATATATATAGATCTAACTACTATTCATGGAAAGAAAAATACCTTCAATCGAAGTATTTCTTCAAGAACTGTCCATGAACTAGCAATTCTTGAACATCACCATTTAATTCTTTTACAATGTATGAATGTTGGCCCCATTTCTCATGAATTAGATATGGCCCTAACTAGATTAGATTAAATTTTCCATGTTTCACTTTATCCTCCAATCTGGCATTCCAAATCAACACCAAATCATCATGTTCAAACCTCCTTTCAACAACTTTCTTGTCATACAAATTCTTAACCTATAATTGCAACTTGGCATTTTTTGAAGCTAATTCTCTTCTAGTTTCATCCAACCTAATGAGGTCTTCAATTCTCAATTGCATCTCATCATCTATATCATCATTATATAACTGAAAAAAATTATACATCTCCAATAAATTATTTTGAGGCATCCTTGCATGTATCCCATATACCAGGTCAAATGGTGCACAACTGATTGCCTTTTTTTCACAATCACCCTATCAGCCCATACAGCTAATGGAAATTTTGAATTCCATGCCCTTTTATTCTTTTCAAGAATCCTCTTGAGGATTTTTATCAAACTCTTATTGGTTGATTTTGCCTGTCCATTTCCCCATGGATGACAAGGTGAGGAATTTGACCTCTGGATTCCTAGACCCTTGCAGAAATATTTGTACTCAGTAGACCTAAAGCACACTGCATTATCACTGACTATCCTCTCAGGGAAACCAAACCTTGTAACAATATTATTCAATAAAAAATTAGTTACCACCTTACTAGTTGCATTTCTTGTAGGGATAGCCTCTACCCACTTAGTGAAATAATCAGTAGCAACTAATATCCAAGAATGTCCTCCACTAGACTTGTTTGGTATTTCCCCTATGAAATCTATCCCCCATTGTTGGAAAGGAGCTTGGACTTCTACTAGCCTCAAGGGCACATTGCTTGGAAATTTAAGCTTACCAGAGAATCTTTGACAAGCATCACACCTTCTTACCAACTGCTCTACATCCTTGAAGATTGTAGGCCACCAGAATCCTGCTCTCAAGATTTTTTGAGCAGTGCTTTTACCCATGTAATTTCCTCCACACACTCCCTCATTCATTTTTTTTAACAACTTGTTAGCTTGATTTTCATCAACACATTTCAAAAGTATGCAATCTAAATTTTTCCTGTACAATTTACATTTTACAATCACATACTTGATGGCCTGTAACTTTAATGTCCTCTTCTTACTATCATCCATCCCTACTAGACATCTCATGTTTCTCAAATAATAGATAACATCTTGATACCAAGTACAATCATCCATATCACATGTATAATAAATTTTAGTCTGGTTTATTTGATTTGCATCAAGATTGGATTGAGCCATTAGTTTTTCCAATCCATGTCCTCTGTCCAATTTGGTAATTTGAATATCAATGTTAAATTCTTGGATTCTATTAATCCATCTACATCTCCTCCCAGACACCTCTTGTTGTGAGAAAATATCCTTGACTGCTACACTTGGGACAAATGTAATCACAATTTCTCACATCAGATAGCACATAAAAGCCTTTACTACCTTCACAAGTTCATATGCTTGTTTCTCATTGATGTCATATTTCAGTTCAGTAGCCTACAAAGACTTACTAAAAAATGCAATAGGTTGCTCAAAGCCTTCATTATTTTTCTGCAACAATACTGCAGCAATTGTATGAAAAGATGCAAAAGATAAAATGTGCATTGGAACATTATAATCAGGTGCTTTGAGCATAGGTGCATCTTTTATAGTTTTCTTGATATTCTTGAAAGCTTCATCAGGCTCACCTTCCCATTTGATAGCAGATCCCTTCTTTAACATCTTAGATATTGGCCTAGTAACTTCAACAAAGTTTGTTACAAATCTCCTTAAGAAATTTACCTGACCAAAGAAGGACTGAATTCCTTTAATATTCTTTGGTTTTTGAATCTTATCAATGGCTGCCACCCTTTCAGGATCAATTCTAACTCCTTGCTTTCCAACCAAGTGGCCAAGCAACTTACCCTTAGTGACACCAAATGCACATTTCCTTGGAATTAATGAAATACCATATTCCAAAGCCCTCACAAATATTTTTTCTAAGTGGGCACAATGATCTTCTTCCTTCTTGGAATAGGCAATTAAATCATCTTGATAGATAAAAAGGAAATCATCTATGAGATCTGAAAAGACAACATCCATTGCCCTCTGAAAAGTTGCACCAACATTTGTGAGACCAAAAGGCATTCTCACATAAACATATGTCCCCCAAGGTGTAGTAAAAGTTGTCTTAAATTGTTCTGATTCTTTCACAAGTACTTGATTATAACTAGAGAAACCATCCATCATGGACATTAATTCAGAACTGGTCACTCTTTGCAACATAGCTTCCATATTAGGCAAACAATAGTTATCCTTCAATGAACTGATGTTCAAATTTCTAAAATCCACACAAAGTCTGATGTCACCATTTTTCTTTCTAACAGGGACAAGATTTGACACCCAAAAAGAATGCCTAATTGGCTTGATAATTCCAGCATCTCTCAACTTCATTAATTCTTCCTACATTTTGGGTGCCAAGGTAGGATTAATAGGCCTTTGTTTTTTCCTAAAAGGTTTAGCATCTTCTTTCAAAGGAATAATATGCTGGAATACGTCTTCTCTATAAACCTTTAGGTCATCATCTGACCATGCAAAAACATGCCTGAATTTTCTCAACAATTCAATCAAAGACTTCCTCACTTTATGAGACATGTCCTTACCAATATACACCTTCTTAGGTGCTTCTTGTGTTCCAAGATTTATCTCTTCCAAATCCATATGATTTTCCTTTTTAATATCCTTTTGAACTCTATCCTGGTTATCAAATATAGTTTCTAGAACAACAAGTCCCCTAGGAACCTTGTTAGTTTTAAGTTGAATGACTTCATTACCAAAGAAAACCTCCTTTCCTTCTATAGTCTCAGCCAGGGTTGAGTAATCTAATTCATGACCATGATACTAATCCTCATAATTCATAAATTTCAAAATATCCTGATCATCCTCAAAGACTTGCCAATTTTCAACATTATTTGGCACACTTGGCCTAGTTTGAATTTCAATCTTTGAAATACCAGCAAAACTAATGTCACTAGGATTGATTTCTATGTTGGCTAACAAATCAGCCATCTTGTTATTACTCCTGTCCTTCGACTCAATATTGAAAGCATCAAAACACTCAATCAAATCCCATACAACATTTCAATACTATCTTAACCTTTTGTTCTTGGAAGCATACACTGATCTGACCTTAGACATCGCTAATTTAGAATCTCCAACAACCCTTATGCATTTGATTCCATGCTTTTGTGCCAACCTTAGTCCTATTAGCAATGCCTCATATTCTGCTATATTGTTGGTACAAAAGAAACTTAATGTGAAATAGAATTTGTAGGCATTTCCATCAGGAGAAATAAGTAAAATACCCACTCCTACACCATCTTTACAATTTGCACCATCAAAGTACATCACCCACAAGTCACCCCTCTCAAATTTAACATTTACCTCAATAGAGATAGGTGACAATATAAGCTCCCCCTCAAGCACAGGGATCTCTGCCCTAAAAGTGTTGATGTTAGTATCCACAAAGCATGTAGTCTCATTGTCAATATTTCTTTCAATCATGTCAGTATCCACCCATAGCAGCACTCCATCTCCTAGATAATAGCATCCCATAATGAGGAGGGATACCCACCACTAAAACACTCATTGTCAAATTTTTCTCTCGATAGGCTGCCAGCCTATAGTGTTGGAATAACTGAGAGGGGGGCGAATCAATTAAACACTATCCCAAATCAAAATGTATAATCCAAAAAAATATCTTCAATTCCTGCTGCTCAGTAAACACAAATACTTTTACTGTCTATGTTTTTACCGATTGTCAATTCTAAACTTATAATGCTTACCAATCAAATCTAACATGTAATATGAAAAGTATGATAATAAACAAATATCACAATCAACATATAACAAAAGATATTTAATGTGGAAACCTTGTAAAGGGAAAAACCACCTAGGACCGGCAACCCAAAAATATTCACTCTTCTGAAGTGAGGTCGATGAAGACCCAACCCTGTTAAAGGTTACAAACGCACTGTTAGGTGTGACCTTGTTAGAGAATTTTAGACTAGAAGTTATCGTCCAACCAAAAATCACTCTAGGGTTGATAGGATAACAATGTTCACTCTAATGAATGATACATCAAAATACTTTCATAGTCTGCTCGGTTAAGAGATTTGACTGTGTACAATGGTTAAATATGTAATAGTAGTTGATCTGCCTTATTACAACTTGAATTGCAGATTACAGATCAATGTTTTTCTCATACAAATCCTCTTGATCAACATATCACTTTAGATTCAGTACTGTGTTTACTTACTGTCCATTGGCAATAGCTCTTTGTAGCTCGGTAACTATTCTGCAGCTCGGTTCTCAATAACCAGTATGATCAGAATGCATGAAACCTTCTTCACACAATTATTCTGCAGCTTCTTTTTTCAGCAATTTTCATAATGAAACCTTAGTCTCTTATATAGACATGTAAGATATTTTCTTTTCCTCCATTAGATTTTGCCACTTTAAGCTTCCTCGGCTGACGTGTCAATATCACGTTTCAATCTTATTCTGTCAAATCCTTCTAATTTATGTTAGTCGTCGATCTTCATAATAGACTTTATCTATTACCTCAATTTCATACACTTTCTAGCTCATCACTTTATCAGCTAAATTGATCATTTAATTCCTTTCTATCTTCGTCGGTTAACAAATAAATGTGTCAATGAACACATGCTCGGTTAACACTGTGCTTGGTATACACTACACTCTGTCGGTGTATACTGAAATACTTTAGTTTATCGACAACACTGCTTTGTAGCTTTCAGCTCTATTCTTTATTATAGATGAATACAACATAATGAATTTGATTCCATAAAGTCATAGACTCATCAAGAAATTAGTCAGTGTATTCTTTATCCTTCATCTGACATGTACATCTTCCTCATGTAGATTTGTATGTTCTTCATCTCATCCACCTTTCTTCAGATGTGTCGGTATAGTAACTTACAAGATAAGTGTTGTCAAACTAGTTGACATCAATGACAATATGAAACTGATTTAATCATCTTGTATTATCTAAACATCAACTCTTTAGTAATCATGAATTACCAATTCTTCATTCAGGTTCCAAATTAGTTGCAGTCCATCAATCTCTCCCTTTGGCATTGATGGCAACTCAAGTAATATGAAATGTACCATACACATACCAAATATGTATTCTACAACTCTATAAAAAAAAGTTGTAAGTCGAATAGACTTAATATGTTTAATCACTACGTTACTCAACATTTGTAAAACTGTAATGCTTGACATCAGATATGCTCTTCTCAGTTCTCTTGTTTCTGCTTCTGTTCTTAGTAACTGATCTGCAATATTATGTTTCATTCAAATTGTCTCTCCCTCAGATAGTTATTTCTATTTTTCATATAAACTCTCCCTTTTCATATTATTTATCTCTCCCTTTGACAACAATGCCAAAGAGACAAATAAACAAGTAGCTCTATTGGTAGCCAAGTAACTCTTTGTTGTCCATCAACTTCTCTGTATCTCTGAATACTATTAGCTCAATCTGTTCTAGTTCTCAAACTTAATTACAACCTTGAACATGATTCAAAGTGTGAACTATGTTGAATCACCATGAATGATCTTCTGATATGAGTAGGCTGATGCAACATCCTGATCACCTCAGTGACCAATAGACAGGGGACGGACCCCAAGTCTAGTCCTCAAGTATTCAAATGTGTCCTTTGGTAGGGGCTTTGTAAAAATATCTACAGGTTGATCCTTAGATGTAACAAATTCTAACTTCACTTGCTTCTCCTGTACTTGTTCTCTTCAGTAATGATACTTAATAGATATATTCTTTGTCTTCGAGTGCATCATAGGATTCTTCAAAATATTAATAGCACTGTTGTTGTCACAGTATATTATCACCAGGTTAGTGATTACCTCATTCATTCCTTCAAAAACTTGCTTGATGTATGCTATGTTTGAGAAATTTGTAGCAGCAACAACATACTTTGCTTCTATTGTTGATTGAGAAATGCAAGCTTACTTTTTACTTGTCCAAGTAACAAGTCTTTCACCAGAGAAAAATGCTCCTCTGGTGGTGCTTTTTCTATCATCTACATTTCCAGCCCAATCAACATTAGTATAAACCTTCAACTCAAATTTTCCTTCCTTATGATACCAAATGCCATAATCTTCTATCTTTTTCAGGTATCTTAAGATTCTTTTAGTAGCTATCATGTGTGACTCTCTAGGATTTACAGAAAACCTAGCAACAATCCCCACAGCATGTGCTATGTCTGGTCTACTGTGAACTACATACATAAGTTTACTAATCATGGATTAGTAAAGTGTCTAGTTTACCTTAGTAGTTTCATCCTCCTTTGTTAGTTTGCATCCAATAGCCATTGGTGTTCCCACAGGTTTAGCATCTTCCATGCCAAAAGTATTCAATACTTCTTTTATGTACATAGATTGTGTGATGAATATCCCATCACTCTATTGAATCACTTGTAATCCTAGAAAGAATTTAATCTCTTTGAACATAGACATTTTGAATTCTTTTTGCATTTCATCAGAAAAGGCTTTGCATAAATGATGTTGTCCTCCAAAAATGATATCATCCACAAATATTTCAGCAATAAGAATAGTGTCATCAGCATTACCTTTCATATACAGATTGTTGTTTTCACTTGTTCTAACAAATCCAATACTTAGCAAGTAAGTATGCAGTCTCTCATACCATGCTCTCGGTTCTTGCTTCAATCCATATAAAGCTTTATGTAATCTACATACCATGTCACTATTTTCTGGATCAACAAATCCTTCTGGTTGTTCTATGTAGACTTCTTCTTCAAGTATTATATTCAAAAATGCAGAATTGACATCCATTTGATAAACTTTGAATTTCTTGTGTGCAGCATATGCAAGTAGAATTCTGACTCCTAATCTAGCAACAGGTGAAAATGATTCACCATAGTCAATGCCTTCCTCCTGTGCATATCCTTTGCATGCCAATCTAGCTTTATTTCTTGTAACTTCTCCATTCTCATTCAGCTTATTTCTGAATATCCATTTAGTACTGATAACATTTTTGTCCTTTGGTTGGGGTACTAAACTCCAAGTCTTGTTCTTCTCTATCTTCTCTATTTCCTCAGTCATTACATTAACCCATTCACCATTCTCTAATGCAACTTTCACAATTTTCAGTTCAAATTCACAAACTAAGCATGTACCTTGTGTTGTTTTGCTCCTAGTTTGTATTCTAGCTTGTCTGTCTCCAATAATTTGTGTCTCAAGATGGTGTCTTCTGAAAAATCTAGCTAGTATCCTATCTCTCCTTTCTTTTTCATCATGTTCATGTTCATCAGCTTGCTCGGTAGCTTCATTTTGTTCATCGATTTCCTCTTCATGTTGTTCAACATTGTTTGCCTGCGGACCAGTTATCACAGGTTGCAATTTCGGTTGATAATCAAGAAGTTCAATGTAAGTGAATCTACTATAGTCTTCTAGTTCCTTTCTACTATCCTCTATGTTCTTGTCATCAAACTCATCAACACGAACATTAGTACTTTCAATAATCTTATTTGTAACCTTATTCAGATATTTGTATGCTTTGCTCTTGGTTGAATATCCTAAAAATATTCCTCCATCCACTTTAGAATCAAATTTACCATTTCTTTCATCTTTTAAGATAAAGCATTTTCTTCAAAAAAATTTGAAATAACTTACAGTAGGTTTGTTTCCAAACCATAGCTCATAAGGTGTTTGGTTGGTGTCCTTCCTTAGTTGTACTCGGTTAAGAACATTTACAATTGTATTGATAGCTTCTCTCCAATATGTCTGAGCAACATTCTTCTATATCATCAGTGTTCTAGCACAATCAACTATTGATCTATTTCTTCTTTCAGCAATGCCATTTTGCTGAGGTGTTGTCAGTGCAGAAACCTGTCTTTTAATTCCATGCTCATTACAGAAATTAGTAAATTCGTCAAAGACAAATTCACCTCCTCTATCAGATCTTAAGCATTTAATTTATTTTCCAATCTCTTTCTCTACCTTAGCCTTATACCATTTAAACATTTTGAAAGCTTCATATTTTTCTTTCAAAAACATAACAGTTATCAATCTAGTATAGTCATCAACAAAAAGAATAAAGTCTCTATCACCAAAACAACTTTGAGTTCTCATAGAACCACACAGGTCAGTATGAACCAACTCAAGTATCTTCTTTGTTGAGTACTCTTTGCTTTTGAAACTAGACTTAGTCATTTTACCTTTCTGACATTCATGGCACATGGCATGATCCGGTTTTGACAAGTTAGGCAACCCTCTAACTCTTCTCTTTTTACTAATCTTGATGATGTTATCAAAATTCACATGACATAGTCTTTTGTGCCACAACCATGCATATTCATCTTTCATTAATAAGCAAGAAGACTGATCCATATCAAGATAAAATAGATTACCTCTAGATTGTGTACCATTTCTGACAAGTCTTCCTCCATCTTCATATATTTTCACCTTTCTGCTCTCAAAAGAAAGTCAGTGGCCTAAATTATTTAACTGTGCCACACTTAACAAGTTATAGTTCAGTCCATCTACCCAATATGCATTTTCACATCTTAGTCTATCATTAATAATTAGTGAACCATTACCTCTTACCATACAAGGTGCATCATTTCCCATTCTCATAGATCCTCCATCATATTCAACAAGGTGATCAAATTTCTCTACGTCACCGGTCATATGATGTGTGCAACCACTGTCTATGATCCATGTATCATTTCTATCTATTCTTGAGATCAGTATTGTTTCTTCATGTTTCTCTTCTTCTTCTGAATCATCTTTCATAGCAACAAATACTACTTCTACATCATCATCAGTATCAGATTAAGATTCAATATCTTCGGCAATGTAACATACCTTCTTTCCTTTGTCATAGTTGTCTCGGTCATCTCTTTTGTTGTATCAGTAGCCTTTGTTGACTCTTCTCCGATAGCTTCCTGCTAATTGGTCTTTAGATCTATCATCATCTTTCTTCTATGGACATCTAGCAGCAATGTGACCAACTTCTTTACAATTAAAACATGCCAAAGGTAACCTACCTCTATATCTTCCTTTTCCTTTGGGCAATCTTCTGGCCATGAGAGCTTCAAGTTCATTAAGTTCATCGTCGGTATTGCTATCACTGTTATCATTCTTAATATTCTTGCTAGACTTACTAATGTTCAAAGAAGTCATGAAAGCAGATTCAACATAAGGAACAATACTGTTGTCAAAGCTATTTAATTCAAAGGTAGTAAGCTTACCGATCAGTGTGTCAAGGGTAATATTGGATGTAGCCCTTGTTTCATAAATTGTAGAGATCCTGATCGCATAAATTGGCAACAAAGTTATGAAAATCTTACTTATAACTGTTTCATCATCAATCACTCCATCTGATGCTCTAATAGCATGTACTACTTCTTTCAGTTTGTTTGAATATTGTACTATGTTCTCACCTTCATTCTCATATCATCAAAATGACCTCTTATACTTTCTTCTCTAGCTCTCTTAACATTCAAATCTCCACTGTATATCAAATTTAACATATCCCACATTTCTTTGGTGGTAGTGCATCCCTTAATGTCTTCAAATTCAGCGTCGGTACAAGCAACATCAAGTTCCATCATAGTGACATTGTGTTCATGCTTGTCTCTTAGTTGATCAAGGGTTAAAGGACTAGTGGGTGGAGCCATATATCCATTCTCCATTAGTTATAGTGCAGAATTCCATATTCCAGATATGTGTAACTTCATCAGGCTCTGCCATACTGCAAAATTCTTCTTATTCAATTTTGGTACTTCCCTCTTATACATCTTGAGACCTTTGTGCTGAAGTCCTTAAAACTCTATTCTAAGCAATGAAGCTTTGATACCAATTTTTGGAATAATTGAGAGGGGGGTGAATCAGTTAAACACTATCCCAAATCAAAATGTATAATCCAAAACAATATCTTCAATTCCTATTGTTCGGTAAAGAAAAATACTTTCACTGTCTATGCTTTTACCAATTGTCAATTCTAAACTTATAATGCTTACTGATCACATCTAACATGTAATATAAAAAGTATGATAACAAAAAAATATCACAATCAACATATAACACAAGAGATTTAACATGGAAATCTTGTGAAGGGAAAAACCACCTGGGACTGGCAACCCAAAAAAAAATTCACTCTTCTGAAGTGAGGTCGGTGAAGACCCAACCCTGTTCAAGGTTACAAATACACTGTTAGGTGTGACCTTGTTAGAGGATTTTAGACTAGAAGTTATCATCCAACCAGCAGTCACTCTGGCGTTGATAGGATAACAATGTTCACTCTAATGAATGATACATCAAAAGAGTTTCATAGTCCACTCGGTTAAGAGATTTGACTATGTACAATGGTTAAATATGTAACAGTAGTTGATTTGCATTATTACAACTTCAATTGCAGATTATAGATCAATGTTTTACTCATACAAATTCTCCTGATCAATATATCACTTTAGATTCAGTATTGTGTTTACTTACTATTTGTCGGTAACAACTCTTTGTAGCTCGGTAACTATTCTGCAGCTCAGTTCTCAATAACCAGTATGATCAGAATGCATGAAACCTTCTTCACGCAATTATTATGCAGCTTCTTCTTTTTCTGGCATTTTTCATAATGAAACCTTAGTCTCTTATATAGACATGTAAGATGTTTTCTTTTCCTCCATTAAATTTTTCCACTTAATAATATCTATTGATTTTGTCACTTTAAGCTTCCTCGGCTGACGTGTCAATATCACGTTTCAATCCTGTTCCGTCAGATCCTTCTGATTTATGGTAGCCATCAATCTTCATAACAAACTTTATATTTTACCTTGATTTCATACACTTTCCAGCTCACCACTTTATCGACTAAACTGATCATTTAATTCCTTTATGTCTTCGTCGGTTAACAAAAAAATGAATTGGTGAACACATGCTCGGTTAACACTATGCTCGATATACACTACACTTCGTCAGTGTATACTGAAATGCTTTAGTTTACCGACAACACTGCTTTGTAGCTTTCAACTATATTCTTCATTATAGATGAATACAACATAATGAAGTCAATTCCATAAAGTCATAGACTCATCAAGAAATTACTTAGTGTATTCTTTATCCTTCATCTGACATGTACATCTTCCTCATGTAGATTTCTCTGTTCTTCATCTCATCCACCTTTCTTCAGATGTGTCGGTATAGTAACTTACAAGATAAGTGTTGTCAAACTAGTTGACATCAATGACAATATGAAACTGATTTAATCATCTTGTATTATCTAAACATCAACTCCTTAGTAATCATGAATTACTGATTCTTCATTCAGGTTCCAAATAAGTTTTAGTCCATCATATAGGGCATTTCATTTATAGTTCAAATGACTGGTACTTCCCTTTGATCCATTGCACAACACCTGCCTTGAACTGTATCAACTTTAAGGCCCAACTTCTCCATGATTTTGTAAGGCATAACAGTATTAGAAGCACCTGAATCAATCATGCAGTTTCTCAATTTCATTCCATTCACAATGACACTCAAGAAGAATGGATCTATGTTTTCAAGGCTAGCATTGATAGAGATATCCAAGTATATAGGTGGTATTTGAGACACCATTCCCTGAGCTTCTACTCCTCTCAAAACTTTAGCTTGAGATTCATTTCATGCAACATCACTATGATGATCATTATCTACCCATGCAATAGCCTTATCCTTATGTTCAGGGACCTTTAACAATTTTGACAAAGGAACCTTAATAGTTATCTGAGACAATACAGCCAACATATCAACAGGAGCCAAGGGAGGAATCTCAATCTGCATTGCTTTAATGTCCTTTTGTTTATCTGACATATTAGTTGTACTGGTGACCTTCATCTTCTCATCTTTAGCCATTGTGTTAACTAGCTTCTCTATTTCATTAGAAGCTTTTGCAACTCCAACTCCCTTAGGTTCCCAATTCTTACCTTTTACATTCTTGAATCTTTCCATGTGATCATTTTTTGATTTATTCTCACTAGGTTCCCCAGAGTTGGTCTTCTTTATAAACATTCCTGCAGCTTTCCCACTAGTATCCATAGCCATCATGCCTCTAGTTTGCACTTGAGCAATCATTTTTGCAGTGATCCTAGCAATTTCTTCTTTTGAAGGTCTTCTTAAATTCACTGGCTCTGAAGATGAAAACATGTTACATGTCTTTTCATCAATGTCATCATTATCAGAAAAAACCTCCTGATGGAACAAGGCCTTGTTGTGTCTTTTCAGGCATACATCTACTTCTTCATCAACATCAGAGTGATCTTCATATAGCACATACAAAGTTGTCATATTGCACCCAATTTCATCATGAGTTTCTTCTTGATCTAGCTCTTCAATACTACCATTTTGGTATGCTAACATGGATTGTGCTAGTACACAACACTCTATAGAATGAGGGGATTGACATGCTATACACCATGGTGTATCCTCTATAAAATTTATAGAAGCCTTTTGTAAAGGATTGGGAATGGACCTATCATTGTCTCCTCTTGCAGTAGGGATCATAGGCTTGCCATCCTTCCATTGGGTATTATAGGGGTAATTTTGCAATTTATTCTGCCTATTGAAATTATTGTTGAATTGAGGCTTTTCATTAGCAAGAACATTATTATTCCTATTAGCAGGGGCTTTCAAGTCTTTCAATGCATTAAACACCTTATGCAACTTATCTTCCTCTTGTTTCTTATTTCCAACATTTATGCAACTTATCTTCCTCTTGTTTCTTATTTCCAACATTTCTTTCATTATCCCTTTTGTATTTTTTATCTCCAAACAACCTTGGATCATCTCTTTTTCTACCCAATTTTCCTAATATTTTCATATTATTTTCAATATTGACAGCAATCCTAAAATCATCTCTAAGAGTTCTTGGTTCCTTATCCCTCAACAAATATCCCATTTTTCCATCAAAGGAATTGAAGTATGTGGTCAAACAAACATTATCATCTAGCCTCATGACTTGAAACAACTTATGCATACCCTTCTGAAATCTCATATTGAACTCAGCTACAGATTCATTCTAATTTTTTCCTATAGTGTTGAACTCATTTAACATGAAACTAGCATTAGGCCTATCACCATATTGTTCTTTGAAACATTTCTCAAAAGAATCCCAAGTGTCAATACATCGGTCAGGGAGTATCTTGAACCAATCTCTAGCATCCTCCACCAAAGATTGAACAAATAATTTCATGACTACATCCTCATGCTCTACCTCATAATCATTTAGCATATCAACAAACAACCTAAGATGTTCCTCACAACTAATGGCATTGTTACTAGCAAACTTAGGTACCTTATCTCTTATATCAATTGGAAAATCATTTGGATAGCCAGGTATTCCATCAAAACTAATTTTCCTATAGCCTTCTAATTGCATAGGTCTTCTTTGAAAACTTAAACTAGTATTCCCACTAGGATTAACATTTTTATCTACGTTCTCACCCATTTGTACATTTTACTGTCTATTAGGGTCAACAACTGATTTGGTAGATGTAGTAGGAACTAGATTACTAGTAGTAGCATTATTAGATGGAACAGTAGTAGTCATAAATGGCATACCTATTTCAGCAATAGATGGGCCAAGAGTGTTGGCTGATGAGGCCTTCAAGAACTAGATCTTTTTTCTTTTTTCTACAATAGAAGCCTTAATTTCAGCTCTCTCCAATTCTTTTTCTAGATCTTCATCTTCTTTTCTTTTTAAAATAGGTGATGGAATCTTTGGTATTTCCATTGTCTTTCTTGTTTGGTGTCCCACCATCTTTTACTTTCCTTTCTCTCCAACAGCAGCAACAGGCTTAGTAATCTCACGCCCATCTTTGTCTTTAGGGAGAGAAGTATAACTTTGAACCTGTCTAATCACAAGGCCTTCTTTATCAAATTCATGGTCTTCCAACAAGCATTCCTACTCACTTCTCATGCAATCAAGATCACCAAAAACCTCATGCTACAAAGTCTTAGGAGTAGAAGCAAGCATCTTGTTTCTCTCCTTCAAGTCATTAATTTTTCTAAGAAGAGATTCTCTTTCTATCAGAGCATTCACTTTCTCAGCCTCTCTCTCTTTTTGTAACCTCTTGTGTATGGCATCTTGTTCTGCCAACTATAACCTTAGTGCATTCAAGTCATTTGGGTCTATCATAATATACTTAGACCTTGATGACACATCTATATTAGTAAGATTTTGATATGGGAAATGGACCCGTCTTGGTCTCATGTGTTGCCTTCTCAACATATCCTCATTAGGATCTAAATTTGGTCCAAAACCTCTTTCTCTGGCTTGTATATCATGTCCTGCAAGTAATGAACCTTTATCTTAAAATAATGCCTCTGGGGTATCATAAAATTTATCTTCAGAGCAGCCACTATCTGATTTAGAAATTTTTTATTGTGAATCTTCCTCATTAGAGGGTGCTCTATTTCTAGTATTTCTTTGTTCTCTCATGGGAGCGCTAGTAGACTCTCCATCTCTCCTAATCCAACTTTTCTTTTCTTTTTTAGGTAACTGTTCCATAGTAACCTCTGGATGTTTCTTGACAAAGGACCTAGTATTCCTTCTTTTGTCCATTGTATGCAGTCTATAGCACTGGTTCTTAACCCTCTGAGTTGCCACCCACCAAATATGGGAAATCATTCAAAACCTTAAAGAAAAAAACTGAATACACAGGAGAAACACAAAAGTCCACTAAATAACTTTCATCTCTAGACTCTCCCCAGTAGAGTCGCCATTTTGTTGTTTCCCCTTCTCTTTCTACTTGTAGGTTTACACTATGATTGACAAACTAATGGCATTGACTCTATCACCACTCCAAAGTCTACAAGGAAAAGGGCCAATTAACAAGGATCAACAAGGATCCTCCTACACTTTGAGCCTAGATGCTCAAGAGGGTATACCCTTGATTCACTTCTTGAAAGGAATCACTAAATATTATGCACATATACCCTTTATTAACTGATTTAAAGATTTTATCATTTATGTTTGTGATTGATGATGATGAACTGCTTCTAGAGAATGGACCAGTGCCATAACCTAGGGCATGGAGTCACCAACAACATATATCAACTGAAAACTCCAACTCAAATACCCTTGAATTTAGGATAAGTGATTTGCCTATTTTCCCTCTCCTTTACATACCTGGACATCAAATTCTTATCTAGCCATGAACTCACTGAAACTACTTTAAAGACCTAAATCCTAACTTTGTCAGGAACTCAAAGCTAATTTCATAATATTCTTTTTCTACCATATGCTAACTCACTTTGTGACATTAACATATATGAGCCCAGGATCTTAACAAGAAGACATACATAGATATGAGATTGGAATCCAAGTGTATTCTCATTAAAATTTGCAGAATTAATACATTGCCAAACAACATAATGCTAGGAAACAAACCCTAAATCCAAGCTCTCCTTGTTCAGTCTTTTACATTGAATATCAACATAACACCATCAACCACTTTTACAGTAAAAACAACTGCAATATATACTAGAGGTCATCTTGGAATCCCAAAATCAGGATGCAACTAGCTACGGATGACTAGGGCAAGGGTTAGGGTTTTCACCCACCAAACCAAATAGATTCAATTAGAATTTATTACATTTGGAGGAAAACCAAGCAACCTGGAGAAATTAGATCCTAGGATGATCTTCATTTATGATAATCCTGTGAGAAAAGTACTAAAAAACAAGAATTCACCATGTCAAACAATCTAATCACCCACCTGCAACATGCCTTGAGCCATTCTTACCCACTCCTTACATAGTACAGACCCCTGCAAACACTCAACAAAGCCTCTGGACCACTCTGCAACAATTGACAAAATCAAACCTACCAGATCCAACCGCTCAAGCATTAAAAACTAGTCCTTTTGTCGCTGAAACCCATAAAAATTTCAAATTCTGGTAACAATGGCTACTTTGATGGTGCCAGGTAGTAAATCAGTGGTCAACATTTAAATCTAGGCTCACTTTAAAATACAACCATCAAATCCCCTATTCTTCCCGGGCTTTGTGACCTAACCCTATAGGAATCCTAGTTTACATTTTTCCTTAGTCACAAAATCACCAGGTATCCTCTTTAACCGCAGTTATAATCAGAGACCACACGACGATAGTCAAGAAAACCTTTGGCCCACCAGGACACACACATTGTCAAACCATTTTTCATTTACTATTCTACCACCAAGTCACCTGCCAACTATCCATCCATCCACGTGATCAGTTTCTCAGCCAATGGGAAACATGCATGTCAATGCCACTTACCACATGGTCCCACTACCCTCCTTTATGATCAGATACCAAATCAACAATTGTCGCATGATCAAAAAGGTCAAAAATATTCCTTATGATCATGCACCCGCCATAGGATTAAAAGGGGACTAAGATACCGGGCCTGCCTAACAACATATCCAACTCACAGTCCCGCAACCAATAATCATTGGACACCTTAGCAATAAATGACACCATAGATGGCCCGCCAGGATAGATGGCACCTTGTCAAAAAATTGCATGTCATAAACTCTGACAACAAGCAGCCTTATGAAACAACGACAACCACATATTTTCAAAGGGTTTGATACTTTGGAAAATCAAACGGAGACTTAGGCATTGGTTAGGAAAATATTAAAGGGGGCCCCAACATAATAACCTAATGATATAACATGAGAAGTGGTCACCAACGAAGGGGGAAATTAACACATGGGTATTTGGGACTTAAGTGACCAGAAAAAGTAACGCTTAAATAGATCATGGAAAGAGCGACCTAGGGTTTTTCCTCCCAACGGCTAAAAATTTGAAAGTTTGAACCAAAGTGTAAGGGATAGAGACAAAGAAAAGCTTGCAGAGACCAAGGAAAAATCACATAGCCATGAAATTTTTTGCAAGTACTAACACAAGTCCTCGATGATTCTTTGATGATCACATCCTTAGACAAATAATACATTCTTTAAAACTTTGATTTAAGAAAGTCATTCATAAATCAATAAGATATCACACTTTCATCATAGCTTTTCTAGTTTAAAAACTTTCATCGATTTGCTAGAAAGACATGATTTCATCAATCGAGTCAACACTTAGAAAAAAAAATTGCCATGTTTTTCAAATCCATATTTCAAGTGTAGTTCCATCCATTTCATAATTTTGATCCTGATAAAGATAAGGTCATGTGAGATCTCAGAACAAATTTGTGTTTTGGTTCAAATTGGATTAGAATGAGGATTTGATTTGAGTGTTTCCACTTGTACTTTTGATGACTTGATTCTCTGATTGATTGAAGTTTTCTTTGATGAATCCTTTATCATTTCGAGTAGATTTCCCCTAGTTTGATATGATTTTGATGTTGACCTTGGACAATTTGTAGATTAGGTGACCAAAATCTTTAGGTACTTGCAAATGCAATGATGGGGTTTTATTATGCAATATATACAAATGCTGGCAAATGTAATACTTACAAGGTGACCTTCTAGGTATGCGACTGACTTGGACTTTCAATGGTGCCTGTTTACCAGGTTTTCACCGATTGAATAGATCTTGCTTTCTTTTTCTATTTTTAAAGTTTTTTCTGTCTTTTTTTTGCTACTAAGGCGCCTATTTGCTAGGTTTTCACCAAGACAACGTCTTTTGAGGATCATATATAAATGTTTTTTCTTTCTTCATGCTCAACTTTCCATTGTTTTTTATCTTTTCTACTTTTTAATGTTTTTGGTATTTTCAAGATCTCTTTTGACTATGTGCAATAAATATGATGCTCCTCATTTGATTTTTTGATACTCTTTATACTCTTTCATCTATCTCATGCGTAGAACCTCTTTAGATGAATGCTATTGATAGCTTCTTGTAGCTCTTCTCCATCACAATCTGCTAGTTTGTAAGTGTCAGTGCCAAAAGACTCAGTGATAACAAAAGGTCCTAACCAGTTTACTTCCCATTTCCCTTTCTTTTCTCTTTCTACTTGATTCTTGGGATTCTCTTGCAAAACTAGGTCACATACTTTGAATGTCCTTTCTTTGATGTGCTTATTATAGGATCTTGACATTCTATTTTGATATACCTTTAAGTGCTCAAATGCTTGTTGTTGTTTCTCATCTAGCAATTCTCGCTCATGCAACCTAGCAACCCTATAGTCTTCTTCAGTTATCAACCCCTATAGCGATACTCTCAAGGATGGAATCTCTACCTCCAAAGGTAATACAACCTCTACTCCAAAGACTAATGAAAATGGTGTAGCCCCTGTTGGCATCCTAATGCTAGTTCTATAAGCCCATAGAGTCAAGTTTATTTAGACATGCCAATCTCCGCTTGAGTTATCCATAGTTCTCTTCAATATTTTAAGGATATTCTTATTCGTTGCTTTTTCTTGTCCATTACCTTGGGGTAATAGATTGAAGAGGAAAGATGTATCATGTGAAACTTTGTACACAACTCTTTCAAATCCTTGTTTTTAAAGTGTTTAGCATTGACTATGATGATGGCATGTGGTATGCCATATCTACAAATTATATGATTTAGTATGAACAAGTAGATTTGTTTTCTTGTTGTAGTTGACAAGGGTACAACTTCAACCCATTTAGTGAAGTACTTTGTAGAAATGATGATAATTTTTTTCCCATTAGAAGATGGTGGGTAAATCATCCCTATTAAGTCTAATCCCCTTTGATAGAATGGCCAAGGCATAGTCATCAGATGAAGCTCTTGGGCTGGTACATGTATCAAGTTTCCATGGAATTGACACTTTCTACAAGTCTTTGCAAAATGGCAAGCATCCTTTTCCATCATAGGCCAAAAATATCTTATGCTAAGAAGTTTCTTAGCTAGAGTTAATCCATTTGAATGTGACTTGTAGATTCCCTTGTGGATTTCTCGCAAGGCTATGTTTGTCTCCTCTTTCTCTAAACATCTAAGAAGCATTCCATCTATACTCTTACAATACAATGTTTTGGATATTAAGGTATATCGAGAGGCTTGACAGATGAAGATTTTCTTTTGATTCTTGGTTTGGCCCATTGGTAAGATTTGGTCTTTGAGGTAAGTGTAAATGGCTCCATACCAGGGTGATTCATGTCCGGATAATAAGTAGATAGTATGAGGATGGGTAGAATCGAATGTGGGTTGTGCCACTTCTTCTACTAGGAATTCATAGTGAGTACTTTGATCTGGTAGTTGTAGAAGTGATGCCAAAGTTGTCATTACATCTGCTGCTATGTTCTTCTCTCATGGTACTTTCTCAAATATTATAAGAGTGAAGTACTTTTTAAGATTTTCCACCATGTTTTTTTAGGGCACCAACTTGTCATCTTTGGTCTGATATTCATCATTAATCTGATTAATGACTAGTTGGGAGTCTCCATAAACCTTTAGTTCTGTCACCTTCCATTCCAAAGCCAACTTTATGCCAATGACTAAGGCTTCATATTCTACTATGTTATTGGTGCATAAAAATAGCAATTTGTAGGACTTTATAATTGTAGACCCTTGAGGTGTTATCAATAGTATCCATGCTCCTGATCCATGTTGGGTGTATGAACCATCAAAATATAGCTGCCATGTTTTTGCTTCTATATTCACAATATCAAAATCTGGGAATCTACTTGAATCGGATGATCATCTTGTAGTGGTGATTTTGCTAGTTGGTCAGCAATGAATTTCCCTTTGATATATTTGTGATCTACATACTCGATGTCAAATTCACTCAACACAATAACCCATTTGGCTAGCCTTCTATTTAGTGTTGTTTTGCTAAGTAGATATTTCAGAGGATCTATCTTTGCAATGAGCCTTATCTTATGAGATAACATATAGTGACATAGTTTTTGTGAATAAAAAACCATAGCCAAACATTCCCTTTCAATAAATGTGTAGCTTAACTCATATTTGACAAGAGTTCTACTTATGTAGTAGATAGCCTTTTCTTTTCCTGCTTCATCTTCTTGTGCCAAAACTGCCCCTAATGAATGCCCAGTCGCTGCAATATATAAGATTAGGGGTTTTCATCTTATTGGTGGCATCAAAATTGGAGGATTCATGAGATATTTCTTAGCATGTTGAAAGCTTCCTCACACTTCTCATCCCATTTGAAAACTGTGATTTTATGGAGAAGTTGAGTGAAGTTATGACATTTTTCCTCCAATTGGGATAAAAATCTCCCGATGGACTATATTCTTCCTTGTAGTGACCTCATTTGGCTTATTTTTTTAGGTGCTTCCATCTCCATGATTTCTTTGACTTTAGTAGGATCCACTTCTATGTCTTTTGCTGATACAATGTAGCCTAGCAACTTGCCTGATTGGACTCCAAATGCACACTTTTTGGATTGAGCCTCACTTTAAATTGCTCTAATCTGACAAAGATTTTCTCTAGAATTGGTAAGTGCTCCTCTCTTGAATGATATTTTTCTAATATGTCATCTACATAGTCCTCCATGAACTTATGCATCATGTCATGGAATATAGTGGTCATTTCTCATTGATAGGTTGCTCCGGCATTTTTCAACCCAAAAGGCATGACATTCCAACAAAATGTACCCCATGCACATGTAAAGGTTTTTTTATCTTGATCCTCTGGTGCTATCTTTATCTAGTTATATCCACTAAAACTTTCCATGAGTGAGAACATAGAATGTCTTGTTGTTAAGTCCACAATGGCATCTATACTTGGAAGAGGAAAATCATCTTTAGGACATGCCAAGTTTAAATCTCTGAAATCTATGCAAATCCTGATGGACTTATCAACTTTTGAAACTAGTACTATATTTTAAATCCATTGGACATAATAAATGGCCCTAATAAATCGCACCTTGAGCAATTTCTCCAATTCAACTTTGACTACAAAGGCTATATGCGGGTGCATCTTTCTTAGCTTATGTTTGACAGGTTTGGCTCCTTCTTTGATGTTCAAATGGTGCATGATCAAGTTTGGATCTAAGCTTGGCACATCATCATATGACCATGTGAAATTGACTTGTTTTTCCTTGAATAATTTGATGAATTCCTTTTTCTCTTTGCTAGATAATGATGCGGCTAGATGTATGATCTTTGGATCGAAATCTGACCCAATGTTTATCTTTTCTGTTGGCTCGATCAAAATTGGAGATCTCTCTTCATAATGTTCTGGTAGAGAATCCAAAATTCCTTCCTTATGTGCCTCATTTGGGCTTTCACCATTGTAAATATCCTTTATTTCTTTTTCTTTTCGATCTAATGTTGCCACTATGTGGTTTTCAACATTAGATTCTTTTCCTTTTTTACATTTTTCCTTTTTTTCATTTTTAGATGGACTAAAAGTTTGGATACTCCCCTTTATCATTCCCTCATGATATTCCATAGTAGAAGAAGGTTCAACTACATTGAGGTATTGGGACACCACATTGTCATTCAAAAAGGTTGGGAGGATGGCTGGTTCGATGGAATCCACTCGATTAATTTTGGGTATATGAGAGTTAAAGGATCAATGCTTTGGCTTGGTTCAATGGGATTTAGGGATAATACCTCATTTGATGGTTCATACATTATATCATTCAATTCTATGACATGTGCCTCTTATAAATGTTCTAAAGAAGTAGGGTCAAAGTCCTCCTCACTAGAGTCCTCAAAGGTTTCCACTAGATAAAAGCCTCGTGGATTAAACCTAACATTTGATTCCTCCATATAAGGTCTCCATGAAGGTACATAGGGTTCACCTACCCATTTATTTATTACAACTTCTTAAATTTGAGGATTCTCTAAGATCACTTGTTTGAGCTAGAGGATTGATTCTGATCAGGTTCTGCTATTTGTCCTTTTTCGTTGCTAGAAGTATAGGTGTGAATAACATCTACCTCCTTATCATGGCATGAATCACTTGACAATGATTCCCATTCCTATTGATTAGAATCTTCATCACTATGGGATTCTAATTGCAATATCTGATCATAGATTTTGGGATAGTTCTTTTGAGTGTACCCTTGTTCAAGGTACCCTAATCTTGTCTTCTCCTTGCTATCTCACGATGTCATTTCTATAGGTTCAATGAGTCCATCATTCTTTGTGCCCAAAGGTCCTTGGCCTTTGTACCCCATATTTTTCATGATTTGAAATCCTTTCCCATATTGATTTGTGGGAATGCTTATATTCTGAATATGTTTTACATGTGCACTTGTTTCTTCATCTTTGTAAATCCACTTTAGGATTTCATTATCATCTTCCTCCATAAATGAGGAAGTGTTTTCTCTCACAAAATGATCATTTTATTTATGAGGTATATTAGGTGGTCTTCCATGGGACTTAGGTGATAATGGAAAGTCCATCATGGATAGTGAGTATTTTCCTACTCCTTTTTTCTTGATTTTGCATTGTTTATCAAAATTCCTCATCATTTGATCTAATGTTTTATAGTGAAGTTCCTTGGTATACACTTGGATAGATATGGTTTGGTCTTCTTTCGGCTTTTCAATAATATTACCCTCACTAACCTTCTCTTTTCCTTTAGTTGATGTAGCTAGCTTAGTGGGTCTTGAGATGTCTTCAACAAGAGTTTCCTTTTCTATCTTTTCCTTTTCCTTCAATAGTGGGATGTCCTTAGAAATTTTCCCCTGCTCCATTTGATTCGATATAGACCCCTATGTATTGTATGGGACTAGAGAGTCATTAATAGGCTTGATGTTGTTACAATGTTAGAAGGGAATTAAGTCTCCACTTACCATTATTTCCTGCCCTAGATAACGAAACTTTAAACATTGGTGATAATTAGAAGGTACAACCCACATTTCATGGATCTACGACCTTCCTAACAAGATATTGTAAGTCAACTTTAAATCTAGCACTTGACAAATAGTGTCCTTTTGCATAGGACCAAATCTAATGGGGAGTATTAAGACCCCTATGGATGCTCATTCTTTGTCATCATAGGATTTGATCATTATCTTTTTCTTTGAATCAATAGCCTCTTTGGAAAATCCTAGGGCTCTTACCAAGTTTAGGGTGCAAATGTTTAAGCCAGCTCCTCCGTCGATAAGTACTCTTTTCCCTCTATGTTTGTGAATAAGGACTTCTATGTGCAAAGGAAAATTATGTGGGTGGTTCAATGACATATCATCTTGCTCGGAAAATGATAAGCAATGAGGAGCAATGTGGTATCCCACCATATTTTGAAACTTGTCCACATCTAAGTTTAGTGGCACATTGGTTTCCAACAAATATTTCTCTATAATTTCCTTATGCGTAGGTGATAATTTGAGCAACTCCAAGGTTGAAATTTGAGTGGAAGTCCTTTGTAATTGATCCACCAAGTTATATTGCTTTGATGATGAAGATGCATTTTGGTTGGGTAGAACAATTCTTCGATCATTTCTGGGTAAAGTGATTTTAGAAGCTTTCCCCCTAGTGACAATGTTAGATGATGCTTCTTTTAGTTTCTCCTTTACTAGTATGACATTTATAGTATCGTCCTCTTCACTTAGAGTATTAATCACGGTACCATAAGTATGGGCAAATTTCACCTTCTCATTACCCTTTTTTTTTTTTTTTTATTGGCATTAGATGATTCACCCTTCTTATGATTTTGAAATGGGTTCTTGAAGGTCGTATGATCCTCATTGTTTTGAGGTCTTTCAACTTTGATAGTTCCATCATCTATTAGATCTTGCACTAAGTGTTTGACTTCATGCATTCATTGGTTTTATGACCTTTATTTTGATGATACTCACAATGATGAGAATCATTCCACCAGTTAGGTTTTATTTGAGGTTCATAAGGCCTCAACTAGGGTAATGTGATAATATTTTTAGCAACCAAGGTTCTTAATGCGTTCCCCAAGGGTTCACCTAGAAAGGTGAATTTTCTCTTTTGATACATGGATAAGAAAGGTTTGGGCTTATTCCCACTAGCATTATTAAAAGGATTGTTGTTGGAATTATTGTTAGGATTGTTGGAATTATTGTTGGAATTATTGGAATTAAAGGGAGCCTTATTCATTTGATTTATGTGGTATGATGAATTAGCTCCACTTGATAAGTTAAAAGGGGTTGCCTTCAAGTTGTGGGCCTCCACAACTCCATCATTGACAATATTTTTGTTATTATTTTTCAACCATAGCTTAGGTTTGTCATTTTGATTGTTGGCCCCTCGATTATTAACATAATTAGATACATAATGATTATTGTTGTTGTTGGTATTAGATTTATTGTCTTTGAACAATTTTATCTCTCCTCTCTTTACTAATACATCTTCAATTTTAATCCCATTTTCGATAAGTTTTTCAAATGTAGGAGGACATTGGAGTTGTAGGTGATAATTCATTTCCATGTTCAAATTGTTTGTAAATATCTCTATCTTCTCCTTCGTAGGCATGCTTTGTGGGTACCTTGCAAAAATGGTCCTCCACCTTTGTAGGAATCCTAAGAAGGATTCACCATCTTTCTATTTGGTATCACAAAATTTAAGCAACATGATTTCATGCTTAATATTATAGGAGTAGTGGGTTACAAACTTAGAGGCTAATTCCTCAAAATTCTTTATTCCTGGTGGGAATTTTGAGAACCATTCCATGGTGGTTCCTCCCAAACTCCTAGGAAAAAGTCTCATTAGATATGTAGTGTTGTGCATGAACTCAATACTTAGAGCGCAAAACTCTCTCAAATGATCTTGTGGGTTTGTTTTACCCATATAATTATCATACTTAGGAAAAATGGTATTGAAAGGAAAAGGTGCCATGACCAAGCTTTCAAAGGGGAATGGGCACAAGGCCTCAATAGAAAATGGCTTAGGTTCAGTGGCCTTTTTAATTAGATCAATTTTTTCTTGGAACATCTTTAATTGCCTGGTCATGACACTCATTGGGTTTTCTTCTTCTTGAGTCTTCTTAAGTTTCTCTATATCATAGTCATGAGGAAGCTTTACCCCCGCTTGGGCTAGGTTCAAGAAAAATTTCTCTCTATCCATATCTATCAATGTATCCATGACTTCTAAGAATTCCATGTCTTGGGCTTCTCTCTCAACTTTTTCTTTAAGTGTTTCCTTAGGAGCTTAATTAGCATTATTAGTGTTATCATTATTTCTTCATTGGTGATGATCATGAAACGTAGAGTTTCTATCCATTGATTCAGATCTCTCTTCAAATAAATTTGTGAGAATATCCCCTTGATCTTGATTGTTGAAAAGACTTTGGTATTCCAATTTGTTGAATTTTTTAGCAATTCAAGTACTATCTCCTTGTAAAGATACCCTAAGTTTGTGGGATCGTGTGGAAACTAGCATCCAACAAGGCTTGGTTTGAATTGATCTTTTGAATAGGTAATTGTTGGTAATTATTGAAGAGATTAAAAATGTAAGATGATTTTTCAATAGATATCTCTTTCACTTGTTCTATGTTTTTCCAAACACAACAATCACGCATACACTTGTCTCTTTTTATCCTTTTTAAACAAAGATATGTTTGAATTTGAAGGAATGTTATCACGGGTTTTTCACAAAAAGACACTTCAAGAAATCTACCTAGCTCAAGATTGGTTCATAAACATGGATCTATTAGGTAGTCTTTGATAAGTTAATAGGGTTTTAATCAATATTACATTCAAAATAGATATTAAACTTTCATCCTCCAAATATATTAAGACGGTTCCCACCACCGGTATGTCAGAGTTTTGCGCAATTCGTGAGGACTACTTGAGGAAGTTCAAAAATTTAGTATCTTTTTGTCACACATAGTATTAAGGATGCATGAATTTCATTTTATATTGGATTGGAATCTCATAGAAAAATAAAGTGTATCCCACTTTGGGTTGTCCCTCTCACCAGCCCTTTTAAGAAAAATCTTGGGAGGCGAACCCAACTAAAGATCTAGCATGTTCATATTAAAGAAAGGAAATAGAATAGAGAAATAGGATGTGGGAATTTGATTCACCAAAAAGGTGAAGAGCATATCCCTATCCACTTCTTTATCTCCAAACACAATTAACAAGGTTCAATTTCCAACCCACTAACTAAAGAGAATTGAGTATTGCTACTCTCTTCTACAAACAAGGGGTTTTTCGATTTTATGTGCTTGATTTCCTCAACCTTTCTTCTTAATCAAAGAGTTTAAACTTTTTGGCATTTTGATTCACTAAAATAAGTGAAGAGCATAGGCCTAATGCTAAAATTTTCAAACAAAGATAGGTTGTTTTTAATTACTAGATTTGTGAAAGCACCAAAGCCACAATTAAAATTGACAAAGTTTTAAGGCTTACCTTTCCTTGTAGCTAGAAAAAGCTAGGGGCATTTTTTATTTATTTCCATGATTTAATGCTTACCTTGGCTATCATTCCTTTCCAATGTGCTTTTACTCCAACAAATTAGTCAACAAAGCCAGCCAAAGTGAAGGAAACAAAGATAAAGATTGAAGAAACAAAGACAAAACTAAATTTTAAGCCTTACTTGTCAAATTTAAGAAAACTTGATTAAGGTGAAAATATCCAATTTAATGAAACAAATTTTGCCTTATATGCTTCTACAACTTTGATGTAATGATCATATACCTTTCCTTCTTGTTGCGAACCCTCAAGAACTAGCTTAATGTGAGCAAAGTTCTCCTTTGTAATCCTCCTTGTCAAAGCTTTGCCTTCTTTATTGAATCTACTCTCTGGCTTTTTTATTTTTCGGTGATAAGTCATCTTGTAGAGTCATAAAATTCATTTTCTGATAGTCAGAATATAAAAATTTGTAGTTTATGCAAAAGCGCTGCCAAAATGATTAAAAGCGCTAAAGATCGGCTCAAAAGAGCTATTTAAACTTTTAAATGCGCATAAACAAAGAGTAAAAGTGCTAACAGAGTAAGAAAAGGCAGTTAAAAGTAAGTAAAAGCATTGGAGAAATATGCAGACATGCTTGGTAGTCAGGGAATAAGCGTTGTTTGAAAGTAAGACAGAAGTCAGAAGGATTTAAAAGCGTTGTTTGACTGTGCAAAGGCACACAACTTTTCTATGGAAGCATTGAAATAGTGCTCAAAAGCGATGTTTAACTGCTCAGAAGCACCGTTTAAATTCTCCAAAGAATTGTTTCACTACAAAACTGAGACTTAAACATGCAAAAATTTCAACAAAAATGAAGATTACGAGATTTTTTGAAAGTGAAGCCTACAGCGCCACGGTGGATGTCATTTTGTGTACAAGAAATTGTACCTTCATACAATTAGTATTGAATAATAAATGAAATAGAAACTAAATAAACCACAATATAGTAACTATTTAGCAAATGAATGAACAATTAAGCATCCTATGGCTCTCTAACTAAGAGTGTTAATGTGAAGCTTTCAGCAAGCTTCCATTAATCACAGTCCTAGAATGAGAAAGTATGATAAGATAAGCTAATTAATTCAATTCCAAATAAAAATGCTCAAATTAACTTCTAAATTGCCTTTCTAGCTATAATTATTAAGAGGTTAGATGCAATTCTCAGATTTGTGGATATATAATTGATTGATTTTAGCCTTCCTTTTATAGATTTATGCAAGGAGAGGGGGTGTAGGAGAGTTGATCATGATTAAGCTTGAGTTGAGTTTTTGGTTCCACACTTTGAAGACTATTTAAATATTGTGTCCTCAAAGCTTGGGACAAGTAGACAACATGAGTGGACAAGATGCTCTTTCACTTTGAGCGATTGAGATTGAATTTGGCTTGATCCATGTGAGTTCATTCCTTAAATCCTATTGGTTGAGGCTTTTTCCTTCCATTTGGTTGTTGAGAGAAATTAGGATTTAATCAATTGATTTTAATTCATTTATTTAGCCATGTGCACCCCTTGAATGGGTTAATTTGATTTAATTCAAACTATACAATTAATTGGATTAATTGCACATTGATTTAATTTCACTTGATTTAATAGGTTTCAATTGATCTTTTGGATTTAGATTTTGAATTATATTGAATTAAGACTTAATTTTAATTTTGATTGGCCAAATGCTTGTTTTAATTCAATTGCTTTGATTTTGCCTTGATTAATCATTTGAATGATCCTGTCCACTTTTAGGTGATTACAAATGCCCCTCTTTGAGTTGACATGTGAAGCGTGTCAATTCAAAGAATATCTTGATCTAACTTTGATAAAAGATCCTAGTTTTGTCAATGGTCGATCTTGATTCTTTCGATGGCCAATCTTCAATGTTCGATGTAAGATGCATATATTGATGATGTTTGATGTAGTTCTGATTGATTTGATACTCTTGATGATCGATCTGATGTTAGATTACTGATGTGATACCTACTTTAATCTGATTCGATGTTTGATGCCCCTTTCGATTGATAAGCAAAAAATTTCCTAATAAAGATGAAGCCTTTGATTTGCTTATGTTGATGATGATATGATTGCATGCCCCCTCAAAAATGAAATGAAATTTGATAGATATTTGAAATTTTTTACGATTTAGGTCATTTTGCGTTAATTGGGTTAATTTATAATGAATTTCTATTTCATTTCTGATAATGTTTTTCATGTCTGTTTGATTAAAAATGCCCCTGATTTGGCAGGTTTGATGAAAATTGGGTCCCTGAACCCCCTCTAGTGAAAGATTCCTTTTTAGGTCAAAGATACTTTTTTAGGTCAAAAGGTCTATATAAAGGGTTCAAAAAGTCTTTTTACTATTCACTTTTCACTTTTACTTTTGACTTTTGAGCTCTAACCTCTTTTGACTTTCTCACAATATTTGTCCCTATTCGCGAGCATATATTTGAGCGTGGGCGACGATACAGTGGCCACTGAAGTACGGACCCCCGGTGAGTGCTTGAACTTCTTCATTTTTTTGATTCATGCATTTAATTTCTAGAAATTTGAATTTTTCTTAGCAAAACTCTCTATTTTTCCTTTTTTATTTCCAAATAGTGCTTTTGCAACTTTAAACAGTGCTTTTACCCTTGAAATAGTTCTTCTGTGTTTTTAACCAGCGCTTCGTTACAGAACGTTTAGATGCCTGTTCTTGGCCCTTAAACTACATTTTCCTTGTCAAATAGCATGTTCAACATTGATTTCGCTTTTGCGATTTAGAATAGCGCTTCTAGATTTCTAAACAGTGCTTTCAAATTCTTTTAGCATGTTTTCTTGAAATGGCACTTTTAAATTGTTAAGTTGCGTGTTTACACTTTTAAATAGTGTGTTTGTGTTTTAACACTTTTAAAGCCTGAAATAACACTTTCACCCTTTTAGGAAAGATTTTAAATTGACTTAGTCAGCGTTCAACATGTTCAACAATGTCGATAAACTGATTGGTTAAGGTCACGAACTTGATGTTATTGCGAGTTGTAAGATATCAGTATGAGTCAGTCATAATTTGAATGTTGGATCATCAATATAAATTTAGGTTGTAAGTTGCGATTTTAAGTTTCATATCATATTGTTAATAGTGAATTTTCATATTCCTTTTAACAATTGAACTGAGGTCAATCCTTATATTTTTTCTGAGTATTTTGATTTCAATATTGTGCCAATATCAAACTGATTTTATGAAGGTTCCATTGTGTCTGATTAGTACCATTCCTCATCTTTAGATTTGGTGCATCACCTTAAGTTTTCCTTTTTCTTATTTTCAGTATTTAGATTTCATGCAAGAAAATCCTTCTATCCCTTTTCCAGAAAAAGTTTTAGTTTTTAGGTGGTTTTAAGTGAAGTATTGTATAGGAGTCGGCCTAGAATCTAGAGATTCATTCCAGCCATAGGTTACCCACAACCTTGGAGTGTTTCCATGTTTCTCGAAGTGACTGATTTTTTCAGAGCTTAGTCACGGTGCAAATTTTAGAGATAACAGTTTCATTTTCCAAGGCTTCCTCTTGAGTTTTGGCATGAAGATATTTTGAAACAAATTGTTTCTTTTCTTGGTAAGCCTGCTACAATTGCTCAGCAAACCTAGGATAAAAAGTTAATTTCTTTTGATCACATCTATGTGGAGATTGAATTAAATAATTCATTGTCATATTCTTCGGAATTTTGTTTGGGCTCTTCTTCATGGATTCAACAACTTAATAATGAGTCTCTCCATTTCCATTGTCGAGTATGCCATGAGTATGGTCATCTCCAACAACAATATCCTTGAGTTAGTAAGAAGGTTGATACTTTTTTTGGTGGCTCTTCTCTTCCTTTAGTTCCAAAGGAGGATGAAGGAGATAAGAGTAAGGTCCCTGTGCAGGAAAAAGTCTCAGATAAGGATGGTTTCATGCCTATTAAACCATGTGCCAAGGGGAGAGGCCAAAAGAGATCCTTTAAGGATAGGCAACCTAATGACAACCTTAATCATTTTGAGGTCTTGGACACTATGGCCTTGGACGAAGGGATTCCATTTGATGTTTCTTGTGGGGTAGATACAATAGGTATGTACATTGTGCAAGAGCAGAAGCTACCTGTTATTTGTTAGTGTGTTGGAAAATGGTAGGATGGATCTTTCGTTATCCCTATGTTGAGGTTCCCTCCACTCCAATTGACTTAAAGGATGACATTGTTCTAGTGAATTTGGCTAAGTAGGTCTTGTTGGTTGGTAAGAAGAAAATCTCATCAATGGATTTGGGTTTGCGGAAACACCCTCATAAGAAAGTATCATATGATAATTATTTTTAAGGTGGTCATAAGGACCAAGAGAAGACTAAATTTAATGGGGATTTTTTAGTGGAATATGGGATTCTCAATCCCATTAATGTCCATTCATTCTTCTATTTTTATGGTTACTACTTCTTTTGATTTTGGTAAGACTATTCTAATTACTAATTTTTATGCTCCAATTGACATCCATGGTAAAATTTAGCTTTGGGCTCACATAAGATGTTTCCATTCATGTGCTCTTTATCTTCCTTGCATTCTAGGTGGTGATTTTAATTTAGTGTTAAGTTTGGATGAGAAAAGAGGGGGTTGTCTAGGTTAGGTCCAACCTCTAATCTTTTTTGAGCTCAAGTGCATTCTCTTGATTTAGTGGATGGAAAGCCTTCTAATAGGACTTTCACTTGGAACAATACACAGAGTGGATAGGAGATGATCTTTGAATGATTGGATAAGTTTCTTGTCTCCTGCTTTTGGGTTGGTGGTGGCTTGGTTATTAGTTCTAAAATTCTTGTCTAGAGAGGTTATGATCACTGGCCAATTAAATTATCTACTTCTATTTTTTCTATTCCAAAGAATCCTCATTTTAAATTTCAGCTTATGTGGCTTAAATTCCTCCTTCCTCTTTGGAGTAGCATAAAATTCAAGTTTGTTTGCACCTTCCTTTGAGATTGATTCTTGATTTTGATTCCCAAAAAGGAAGGTGCAGAAAAACATGAATTTTTTCAGCCTATTTCTCTCTGTAATGTGTCGTATAAGATTATCAGTAATGATTATAGAGTGGCTTAAAATTTTTCTTTATGTGGTCATTTCTGAGGAAAAGGGGGGTTTGTGGCTGGTAAACAGATTCTGGATGGGTGGTGGTGGCTTGTGAGGTTATTCATTCTATGGAAACTTCAAAGGAGAGATAAATGTTCATTAAATTGGACATGGACAAGGCTTATGACAGAGTCAAATGCAGTTTTATTCATAAAATTATCTTATCCTTTGGTTTTAGTGTAGAATGGGTGAGTTGGACTATGAGTTGTATTAATTTTGTGTCTTTTTTATTTATTGTGAATGGAGAACCTTCAGAGCCTTTTAGTTCTTTCAAAGGCCTGTGCTAATGGGATCCTCTTTCCCCTTACCTATTTATTATTTTGGTTGAGGATCTATGTTATTTTTGAATATTTCATTCTTCTTGGGGCTTGATTCATAGATGGAAATGAGACAATGGCTTGCCACAACTCTCACATCTCTAATTTGTGGATGACATGTCTCTTATGGGATTGGTTCATCTTCAGGAAGTTGAATCTTTTAGGCAAGCCTTGGATTTTTACCTTGTAGCTTCAAGTCAAAAATTTAATGAGCATAAATCCTTCATTTTCTTCTTCAATACCCCTAAAGCCATTCAAAGGCGTATTGTTGACATTCTATAGTTCTAGATTATCTTCCCTTCATTTATTTGGGTATTCCTCTTACTATCAGTAGACATTTGAGATCTTGTTGGAAAATTTTTCTTGACAAGTTGCATGAAAACGTTAATCATTGGACTCATTGTTGGTTATCTATTGCTGCTCATTTGACTCTTTTAAAGTTGGTTATTCAAGCTCTTCCAATATACAAGTGTTTTGTTTAGACTATTCACATGTATTATCTTTGAGAATTTAATGCCCTTTCTCGTCAATTCCTTTGGAGTGGGAATTTATCGACTGATAAATTGAACCTTGCTAAGTGGTAAATTGTGTACAGACCTTAGAATGAGGGCAGCCTTGGCTTACGTTCTACTATCTCAAATGGACTTCTTTCTACTAAGTTATATTAGCATTGGTGCACTAGCTAGAATCAACTTAGGGCTCATATTCTCACCCTTAAGTATCTTCTAGGTGTTAATGTGTTTGATGTTCCATGTTTTCCATTGGTGGAAAGGGATTCTATAATCTAAAACACTTTGAAACTTGGGGCTCAATTGGTAAAGAATGGTCTCTTTTGGATCTATCATCCCCACCTTCAATCCTTTTGAAATTCCTTTACTGATGTTGGCTCGAACACAGTTGACCATTATAAGATTTCCCATAATTGTGGGTTGGCAGCTCGCTTTCACTAGAAACATCCTTCTGAATGACCTCTAGGAGGATATGAGGAAGATAGGTAGGGGCTGGCTTAGATTTTGAAGTCTTTGGAGTGCACTACCTTGGCTTGGAATGGTGTTTTGGCTTGGGATAGCAATGATTTGTCTAGAATTTTTTTTGTTACTATAGGGTATGTTGAGCTAGTGCAACAAACTTTTGGGAACATCCAGGTTCCTTAGTGGAAACAAGTTTGGTACAAGTTCTCATGGCCCAAGTGCAATTTTTTCATGTGGTTGGTGGTCAACAATCGGTGTCTTACTTGGGATAATTTATGTAAACCAAACTTTCAGGGTCCCTCGATCTAGTCGTAATACTAAAGAAACTATTTCTCATCTATTTTTACAGTGCTCTTTTACTAGGCATATTTGGCACTTTTGGTGGAAGGTGTGGAATCAAGCTTGTTGGCATGTCTCTTCTTTGGTTGACTTTTTTGTTGGATGGGGCCAAGGCTCCTATCAAGACTTCTTTTCTTCATTTATCTTGGACTCTTGACCCTTCTTTTATTATTTGGCATATCTTGTTGGAGAGGAATTGTCAAATCTTTCAAGATGTATTGTTAGGGGCTCACCACTTGTGGGGGAAAATTCTCCATTCTTTGAGGGAAACTATTTCGGCTATATGTGACATGTTAGAGGTTGTGGATCGTACTAATGTTATATAATATAAATGTCTCCATATTCCTCCTCCACAAGGCCATCTCATGAGGAATCTATGTAGACACCCTCTTCAGAAGATAAATAGGGTGGGGAGGTGGAGTCCTCCTCTATAGGGCATTCTAAAAATCAACACATATGGGTCTTTTGAGGGAGACCTAGGTCCTACGAATATCGGTGGAGTTAGTAGGGATATCTTGGGGATTGCTCAATTTATTTTTTCTATTTACAAAGGTCATCATACTAATAATTTGATGAAGGCTATTACTATTTTATATGTTGTGGAGCGTGTTTGTGCTCTTGGATGGAGTAGACTTTTGTCAATCTGATTCGCAGGTGGTGGTGCATCTGTTCACCCAATGAAATTCTAAGGATGTTAGTTGGTAGTTAACTTTGGTTATTAACCAAATTCTTAATTTTTGTGCTTCTTTGGATTCTAATACTTTCACTCGTGGGCTTATGGTCACATGCAAAATTGGAATATTGTGGATAAGGGTCAATTACCTCTAGGTTTGTCTCAACAATTTGACCACTAAGTGGATCTTGATAGGGATTTTTGAAACTTGTGCTCTGAATTTCTTCTTGTTTGAATAAATTTTAACTCCTCTTTTATTTCAAACAAGAAACAACCATCAAGCTTATAAAAATTTGTCTCAAAATAAGACCTCACAAATTTGAAATAACTTATCTTTTTATATATTTGTGATATTTTTGAATCAATTCTCCAATAGTTTAAACCAAATAGTGTAATTATGAATCCCAATATGAATGCACCTAAAATATGGATTTGGGTTCTCATCTAAACTACTGAGAAACTCCAAGGGCTTCCATCCTCAAATTTCTACTGAATAGAAGCCAAAGCTCTCAAGCTCTCCAAGAGAATATAACAAAGCCAAACATAATCTTAATGAACCTCTCATTGTTCTTTTATAGCCCACCTCTTTGACTTTTCCTCTACTTTGCCTCTTCATTTTCCTTTCCCTATTCTTTTGATTTCCCTTCTCTTTTAATTTAATTTGAAGCTAGGGGAAATAATATATTGACTTTATTAAGTTTTTACTTAGTTCACTACCAAAGTCACTTTATTAATTTATTATATAATTAGATTAAGTTGCCATTAAGTTTATTGTTTTTATTATTTTTTGACAACTTCAATTTTAATTATTTAACTAATTTCTAATTTCCAAATAATGGGGACATTACATTTTAAGTGGGAAAGTAAAATAAAGTTTATAAAAAAGTGTTAAAGAATAAAAAAAAATTCAAACATTATTTAATTGTAATGAACCAATGTTGAAGTAATAGCTTTGATTGGATCTGATATTAGTATGTAGAAAAAATCTACACATACATACATACATACATACATATACATATACATATACATATACATATACATATACATATGCATATGCATATACATATACATATACATATACATATACATATACATATATGTGTGTGTGATTGATTTACCCTATATACTAATATCTAAAGCTACTTAATTACTTATGATCTTTCCCAGATCAGGTTTCATACATAATCAATCTATGAGTAATATTTGTATCTGTCATCGTACTCTCACCCAGTGATTGGGTTTGAGAACTGCATGTTAATGTTGGTATATATGTGATTCACTACATGAGTATCGGTGTTGCCAAATCATGCTTGTATCTTGATGGCTATTGTATACTTCTTCTATCGGCAATTTACATTGAAAATTGTATATTATAATATGCATGATGTCACAGTTGAAACTGTCGTGTATGATCGGCATTGTATAATACTTGATCATCATTCTTCAGAATATCATGACTTATATTAAGTCACTAACATATGATTAGTTAAATTTATGGCCATGTAAGGCCATGACCCTTCATGATTCATACCACATAAGGGTCGTGTTCTTACATAGACATCACTATTCAATATGATATATATTGTAGAAGTATCGATGGAGAATGGAACCAATTACAACAACAATTCCACTTCTACATTCGATACTTACTCATCCAAACTTTTCTTATTTCTAGCAAGAATAAAAAAACACCACAATCAAGTTCAGGGTAAATATATAATTGTTCTCTATCTTATATCCAACCTTCCTTAACATGGTATCAGAGCCAAGGCCATGAAGATTATAATTGATTATGTAAAAGATCACACTCTTCCATATATAGAAAAATATTCAAATGCATATGAGATGTTTATGACTATTCAAAACTCATATGAAAACAATAATACAAGTAGATTGCTTAATCTAAAAACACAACTCCTTCACATAAAGATGAACAAAGGAGAAACTATCACATCATATTTTTTGAGGATATCAGAATTAAGAGACTGGCTTTCTACTCTCAAAAATATTGTAAATGATGAATAATTATCATTGATAGCTCTTAAAGGGCTACCAATTACATGGGAATCCTTCATTCAAGGGATTAGTGCTTGTCCTACTCTAACAAAATTTGATCAACTCAAGAATGATTGTACTTAGGAGGAGTCACAATTGATTACAAGAGGAATCATACCTAGTAAAGAAGAGGAAGTTCAAGCTTTACATGTGAACTCAAACAATAAAAGGAAGAGACACTTTAAGAAAAGAGGGAAGAAAAATCAAAACTATAAGAAAAGAGATCAAAAGTTCAATGTTACAAATGTGACAAATTTGGACATACACACATGTATTTTCCAGAAAGAAAGAAAGCCCTTCTCAACATCTCTAAAGTCAAGGAACCTGAAAACTCACTATTCTTCCTTGCCTTATCAAGTGAGCTAAACTCCAATAAGAATTCTTGGATAATTGACACTAGGGCATCCAAACACATAACTGGATTTAGAGACCAATTTGAAACCTTTGAAGGACACTCTACTGAAGAAGTCACAATAGGGGATAACTCCACTTACCCTAGGAAAGGAATTGGGACCTGCTTAGTCCAACTAAAAATTGGAGTTACCTTAAAATTAAAAGATGTTCCATATGTACTAGGTATCTGTTGTCACTAGGGATTGCACCCGAGTATGGCTAAGTGTGAACCTATCAATCCCATGAAACATGGGACTACTCTCAGGTTGTGGGTAACCTATCTGAGAGTAGACCTCTAGATTAGGGGTCGGCGTCCCCTTGGATCACTTTCAAACTGACTAACTTTTAGGAGAAAAGGGAGAGAGAGAGAGTGCATGAAAATGAAACTAAAACTAGGTGATTCACCAAACTGAATAGATTTACAAATTGAATCAAAATGCACAATGGAAATTAAAATAACCTAGTAACTCACAACTTGACCCTATCTACCTTGACAATTCTTGAGATAAAGAGGTATGTGTGTTAAAACAAGGGAAAAGTTCCCACAATTTAAAACCAAATATACACAGATTAGAATAACAACTACAAAACACTTTCCTGAACATTCAACTTGAACAAATGTGCAAAGTAAAGGATAATAAAATCACAATAGAATTCCAATAGAAAAACTCAGAAAATAATAGGGATGAGAAGGAATACTATTTTATTTTCAATGAAAGGAGCCAAGTACATCAATTTTCTTTTCTTGAGCTACATTCATCTCCAAGAAAGAGAGAATGAAGAACTCCTTCAATCACCTAAGTGAGAGGTATAGAAAGAAAAACCTAGGAATCTGCATTCAAATCCCACAACCTCCTAAAAATGGAAAAATCTCCAAATAGGCCCATAAGATGCCTCATAAACTCGGATGCCAGATTCTTGATTTTATAGGGGTAGCAGAAAAATAGGATGCCTAAAAAAGATGGTCAAAGGAATAACCCTGTCCTCTCCAAGTCATGCAATAAAAATAGTAATCTGACAATGGTTTATAAAATACCATTGTTAGAATTCACAATAAAAGGTATGCAATGACTATTACAATTAAATCTTACCCCTACATCAAAATTACACATGGATTTAACCTTTTATCCTAAGTCAATAAATGAATCTCAACCCAATTAAGGGGAAAGTACATTTAATAACTCACTATTAACAAAACCCAAGTTGTGAGAAAACATAGCACCAAAAATTTAAAAAAATGATTAATAAAACCTCAACCCTACAAAAGGGGAGGAACAAATTAATTAATCATTTATATCAAAACCTTTCTCACAAAAGAAACCACTGGCATTCAGAATTCCTCATTCTCCATTTGGAAAGTTTCTATCTCTACTGGCACTCCTACATTGGATCTTTGAGTTCAATTTAGGAAATATCCATCTCTTTCCCTTCATGACATCATCATGGAGGTACCCATTATATTTGGCATTTCTACTCTACATTTGGTTTCAATTTCAAGGGCATTGTGATATGCTTGTATTTGGTTCTATTGATTCATCCTTCTACATTTCATTTTGAATTCAAGGGCATTATGTTCGGGGTACTGCACATTATAATGTGTCTCTATATTTTCCCTCTCTGCATTTTGAGGGTTTTGATGTTTATACTTTGCACATGATTCATTTTTTTATATTTCCTCTTCTGCATGTTGAATTTGAATCACTGGGTTTGATTTTTGTTGCTTTGAGCTCCTTGGAATTTCGGGGCATATTGCATATTTATTTCCATTGCTTCTTTTTGACATGCATAATAGCTAGGGCATTGAAATCTTGTTGTTACAAGGAAAATCGTGTCCTATTCTATGGCAGCTTGCGAGTTGGAGAGCCAAGGCATGCTAGATGTTTCATCCACATGCCTGTGAGCTTCTTGTTCATCATTCATTTAGGCTTGTTTCCATGTCCCTCCTCTCATGGACAGCCTGCAAGCTTAGACTAAGACATCCATGTTGTGTTTAATTGATTCACTATTGTTCTAGCACCATGTAGATTTTATGGTATTATTTTGGTTGGTGTTTTTTGTCGACGCCAGTCTACAAGCTTTGGGATTGATTTTTTGTCTATTTCTTCTCAGTTTGCTAACCACTACTATTAGGTGCTAATGCTCTGCCTATGGCCTGCGAGCCATTATACTACACATGCTCACTATTTGTTCCATTTTGGATGGATCGTACCTACATCTAGGGCATTGCATTTACTGTGCTTTGAACATACGGTGGCATTGATGCCTATCCATTAGGCTTGGTACTGCGGGATACCTGGCACTCATGTTGTTATTTCCACTGATGTTCTTGTCATTGTTTAATCTTGATCATGTATAGCTTGTGCCATTGAGATCCCCATTATCTGTGACTATTGCATATTTTTCCTATTTTTGAACTCTTGGCTTTATTGAATATACGATCTGTTGTTGGCATGGTTTTTTCAATACTTTACTCGATGTTGAAAAGCTCATCATGGCATAGCCTGATTTAGAAGCTTGATATCTCCCTAAAAGCCCATTGTTTATTTTTACTATTACTTTCAATGTTGACTATTTTTATATTTCTTGGAGCCCGCAATTTACCTATAGAATCCTTTCTATTTCTTATGGCATTGTTACCCTAATTTTCATATGCATGCAAAATTAGGCTAAAAACCACTCCAGGGTCTCTGTTCATACTTTGCCAGGCATTCCTAAAAATTTCATGGGTTTATGTTTTATTTCCTGGCCTCTACAAATTTCCTAATTCCCTAGTCTGCAAGTTAAAAATTCATAAAGTATCCGTTGGTGTTTAAAACCCCTACAAACCTTAGCCATCATTCTATTTGGTTGTTACTTTATTAGCCACTTGAAAATCTCAATGTGCATGTGCATTTTTTATTCCCTTTAGTCGCCAGTTCTCTAAGTCTTCCGGTGGTCATCTTTCTTTTCTGACGATTCAGCGACTGCATTTTCTCCTAGTCACTAGTTGTTTGGCGGTTAAGTCTTAACATTCAGTGACCTAGAGAAGCGGTTAACTCTTCTTCAATCGGGTATTCTCTAAATGAAACTAGGGTTAAGCTAACCTTTCAGCAACTTGGAAAATGCTCAGTCACGTATTCACTTAATCCTCCTAGGGTTAAGTGTTTGAGTGGGGTCTCGGTTAACAAGATCAACGATTGGCTTATCTTCGCAAGGGTTTGTGTCAGAGCATGAGATCTTCAGACGACCGTAGGATCTTCCAAGTATGCATGGACTGTCAATGCTTCAAGCCTTCTATGGGTCCATTGCCATATTGTCTGACTTGGAGGCTTTTTATTGGTCAAGAGGAGATGACTTGTATGATGTTAGAGCTGGCCCGACATACTTCCCAGCTTTTGATCTACGGCTGGCGCATGATCTAAAAGAATATTCCTACCACATGAGATCATACACCCACCGTTAGATTAGAATCTTGTCTATTATGGGTCTGGTGTCAGAAGGGCCACTTTCCTTCCATGTCAGAGCTCTTGAATCTGTCAGAAGATCGACGGTTGTCTCATCTTCACAAGGGATGTGTAAGAGGTATAAGATCTTAAGACAGTCATCTGATGATGTTCTCAGGGATGTGGGTCCATGGTGGGTCCTTTCTTGCTGATTTTCTCACGTCTGATTGGTTGATGACTTCTAGGTGGCGTTTGACTTGTCAAAAGGATTTCTTAAAGGTTTTAAAGTCATTTTTGGGCTCATCTTGACTGTTTGTTTGCCGGGAAGGGATCTCATCGACGATTATGTTTTAATTTAGACCTCTGCTAGTTGTTTGATTTTAAATTCAAATTTTCCGTGAGGGTTTTGAGGATTTTCTGATCTTTTCGGCCGCAAGTGGCGAGGTAGCTCAAAGAATTTATGTCTCTAGGACATTTGCAGTTAAAGGAGGATGATGAAGAGATCTGGATAGTTGTCATTAGTCATTTCTTGTCCCTAAGAAGTACCAGTTTGGGCATTCATGGAAAGACTTTGTGCATAAAAGTTGATGAGCCCAGGTTGCTTATATGCAGGCGATGTAGTACAGGGATGGACACACAAAGATGATATCTGATCGGCCATAATGTTGCAGAGATATATTTATGATTAGATCTGATTTTGATCACCGGTGTTCTCAGATATTTTTATAATATGTGATCAATACCCTAGGGTTTGATATTGTATTGCAAGGACTTTGTAACCCTAGTTAGTTAATTTTTTACTCCTACCTGTGTGCAGTTGAGTGATGTATATATTGTTTTTTTTTAGAGCTTTTAAAAAAGAGATAACTTTTTTGTAAAAAGAGAGTTGACATTTTGTAAAAGGAAAGAATTTCTTTCTTAGAAGACTATCTGTGGCATCTTCTCTACCCCCTAGTCTTCTACTCTTTGTAATCTCCCATTGATAATCAAAGCAACTTGAGGTATTTGTGACATTTGTTCTATCCCTATCCTTATTGCTTGGATTATATCTTATTGGATTTTAATATATGGTGTTTTTAGTGATATATTAGGGTTCCTAGTCCCTCTCATTTTTTGTGATTATGTGTGTTACTGTGTTTGATCTAATCTAGATGTTTTTGTGGGTATACTTCAGCCCCCTAGTAGTCTTGTCTCAATCCTACACCAAGTTGCAGAAGAGAATGTCTGTTTGCAGGTCATAGGTTGTGTCTTATGTTTAGACCCTCCTATGAAATACTTATGCAAGCCTATTTAGTGAGTTGTGACTTACTAGACCTAATTCTTTCATTGATTTCATTCCTCTATACTGAGATCCAAACCCTAGTTTCGGTGCATCAACTAGTAGGTAGTTTGCTTTCAAGTCATTTCCCTTTCATGCACTATTTCTAACCCTTTCCCCTCAAAGTTTTACTTTCCTGTCTAGAAGAAAATTAAGGTGATTATCCAAGAGGAACCAGCCTAGAATCAGGAGGTTTCATCTCAATTGGCATAGGTCCCACAACCTTGAGATGATTCCCATGTTGTATTGGGTTATCAAGACTACGAGAGCTTGAGATCAGAGGCCCAAATCCAGTGTATAACAATTTCTGGCACACCTAGTGGGACCATAAAAAGAAGTTCATTGTTGAAAGTTATGTCATCTCTGATATGCAGATTGCATAATATAGGCTTTTAGAAGTCATTCTACAAAGTATATCTGGCGAATCCACTAGTTTCAAAGATTCAGGCCAACCTTGTTTAAGGTTTATGAGAAAGATTGAGACTAGAAGCTCAAAACCCACCAACTTTTTAGAGTTGCCCTTGAAAAGAAGTTACAAGGGTAGGTCAACTCAAAGAGGATCTCCTGCAAGGAGAGTTCAATCAACACCACCTGATACTTCAGAAAGGAGACCTTTTTCTTTTCATTCCAAAATAAGAGGAAGATCTCTAACCAGAGATCTTGAAGAAGAAGAATATTCAAATCCAGCAAATACAGCTCGCTTATTTGTCAATCTTCAGGTTGCAGCTCCTACAATGGCTAGACCGTTTGCTTTTGCACCATTCAACCAAGGAAGCCCATTGAACTTTGCAATGCATAATGATGTGCCCTTGGTGGCATTAAAAATATTTCCTAACTTCAATGGTGAAGGGAAGACTACAACCTTTGAGAACATAAGGGATGTGACCACCATCTACAGTATTCACAATATAACTCATGAAGATGTGGCCACCAAGTTATTAGCAGCATCTCTCAAAGGTAAGGCCCTTGAATGGTTTAGAACTCTAGCGGTTGGTTCTATTAATTCATGGGATGCATTGGGTGATGCTTTAAGTAAACACTTTGAGGATAAATTAGATAACTTGTCTCTGGTTGAATAGTTGACAACCATTAAGAGAGACCCTCAAGAACAAATGACATATTACAATAGTAGGTTTCTCAAAACATGGAATAGAATCCCAGTCTCAATGAGACCATCAGCTAACCATGCTTTCCTCTACTATTTTCAAAGTTTAAATAATCAAATATTTGTCATGATCCAGTCTATGGGTGGAACCACTCTACCCCAAGCCTTTGACACTACTGTCAGGGCTGAAAATTGTTTGATACAAGTAGGCATGATAGCTAGGAGACCACCTATGCCTATTTTCCCTAATCTCTAGCCCATTGCACCTACACAAGTACCCCCATTCACTCCTATTCCTACCATACTAGCACCTCAGGCTAGTACTAGTGGTCAGGAACATGCTAGAATGGGTTTCTCTCAAGAGTTGCAAGAAATAAAGAATAGTCAGCAGACTAGATTGCAAGAAATGACAAACTTGCTGCAAATTTTGACCAAAGAGGTCACAAATTTAAAGAAACAAGGTCAAGGTATCAGACCATCCTTCCAACCACAAGGCCAAGGTCCCAGTCAACAATATCAAAATTAGGGATAGCCTTATCAGGAAAATAGGCCACAATACCAAGGAGGCTATCAAGGGAAAAGGCAGAATTTCAATCAGAGATCTTTCCAACCATACAACCATGCACCTCTTAATTTTGCAAATCCGGTGAGGGAGATGGTGCCTAGTCAAAATAATGTGGCTATGGAAAATGAATGGTGTTTCCCTTGTAACCAGCCTCACAATCAGGCCACATGTTCAAATGGGTGGATGAACCAGGCTCTAATGGTTCAAAATGCCTCACAAGCTCAACCAGAGCCTTCTTCTAGTGGAGCAGTACCACAACAAGAGTCACAAGAGCATGAGACTACTCTTTTTAATTGGGAACAACCTGACTTCAATGGAGTCAATGATGATTCTTTTGTTGCCTATACAAGAGCAAAAAGAAGAGCTCAAGACATGGAGAGAGCAGATTCTAGTGTTGGAGCCACTACATCTGCAGAACCAACATTCAAGAAGGCCCCTACCATGACAAGAAAAGAAAGCCAAACTCTCAAGGAAGTAGAGCCTGTCATGCTAAAGACACAATAAAAGCTACACACTATGACACCTTACAACATTGTTGATAGCATGAAGAAGGTGAATGTCACTATGACTATGTGGGACTCCTTGTCTATTCCAAGACAGCCTGAGATTTTGAAGCAGGCCATATCAGAGGTATCAATCCCTCAGCCTACAAAAGAAGTTGCAAAGCCAGTGTTGATTAACACTGATCAAGAAAAGGAAGCTCCAAGCAGTAGCCACCCCAAAAGTAACACCATGCAAGGTAGGAACTTGAAGACTCCACCTTTTTATGTATCATTAATTATTGCAAATTCTTTAGTGCATAATTGCATGGTAGATAGTGGAGCTACTAGCACTGTGATGCCCAAGAAGGTGGCTGACCAATTAGGACTGAAATATGAACCCTTCCAAAAGAAGGTTACCCAACTGGATGGTTCCTCAGTCAACACTATAGGTGTGGCTAAGGATACTAGTCTGATTCTCCATGCTAGTCCTAATTTTTCTATCCTCCTTGATATATACATCATAGATCTCCCTACCCTATTTGCCATATGCTTATCAAGAGAGTTTACAACCAAGATAGGTGGTTATCTATCTTCTGACTGGTCTCACATGCTATTCCACACTAGATATGGTACCAAGGTTACCATAAAATCAAAGAAGTTGGCAGTCCACCATATAGAGCCCTATGTGTCCAATGCCACCAATGTGAACTACCCCATGTTTGATAGCAGTGACTTCTAATCCATTAGTGAAGCAAGCACCAAAATTGAGGATATCCCTAATATTCTCCTAGATGAAAGAGCTTCAGAGGCCCAACAAAATCTTACCTAGGATTCTAGTTTGGGAAGTTATTTAATATAAGAGGGTGATGTCAAGGAACCAAGCATTATCAAAGAGAGTACTAATCTAGAAGATCAGGGCAATCAGGTTTGGGAATTGTACTTTGATGGAGCAAGAAGTAGACATGGTTCTGGTGGTGGCGCTATGCTAGTGTCCCCAAAAGGAGAAAGGTATTATATTGCCTTTAGATTCAGTTTCTCTTGCAGTAGTAATACTGTAGAATATGAAAGTCTAGTCAATGGACTAGAGTGGGCTAGAAAAAGAGGGCTTAGGGCCCTAAAAGTTTATGGTGACAGTGAGTTAGTTGTCAACCAAGTAAGAGGGATAAGTGCAACCAAAAATGACACAATGAAGGCATATAAACATAGAGTTTGGGATGCAATTAAAGACTTTTGTTCTTTCAACATTGTCGCTATCCCTAGGAAATTAAATCAGAATGCAGATAGGTTAGCTGCTATTGGATCCCAGTTTGACATTCCAAATAGCATTTCAAAAGAGATGGATTAGCATCACATCAAGATTATTGTCAGACCTTCTATCCCTAATAATGATGTTAATTGGCAAGTGTTTGACAATGATGAACAAATTTTTCAGTTCTTGTTTGAAGAAGATGTATTTTCAAGGCATAATCAAGAGAGGTTATCACAGAACTATGGTGCTCAAGTGATACAATTGAAATCCAACAAAATGCCTAAAGGTCTTGTCACTCTAGAAGTTGTCTTCAACAAGGATGATGAAGTCAAGAAAAGAAAAGCTGGCCTGGTAGTCCAACAAGAACATTGTGTTGAGCTAGAGTTGGAACCAGGTAAGAGCTTACACTTTGGAAAAGTTAATTCTGATTCAGAGAAACAAGAGTACACACAACTTTTCAAAGAATTCAGTGATGTATTTTCATGGCAATATGAAGATCTGAAAGGTTTTGACACTGCCCTTGCTCAAAAAACTATTGAATTAGAACCAAATGCTAAGCCAGTAAGGAAAAAGAAAAGGCCTGTTAATCCTAATCTTGAGCCACTCATGCATAAGGAAGTTCTCAAATTAATAGAGAGTGGTATCATCTACCCCATCAAACATACTAGTTGGGTTTCCAACCTTGTTCCTGTCAGGAAGAAGAATGGGGAGCTGAGGTTATGTGTTGACTTCAGGGATTTGAACAAAGCCTCATTGAAAGATCGCCATCCACTGCCCTCCATGGAAAAAATTTTGCAATGTGTCTCTGGATCTGAGAGATTCTCATTGTTGGATGGCTATTCAGGATACAATCAGATCATGGTTAAAGAAGAGGATCAATACAAGACTGCATTTACAACTAAGTGGGGAACCATGGCTTATTAAAAGATGCCCTTTGGTTTGTCAAATGTAGGTGCCACATTTCAAAAGGAAATGGATATGGCCTTTAAAAGCATCATGTAAAAGTTTGTACTAGTCTACTTAGATGACATAACTGTCTACTCAAAGCATGTAGCAGACCACATCAAACATTTGAGGAAGATCTTTGAAAGGTGTACAGAGTTTGGGATATCCCTTAATCCCAAGAAATGTGTGTTTGCAATTCATGAAGGAAATTTGTTGGCATATATAGTATCCAAGAAAGGAATCACAGTGGATCCTGAAAGAATTACAGCCATCCTTGAACTACCCCTTCCCCATCATAAGAAAAGTCTTCAATCTTTCATAGGAAAGATAAATTTTGTTAGGAGATTCTTGCCTAACATTGCAGAATTACTTAAGCCTCTAACAACCATGTTAAAGAAGGGTTCAACTTTCAGTTGGACCAGAGAAGGAAAGGTCAATTTCCAAGCTATCAAGGAAGCTCTGATAGAAGCTCCTGCCCTGTTGAACCCAAATTTCAGTAAGGATTTTATCCTTTATGCTTATGGAGGGCATGATGTTATATCTGCAATGTTGACACAAGAAAATTCAGAAGGATTGGAGCAACCTATTGCTTTCTTCAGCAAAGGTTTAGAGGAGTATGAACAAAGGTATTCATTTGTAGAGAAACATGTACTTGTTGTGGTCAAGAGCCTAAAGAAGTTTAGATATCTACTTACTCATAGCAAGGTACACTTGAAGGTTACTCATCCAAGTGTCAAAGAATTTCTGCTTTCCAAGGACCTAAATGAGAAAAGAGCTGGTTGGATCACCAAGATGATGGAGTATGATATTGATATTCAAACCACCAAGCTAGTTAGAGGAAGGGGCATTTGTGAGCACTTGGCAGGGGATGAGAATTTGAAAGAAATAGAACACATGGATGCATCTCTAGTGGTGCATTCTAATGAAGAGCAAGACAAGGCAACCAGCTAGTTGCCTAATATGATCAATTATTTGAAGACATGACAATGTCCTGCAGGTTTAGATTCAGCAAAAAGGAGGTATTACAAGTCACAATCTATTCCTTTGGTGCTGATTGATGATGTTCTTTTCAGTAGGGATCACAATGGTGTCCTCCTAAGATGCATAGATTCAGAAAAGATAAGTGATGTCCTATTTGAGTTCCATGATGGACCCTCTAGTGGTCACTTTCTCCTAGGACTGCTGCTTATAAAATCATGAGGGCTAGGTACTATTGGCCATCTATCTTTAAGGATAGTCATGATTATGTTAGAAGATGCATCAAGTGCGCTATGTTTGTAGGGAAAGAAATACTTGCTGCTCTTCCCCTCCAACCAATCAGAACAGAACAACCCTTCATGAAGTGGGGTATTGATTTCATAGGTATGATTAACCCTCCATCTAGTGCAGGACACAAGTGGATCATCACAGCAACTGATTATTTCACTAGATGGACAGAGGCAGTTGCTTTGAAGGAATCAAATGAAAGTGCAGTATTAAGTTTTTATGATGATTTGATTCATAGGTTTGGCACTCCTGATTCCATCATATCAGACAATGCTCTTGCATTCACAGGCCTCAAAGTCTCAGAGTGGGCAGTTAAGAATGCCATATATCTGAACATAGGGTCCAATTAATACCCTCAAGGCAATGGTCTTGTAGAATCAACAAATAAGAACCTAATCAAAATAATCAAGAAGACTCTCCAAGAGAATTGGAGGGATTGGCATACAAAGCTCAGGTCTGCCTTGTGGTTAGACAGAATTACCCCAAAGAAAATCATTGGTAATTCTCCATACATGCTAGTATATGGTAAACAGGCCAAATTTTCTATCTCAATTGAATTGCCAGCTCTAGATTTGGCTACTCAGTACGCCCTATTTGATGAAAGTGATCCCCTACAGATCAGATATGCTCAATTGATGGAGTTGGAGGAACTCAAAGACAAGTCTATGAAGGACATGGAATTTCACCAGAAACAAACAAAGAAGGCCTTTGATAAAAGAGCTAAGGTCAGAAACTTTAAGGTTGGATATGTAGTCCTTAAATGGGATGAGTTCAGGTCTAGGCCTGGCAGGCACACAAAGTTTGACTCCTTTTGGGGTGGACCATTTGTTATAACAGAGTGTAGGGGATCCAATGCTTTTAAGCTAGCCACTCTTGAAGGTGATCCTCTGCCAATTTTAGTAAATGGATTCCACTTGAAGCCTTTTTTTGGGATTAATCCCTCTCTGTAAATTCTTGTAAGTATGTTTTCCTATTTTCCTGTTCCTGCTTTCTAGGTTAGACTTCCCAGTTTTCCATGAAGTGCCCTGAACACAGCTCCAGTCCAGTTCCTGTGAGATTTTTGAGTTTTGATGACCCCATGCCCAATGAATTAATGTCAAGGCCACTGATCCATGTCTAGTAGGCTAACATCCAGCAGAAATTGCCAAAAATGTTACCCTAATTTTCATATGCATGCAAAATTAGGCTAAAAACCACTCCAGGGTCTCTGTTCATACTTTGCCAAGCATTCCTAAAAATTTCATGGGTTTATGTTTTATTTCATGGCCTCTACAAATTTCCTAATTCCCTGGTCTGCAAGTTAAAAATTCATAAAGTAGCCGTTGGTGTTTAAAACCCCTGCAAATCCTAGCCATCATTCTATTTGGTTGTTACTTTATCAGCCACTTAAAAATCCCAATGCGCATGTGCATTTTTTATTCCCTTCAGTCGCTAGTTCTCTAAGTCTTCCGGCGGTCATCTTTCTTTTCTGGTGATTCAACGACTGCATTTTCTCCTAGTGTCCAGTTATTTGGTAGTTAAGTCTTAACATTCATCAGCGGCATCCTAGCGAAGTGGTTAACTCTTCTTCAGTCAGGTATTCTCTAAATGAAACCAGGGTTAAGCTAACCTTTCAGCGACTTGGAAAATGCTTAGTCGTGTATTCGCTTAATCCTCCCGGGGTTAAGTGTTTGAGTGGGGTCCTAGTTAACAAGATCAACGGCTGGCTTATCTTCACAAGGGTTTGTGTCAGAGCATGAGATCTTCAGATGACCGTAGGAACTTCGACCAAGTATGCACGGACTGTCAGTGCTTCAAGCCTTGTGTGGGTCCATTGCCACGTTGTCTGACTTGGAGGATTTTTATTGGTCGAGAGGAGATGACTTGTATGATGTAAAAGTGGGCCCAACATACTTCCCAACTTTTGATCTACAGTTGGTGCATGATCTAAAAGAATATTCCTACCCCATGAGATCATATGCCCGTCATTAGATTATAATCTTGTCTATTATGGGTCTGGTGTCAGAAGGGCCACTTTCCTTCCGTGTCAGAGCTCCTGAATCTGTCAGAAGATCGACAGCTATCTCATCTTCACAAGGGACGTGTCAGAGGTATAAGATCTTAAGGCAGTCATCCAATGATGTTCTCAGGGACGTGGGTCCAGGGTGGGTCCTTTCTTGCTAATTTGCTCATGTCTGATTTGCCGATGACTTCCAGGTGGCATTTGACTTGTTAGAAGGATTTCTTAAAAGTTTTTAAGTCATTTTTGGGTGCATCTTGACCGTTCATTTTCTGGGAAGGGATCTCATTGATGGTTATGTTTTAATTTAGACCTCTGCTAGCCGTTTGATTTTAAATTCAAATTTTCTACAAGGGTTTTGAGGATTTTTTGATCTTTTCAGTCGCAAGCGGCGAGGTAGCTCAGAGAATTTATGTCTCCAAGAAATTTGTAGTTAAAGGAGGATGATGAAGAGGTCTGGGTGGCTGTCATGAGTCATTTCTTGTCCCTAAGAAGTGCCAGTTTGGGTATTCATGGTGAGACTTTGTGCAGAAAATTTGATGATCCCAGGTTGCTTATATGCAGGTGATGTAGTACAGGGATGGACACACAAAGATGATATCTAATCGGCCATAATGTTGCAAAGATATATTTATGATTAGATCTGATTTTGATCACCGGTGTTCTTAGAGATTTTTATAATAGGTGATCAATACCCTAGGGTTTGATATTGTATTGCAAGGACTTTGTAACCCTAGTTAGGTTAATTTTTTACTCATGCCTGCGTGCAGTTGAGTGATGTATATATTGTTTTTTTTAGAGCTTTTAAAAAAGAGATAACTTTTTTGTAAAAAGAGAGTTGACATTTTGTAAAAGGAAAGAATTTCTTTCTCAGAAGACTATCTGTGGTATCTTCTCTACCCCGTGGTCTTCTACTCTTTGTAATCTCCCATTGATAATCAAAACAACTTGAGGTATTTGTGATATTTGTTCTATCCCTATCCTTATTGCTTGGATTATCTCTTATTGGATTTTAATATATGGTGTTTTCAGTGATATATTAGGGTTCCTAGTCCCTCTCATTTTCTGTGATTATGTGTGTTACTGTGTTTGATCTTATCTAGATGTTTTTGTGGGTATACTTCAACCCCCTGGCAGTCTTTTCTCAATCCTACACCGAGTTGCAGAAGAGAATGTCTGTTTGCAGGTCATAGGTTTTGTCTTATGTTCAGACCCTCCTATGAAATACTTATGCAAGCCTATTTAGTGAGTTGTGACTTACTAGACCTAATTCTTTCATTGATTCCATTCCTCTATACTGAGATCCAAACCCTAGTTTCGGTGCATCACCTAGTAGGTAGTTTGCTTTCAAGTCATTTCCCTTTCATGCACTCTTTCTAACCCTTTCCCCTCAAAGTTTTACTTTCCTGTCTAGAAGAAAATTAAGGTGATTATCCAAGAGGAACCAGCCTAGAATCTGGAGGTTTCATCTCAATTAGCATAGGTCCCACAACCTTGAGATGATTCCCATGCTATATTGGGTTATCGAGACTATGAGAGCTTGAGATCAGAGGTGCAAATCCAGTGTATAACAAGCATCATAAACTTGGATGCATAGGCCCATGAGTTATCATTTTACTCATTGCAACATCTTTGTTGCATTCATTTACTCTATTGATGACTTGCTGGCGCGATTCTATTTAAGGAATCTGTGAGCCTTCTTTAGGCAGCATGTATAATAGACTTATTGCTAGCTTGCGGACTGTGAACCAAATCCATTACTATAACCATTGCATATCATACAAGCCTTGAATGTTGTATTCATGGTGAAGACCTATGTTTTGAGGGCACTATTTCTCTTTGGTCATCCTCATATTGTGAGGGCATGTGTATTATGATTATTGGCATCATACCTAGTTGTTGCTTATTTCTTGGCATGGTTGTGGCATCACGTCTCTTACTTGAGAATTGCTATGGTACGATGACTCTGTGTTTATATGGTCTTTATTTGTTCATCATTCAGACCTAACTCTATATTATCTTGCCAGTGTGACTCTATCCATTGTCTTCACATAAAAGGCCCAATGACCCATGAATCATTGCATTAGGTACAGCCCACGGATTAGAAACCAGTGATTTTCTTGTTGGATTCGTTGTTTGAATTTTCAATCTAACTATGTTCTATCCATTTTTTGATGCATGGACACTTATAGCAGCTCTATCCTTTGATTATGCTTGCATATGGAAGATATCCCATGCCATAGTAATGATGATATCGTGTAGATTATGTACCTTCTACATGAAATAGGCCTTATTCTCTATTTTGATGATGATATGGTATACCCTGCAAGCCCTCCTTTTGCCAGTGCTTGACCATGCTTCATTACTCTACCTTTGTGACCTATGAATGTTCCATTGGTACTGCTTCATCCAATTGTTCTCCTTGTGTTGATCATGGGTTCTCTTGGCCTGTGATGTGGTCTTTACCGAGGAACTTTGAGGTTTTCCTGATAAAGCCCACATCACAGGGCAACATCATTCATCAGGATTCCAGCACCTTTGGAATGTTGTTGTATAGGCAATCATTGTACTTCTAGGATGATCTTTTGGAGAGACCATCCTCCTAGTACTTTGATTATCTGAATGAGGAAACAATAGTGAATTGGCTTCTTCTGTATCTACACATGGAACAAACAAGTTAGTGAAAACATGGTATCCCTTTTACTTCTGTAGCATTTTTATGCACATGCCCTGAGCACAACCCTTCCCAGAGGTGTATGACTGAGTGCACATATGCTTGTTTGTGAATATTGTGGTACCATAAATTGTTTAGATCCATTGGATCTAACCCCCCCTTTTCTTCTCTTATCTGCAAGTTCAGGATCACAGGAGCACATTGGGAACACCGTGGATCAATACTCATTACTAGGCAATGTCTGGTACCCCAATATTTATGTTCATTATTATATGTATGTATTTACTTATTTATGCAATTCTAATAATGACTATGCTCACGGCTTGTGTGAGCTTCAGATAAATGGTCTTCTCGATTCTTTTCATTTTGTACAACATACTTAAGACATTGGTACATATACATGCAATGCTAAGATTTAGATCATTTATTTTCTCTTTCATGCACCTTACAATGAAATGAAATTTTTTTTTAATAAAGACCACTAATAATTCAAACTAGGGTACAGTAGTCTCACTTCGTAACTAGGCCTCCAAAGATGAGTGAAAATAATGATAATAGTATCAAGAGAAATATAGTCTCTATTTCAGGTCTAGAAGATCAAGGGTATCGCATTACCTTCCAAGAAGATAAGGCTCTATCTTGGCCTAAAAATTCAAACATAAAAAATGTGATCTCTATTGGATTCAGAGATGAAAGTCTATATAAATTATGTAACACTCAAAATTTATCCCTAAATCATGAAGTCATAAAGAAGAATGAGATATGGCACAAAAGACTAGGTCACTTACATTTTCGAGCTCTACCTTCCATAGAGAAAATTGTGAAAGGCATACCTACCCTAAAATATGAACATGAAGGAACATGAAAGGGTTGTGCATTAGGAAAGAACTCCAAAACACATTTTCCTTTTAGTGAACATAAATCTAAGATTGTAATTGAACTCATTCATACTGACTTATGTGGACCTATGTCAGTACCTTCCCTAGGAGGATACTTGTATTATATCATCTTTGTCGATGATTATTCCAAGAAAACCTGGATCTACTTCCTAAAACTAAAAGAATCAAATGAAGTTCTATCTAAATTCAAAGCATTTAAAGCCTTAGTCAAAAATCAAAGGGGGAAGAAAATTAAAATCCTAAGATCTGACAATGGAGGAGAATATACTTTTGAAAACTTCAAAGAATTTTGCATATCTGTTGGGATTAAGAGGGAGTATACACTACCATGTAATCCTCAACAAAATGGTATAGCCGAAAGAAAGAATAGAACTATTATTAAAGCGGCTAAGGTTGTGATGCATGACCAAAATCTGCACATAACATTCTGGGTTGAAGCCTCGAATACTGCAGTATACATTCAAAACAGATGTCCTCATTCATTTCTAGAAAATATAACACCTAAAGAAGTCTTCTCAAGAATCAAACCTAATCTAAGTCACCTAAGAATATTTGGGTGAATTGTATACATTCATATACCTAAATATAGAAGGACTAAACTAGATCCCTCGTGAAAGAAAGGCATATTTGTCGGCTATAGTGAATCTTCCAAAGCTTACAAAGTATACATACCAAGGTCAAGGACAATTGAAAACAACAGAGATGTTAAGTTTGAAGAAGATATTGTATATAAACATTTTAAAAATATAGAAGAATCAAATGGTGACCTCATCCTAGAGTTAGATGAAAGTTCTATGATTGAGAGGGAGAGTTGTACATAAGAGAATGGACTCACAACCCCTAATCCTAAGTATGACTCAAATCCACTCAACAACAAAATACCATTATGGGCAAAGAAAATAATTGAAGAAAATAATGTGTCTCCTATTGAAATATTTAGAGAAAATAAGAAAACAATAAGTCACTCATATAAATGAGCACACTCAATCAGAACCCTCAAATGTTGAAGAAGCCTTGAAATCTCAAGCCTGGAAGGATGCATGATTGAGGAATATCAATCTATATTAAAAAATGATGTTTGGGACATTATACCAAGACCCGAAGATAAATATGTTGTTTCATCTCAAAGTGGCTTCTCAAAATTAAACAGGCACCTAATGACAGTATTGAAAAACATAAAGCTAGATTTGTCGCTAGAGGCTTCTCCCAAAATGCTGGAATTGATTATGAAGAAAAATTTTCTCATGTTGCTCAATATACATCTGTCAGAACCATCATTGCAATTGTTGCTTGTGGAAAATACATGAGATGAATGTAAAGACAACATTTCTAAATGGTTTCATTGAAGAAGTATACTTGGAACAACCAGAAGGGTTTTTTATCCATGAAAGGAACACACATGTATGTAAGGGCCTGTTTGGTGCATGGAATATGAGCTCTAATTTTGAAATTATATTTTTGAATAATGTAATTCCATGTTTGTGTCCATCCAAAAAATTGGAATTGGAATTTCAAAATTCTAATTTTGCCCCCAAAATGGGCATTTCTACTTCCACTCAAATAGGTGGAATTGGAAATTCCAATTTCTAATTCCAATTTTTACAAAACCAAATTTAATATTTCGTGGGATCTGTGACTATAAGGATGTATATTATATTTCTATAAGGATGTATATATATAAATGTGTGTGTGTGTGTATATATATATACACACATGTGTATTTGTGTATATATATAAGGATGTACATATATACATGTGTATATACATATGTACCTATATACATATGTGTATATACACACACATGTGTATATGTGTGTATATATACACAAATGTGTGTATATGTGTATACTAATAAAAGTATCTTCATGGAATTAAGGTTAATCATCAATAATAAATGAAATAGTAACTAATTTAAACCATAATAGAGCAACTATCTTAGCAAATTAATGATCAATTGAGCATCCTATGGCTCTCTAACTAAGAATGTTAATGCAAATCTCTCAGCAAGCTCTCATTAATGACAGTCCTAGAATGAGAATGATAAAGATAAACAATGCTAAGCTAATAATTATCAAAATAAATGCTAATTAAGCTCTCAAATGTCTTTCTAAACTCAAATTGCAAGAGGTTCAATGCAATTCTCAGATGTGTGGTTGATAATAATGAACGAATTTGGTCTTTCTTTTATAGATTTTCCCAATGGTAGGGGGTGTAGTTGTATTTGATCATGATTAAGCCTTGGTTGAGTCTTTGGTTCCACCCTTTGAAGACAATGCAAAGTTTGTGACCTCAAAGCTTGGGACAAGTAGACAAGATCAATGGAAAAGATTCTCTTTCACTTTGAGTGATTGAGATTGAATTTGGCTTGATCCATGTGAATGTCTTTCCTCAAATCTCCTTGGTTGATTGATTTTCCTCCCTTTTGTGGTTGTTGAGAGTAATTAAGATTTATTAATTGATTTAATTGATTTTAGCCATGTACCCCTTGAATGGGTTGAATTTGATTTAATCTAAGACTATACAATTAATTGATTTAATTTTATTTTGATTTTATTACACTTAATTAAAATGCTCTCAATTTTGATTGATCTTGAATTAGGATTTGATTTTCATTTTGATTGGCTAATTATGCATTGTGATTTAATTGATTCAATTATGTCCTTGATTTTCTTTGATTCGGCTTGTTTTGCTTTGATTTTTCTTTGTCCTTTTTTAGGTGATTACAAATGCCCCTATTTGAGTTGACGTGTGAAGCATGTCGATTCAAAGAATACTCTGATCTTTCTTGATAATAGGTCCTGATTCATTGATGATTGCTCTTTGATGTTCATTTGATGGTCTTTTGATGGTCAATCTTGATTTTTGATATGAAATTTGTTGCCCATGAAATAATCCATGAAATATTTTAAGTTTTGATCCTTGTGGGTATCTTTTGTGGAACCGTTAAAGTTTAATTTGTAAATTGAACTTTGAACTTTGAACTTGAACCTTTACAGTTCAAGGTTCAAAGTTCAATATCCTTTCCCCCAAAAAGCGTCACGTATATGTCGCGTGTGGTAAAATTTATCTTTGTCTTTCACATGTTAAGTGAGCAAGCGTCAAGTTTAGTTTTGAACCTTGAACCTCTTTTCCTCAGTTCAAAGTTCAAGATAGAATGTGCACTTCTACACATTTTCATTAAGGGCTTCCCAAGTATCATTTTAAAGTCATGTTTCTGTCTTGAGTCTTATTTTAAGTTGTTGGGGCCCACTGTCATTGTCTTATGTGCACAAAGATTAAGATGCTATGAATCATGTACTTTGAACTCTACTTCAATGGTTCAAGGATCGATTCTCGAAGTGTAATAATTTCTAGATATCAGACGCAAGCCAAATCTTGATCGACTGACAGTGAAATGATTGAAGTGATGGGAAGTATGATGCCACCTCAGTGCAAGAGATTTTCCTGCTAAATAAAAGTGTGTGAAACAACCTGTTGTCATTTATTGCGGCGTAAAAACCAATTGATGGCAGTTTTTCATGGAATAATGGGAAGCAAGGCAGACATGTATTTATTCTCCTTTTTCTCTTCACATTTTCTCACTCTTTTCTGCTATCTGCTAGAGGTGTTCTGGGAGCTGTGAGGTAATTTTCTCAAGGAGAAAGAATACGGTGAGTTTTGGAACAGGCTTTGGCCCTGTTATTCTTTTGTGCTTCTGCATTTTTATATGAAAGAATCTGCCTCCATAGGAATTTTACAGAATTATATTTCAGAATGTCTACTTCAAAAGTAAAATTCATGAAAGAAAGTAGGTTTTCCCCAATCAGTTGCTGCTTACCAGAAATGAAAGATACGGTTATCATAGATGATGATATTGAGGAAATTGTCTCAAGGCTAAAGAAAATTGTAACTGAGCCCATATCCGTTAGAATCACTGAGAGTGGTTTGCTAGAGACCACTGGTTTTCCTAAGGTAATTTCTTGCCCGGAGCTAGTGATAGAGTGTTGCAATAGATATGACAAGACTGAGAGGTGTATTAGGATTGAAGGTGGTGAAGTTTTAGTGAAAATTGATAGAACTGCAGTAATGGCCGCTTTTAGAATTCCCTCTACTAAAACCTATGGAGATTGGAGTATAAACAAAGCCATGGAAGATTTTGAATTGAACAAGAAAGAATATAGGAACAACATTGCAATGGATTGGCTGAATAATACATAAAAAGGTGGTTCCCATTTGCCTCATCTCCTTAGGAAAGATCATCTGTTTAGGGAGGTGAGAGATATAACTGTGATGTTGAATAGGGTTAAAGGTAATGTTGTAAACACCAACTCAGAAGACTAGATGTATGTCTTCATGCAAGCTATTATGGATGTTGGCAATGCCATCGACTAGACAAAAATAGTAGCTGAACAATTGCATGAGGGTTTATCCCAGCCGGCTTTGAGCTCAAGTTTTTATATGTCTTCATATCTTTTCTATGTGCTTACCATTTGTAGAATCTGGGATGGATTGCCCCATGAAGACTGGAATAGCAACATGCCTATTTACGAGTATCATCCCTTGTTGCAGAAAAAGAAAACCTCTTTAGGTTTTAAAAGGGTACATGATACCTTACTGTCTAAACTAGTTTTCGAACTAAGAGGTCAGCCAAATTCCAGAATGTCTGAAGAAGCTATTGGGTTTATGAAGGCCTATGGGAGTTTCTATATTCAGTTCCCTACTTTTTCTTATGTAAGAGTAGGAGGTTTCAGTGATTCACCCCTTAAGCTTCCTAGATATTGTCTAGATAAATGCATTCTACTTGAGGTTGGAACGAAGTTTCTCGTGGTTGAGAAAATGTATAAGGTAAAGTGGGGTATTGGAGCCTTCTTTCTACTAGAAATAGGAGATTACAAGTTTTGGCTTATGCATGATTTTGCTTTTCTGATTAATGATCTAAAGGAAATGAACCTGCAACCTTATCAGGCAAGAAAATACTTTGATAGTAAGGGTTTTGTTGAAGATCATTTCAGGGTGGATGCAGTGTTCCTTCATCAACCTACACTAGAAGATTTTTGGGATGATTGTGTCGATGAGGTTGAAGTGACAAGGAGAATGCGTTCTAGATTCTCTACCAAAAAGATCATTTATTTTAAGCTCCCTTTCAATGTCAAGAGAATAGAAGATGAAAATGAAGATGTATTAGAGACAGAAACCATTGTGTCTAGAAAAGTCGATTGGTTGGAAAAGGAGGAAGAAGACATCATATCTTTAACTGATGAGGTTTTTCAGAGAACAGAGCAGTGGCTCAAGGAAAGGCAGAAGAAATTTTTGGCTTCTCCTGCACTGAGAACTAGAAAGAGTCCAAGGACTCCTAAAATTGAATCCTTGCATGTTCAAACTAATAAGAATGAATCATTGCTTTCTGTAGGTACTTCATGTTCCCAATAAATTCCTAAAGACCCAGAAGTGATTCTGGATGATACTGTGAAGATTTTAGGGAAAAGGATCAAGGGTAGCAGAAAGGCAACTTCTCCTCTATACATTGATTTAGACTCTAAAGCAGAGGAGTCCATTGTAAAAAAAATTAAAATACTAAAGAGGTGTGAAGTGTCAGCCATGGACTTAGTTGTAGCGCGAGGTGGAGAAAGTGTGAGTCGGCAAGAGCCGATGACTCCCAGTAACCCTAGTACCTATGTTTGTCTACAACATGCAACTCCCAGCTCTCCCAATTGGATGGACCTAATGGTAAATAAGAAGAGAAATGTGGTATCCATTGTAGTGCCTGTTGGTGATCTAGTCAGCAAATATCTGGGTAAAACTCCACGAACCAAGAAACCAAAGACTGAGGCAATGCTTGATATTGATCCAAATACAAGTCATTGGGTAGCTGAGATTTTCAAGCCCAACTCTCAGAAGACCAGTGCTGAAGTCACTGAGAAAGACTTTACTATTGAAAAAGTTGACCTAGGAGTGTCCTCAAGAGAAGCTAACCTAAAAGTGCTAAATTTAGTGAATAAAAAGATTAATCATAGGGTGCTTAAAGATGCTGAAGACAAAGGTAAACTAAAACAAGCTTTGTGTGAGATGGAAAAATATATTCAGCTGCTTCAAAACCCCATTCCTCAGCCCTTGGCTATGGTGCCTTTTGTTATCACTGTTAAAAATTTACCCAGCTCTATGCAAATATTTTTGAAAATTTAATCCTTTTTAACAATCTAAGGGTTAGGTTTTTGTGTTGAAAAAACCCTCATGTTTGATAAACCCTAAGTCCCCAAGCCAGGTTCTAATTTTGCGTTACTTTTTTTGACTCACTAAGGCTTCCAAATGAGCATGTGTTATATTCTACCCCTTTGGCATGTCCCTTTCGCATGTTATATTACTAGGTTGTCGAGGCCCCCTTTAATTTTTTCCACTAAGCCTAAGTCTCCAGGCGTATTTTTACCTAAGTCTCCAATGGCATATTTTCCTATGTTTCAACCCCTTAAATAATTTGTGGCTTTCATTAATCCACAAGCCTTCTCGATGTCATAGTTTCTGACATGTGCTTTAGCGACAAAGCACCACCTATCCAAGCAGGCCCGACTGGTAGCAAGGTGTGCGGATGTTTAAAAAATAGATCTCATCAACGGTTGTCATTATACCGTTGAACCAAGATGATGGCCTTTTAAGCATCACGGTATAGCAACGACTGTCTGATGCAAATTGGGCGAGATGATAGGTGCGTCCTCAGGCTTCCAGGTCATGCTTGCATGGCAGTCTCTCATTGGACGGCCTAGGTTTTCATGTGGTAGTTGCCAGGTTAGATGTCACCACGAAAGAGAAGAAAAGTTAGAGGTCCGCCTGCCAATTTTTGCAATGTGGCATCTTATGATTTGTTGAGCATACAAGTGATGTGTCACAGTGGGGCCTTTTTCTTTTCGAAGGATTAAAGTGCAGTGAGATCCTGTGGCTGTCGTTACACTGCTGAGTGGAGATGCTCGATTTTTAAGATAGCGGTGTAGCGATGGCCATTAATCTTGTTGTAAGATGGAGACCACTCGGTGGACCTAGTTGTCAGAAGATGTTGGCATTCTCATTTCTCATTGGTTTCTAGGTGACAAGATGGAATGTTGTCAGTGGGACCAATAGTTTGAGCCTTCGAGTGTGTTAAAATACAGCATGATCTTGCGGTTGTCATTATACCGCTAAGGCAAGATGCATGATGTTTAAGGTCAGAGGTATAATGATAGCCATTGATCTTATCTAAGGGATGCGAAGTAAAGGTGGCTCCAAACTGACATATATGCCGATGTGCTCATTTCTTATTGGCCAGAGACTTTTCAAACAACTTTTTGACTGTTGTGAAGATTGTTGTGAACCGCCCAATCCGCCGGGAATTTTTTGAATCTACGATCATGTTTTAAACTTCAGTCGGTAACCATTTTCATTTGAATTCAAAATCTTCTGTAGGGTTTTTTGCTAAGGTTTGAGGTAGTGAGCCGTGTAAAAGCAGAATGGTGGTTTAGAATTGATTTCTTCAGACAATTGCAGTTGGAGAATGATCTAGAAGGCATGAATTGTTGCGCAGACCTAATTGGGGTGCCATGCTAGGTAAAAATCAGGGTTGTTGAGTTACAGGAAAGAATTCATTGTAGGATGGACAGCGAGATATGACATTGAATTTTCTGAAAAGAGCCAAGGATAGCATTGAAGACGTAAAGCAAGGTGGCTCATCTATGAAATATCTCATCTACTTGATCAATATAGTTATTGTAAATTTTTTAGGTTGTTGAGAGCTTTAGGGTCAAAGTTTTGTAAACCCTAGAATGATCAGTAGCTTGTTGCATTTATTTGTATATAAGGGATTTTCCATGATCATTCTAGACATTGAGAGTTTAGGTGTAAAAAGATAGAATTTCTGAAACCCTAGCCCTCAGTCAAGGATTGTAATTTTTATCATTTCATCAAACAATAGAGAAGAAATTCAGGTTGCTATTATTGTTCTCCAAGCTTTCTATTCAGGGTATATTTTATGCTAATGGTGAAAGGTTATACTTAATACAAGTCTCAAATCTTTTTCTGTCCTTTGTTTCATTCTGTGAATCTTTAAATCTTTCACAGGTTTATGTGTATGTATTGATGCTTTGAGTTCCAACCTAGGGTTAGATTAAATATTGCTCAAAGTGGAATATGTGTTCATGGGATTTATATGAAGGATTATTATAAGTAGTAAAGAGTTGAGATATTTGTGTTTATGTCTAAAGACCATTTCTTCTTCAAACACCATTGTATTCATCTTTTTCTCTGATGTTTTTCCCAATGGATAAGACACTGGCCTGTATTTTCCTATCTTTTCTTTGAGGGGAATGATTCAAATCTTATAATCCAAAAAACATTAAATCATTACTAGTATTTTACTTTTATTTACATTTATAGTTGTCCTACCCAGTGATGGAGAGTCAATGAACAATAGGTTGTTGTTTATTACTTTCTCACTATCAATCTATTGTAAGATCCAGTATTTAGTGAAGAATAAAGTTATATTTATTGGATCACGTGCACCTGCCTTGGTTTTGCAAAGCCAGAAGTGAAGAGGGAAGTCTTATCCCTATAGTTGGTCCAGTTACCTATAGATTGCTCACATTTGGAACTAACATCTCCTTAATATCCATCATAGGTATATTGGTATCTCGTGGAGTGTAAAATCCTATCTAGGAACCAACACCTTTGAGCCTTGACGTTAAGTCTCCTGACAACCAAAAGTTCCTAGATCAGGTGCACAAGGAGAGGTCTCTCTCTAAAGCATTTTTCAATTGGGTTGAAGAGGTTGGAGAAATGGCTAGCTGATTTGCACAAGTTTATGGAAATTCAATCAACCAGTCTTCTGTGTTGACATCTGCCTTAGAGGCTAATGTCAAAACATGGGAGAAGAAAAGGGATAGCCTAGAGATTTCCATAACCAACATGAATGAGGCCTTCAGTTATGACATCGAAAAGTTTCTCTCTGAAAAGGCAGTGCCTGGCGCCGATAGCAGTCTTCTCTTCGTGGTGAAGGTTAATGAAGAGTGGCATTGTACCTTACTGGATCAATGCATTGAAGAATCTGGGGAGATTCTAAAGATAGTTGCTAGTGTAGAAGAAGTCCTCAGTAACCATATAGACTATATCCACAATTTGGCTAAGGGAGAAGTGAAGACAGGGATTAATGTAGAAATGATGAATGAATCCTTCATCCAGAAAGCACGAAGATTAAAAGATGCTAAAGAAATGACAGTGCGGGATTGCTCAGTTATAGCTAGATTACAGTCACTAATAATGCTCAGAGAGGAACAAGTAAAGACATTGGACTCTAAGGTGGAACAGTTACAAAATTGTAAACACATCTGGGAACAGAGGTTGAATCTCACCACTTCGCCAAACAAGGAGGTGTTGGAGAAGTTTGCAATGGCTTTTGAGGAGTGGTCAGCTGAGCACTCAGCATCTGGAGCAACCACTAGCGCTGAAGTGGGAAAAATCTAATCAGATAGATTAGGCTTAGAAAGAAATAGTTTCCAGTTGTTTTAGGATGTTAGTTTCCCTTTTCCAGATATAGTTTTTAGTTATGAAACTGTTATGCCCTATGTGGCTTTAAATATAATTTTGCAATGACCCAAGGGGGTCAGTTCTCTGGTTTTAGAAAGACATATAGTTATAATTTTTTTTCTGTAAATACTTTGGATGAAACTGTGAATGTTTTGATATTGAAACACATGGTATATTATCAGTTGGTATATATAAAGCAATAACAGTTCTTGTTATTAGATTAATGTGTCTGATTGATATATGTGCATTAATTTCAGTGGGAATTGATTACATATTGTTGTGGTTGTGTATGTGTATTGAGATCATTATCTTTCTCAGTTTTATTTTAAGAAAATTCATATTAAATCGATTTTTCTGGAGATTTTGTTTGAGGTCTTAAGTCAGTTGGCTTGGATGTAAATGAATATTCTACCAAAATGCACATCTTCTAAACTATTAAACTTAAGTTTTGAAAAAGCCTTTGTACTTTCAAGTTAAAAGTATATATGATTTGTGTTAATGATTCTTTCAAAATAAATGGATTATCAAGATTGATCATTATATAAGGTAGTTGCTCCTTTGATCGCAGAGAGTACAGTTGTGAGTGACTAACTCAACTGTTGTTTATGTTTTTCCTTCATCTTGGGATAGAGTAACTTAAATTGTCATAATATTAGTAGGAAGGAAAATCTATATACCAATAAAATTGATGTAGATATGATCGATATGAAACTCTCAATTGATGTGGTTCTAATGATTGTTCTGATATGATGTCTGATTCGATGATTGATTCTTGATATGATACCTACTTTGATGATTAATTTTGATGTGATGCCCCATTCATTTGATTATGAAAAATTTTATGATTAAAGCTTTTGCTTTGATTTTGATGGTCGGTCTCTTGATTTGTGATGATGTTACTACTGATGTTGATCTGATTATCTGATGGTATGCCCCCTCGAAAATAAAACATATTGAGTTTTTTGGTTTGAACGATTTGATTATTTGATTGATTCGATATGTTTTCATTTTTTAAAAACATTAATGATATGACATGATTCACAATTTACCTCGGTTAATTTGATAGGTTACTATAGGTCGAAGTCAAAATTTCACCTCTAAATTAGGTCAAATTAGCTTAAATAGGTTGAAAAACCTAGATTTACTATTCATTTTCACTTTTGCCTTTTGTATTTTTGCTCTAATCTTGGGGTGATTTACGAGATGGTTCTTCCTATCAGAGAGCATCGATTCAAGAGGTGTTGATGGTATGCGAGACCACTTGACTATGGACCTCTAGTGAGTCAATTTTAACTCCCTTGTCACATTTATGGCTCATTTATTAGCATTTATTACATTTTTTTCATTCCATTCTTGTTGTTAATTCACAAATTCACGCGTAGTAATATTTCATTATTGCTTAAACCATTTCAATGTCGCATCCGTGCTTTTTAATCACGTCTCTATGTAGTAAACTGTCACCCAAGAAACTTTCATTCTCGCCTGAGAATAGAACGTTCACACATATAAAACCCTAGCAATGCCCATTTTAATATCTTTTATCACATATAAAACCCTACCAATTCCGTTGTCACCTAGGTGGATTTCATTGTCGCCTAGCATGATTTAGTGTCGCCTATGAATAATTTGTTGCTTAAGACTAAAGTAATGTCTCTTGATCAACTTTCTGCACCGCTTAAAAAAATGTCACCTAGTATGATTAAAATCACGCCTGCTGTATTTTTTTCAAAAATTTTACTTGTACTTGATTTTATTTTTTTCGTGAAATTTTTTGTCACTTTACAGATTGATTCAAATATATATATTAGGTGTGTTGTGTTTAAACAAAACAATTGATTAGGATATCCATATAATAGTACCAATGAATGTGATTTGTCAATCTGATATGATAGGTTGATGGTTTGATAGTTCACTCTCAAGATCTAGAGAGATAAAACAATGATTTTCCTTCCTCAAGATATAGAGTTAGGAGATTTGATGTGCTCAAGATGAGAAAATGGCTATTAGAATAAGTTGATTGACGTTAGATGTTCCTTGATATAATATGTTGATATGATTCCTTTGTTCTACCAAATAGGCCCACTTTCCTGTGTTATACATCTGATCGGTTGCTTCTTGGGTGATCGATCTTGGACAAGCACTTACCCCAGCTGAGTTTCATGTCATTGAGATTTGTGGATTGAGATTTCTTCTTGATATTCCCCAGTTCTAGTTGAATTGAGGTTTATTGAAAGTTGTGGTGGAGTGTTGGCACTCCGACCACAATACTTTTCAGCTTCCACATGGAGAGATGACGATCACGCCTGAGGACGTGTATCGCTTGTTACGTATCCCATGCAGAGGAGAGATAGTCTATTATGACTCCGTATATGATTCTATTGTCTACCAAAAAGTGTTCAGGGACAATACTATTGATGATGACACCATCACATGGCCATAATTTTCTTCCTTTCCTACATTGCCAACAGTACTTAGTGCATTGATTGGTGGTTTGCTTCTTCCCGACCGGTGAGGTCGTGGTTTCTCTGTTGGTTGAGGCAAGATTTTGGAGGATTTACTAGCTCGGCCTTGACATTTCAAATGGGGTTCCTATGTGTTGGAACAGTTATATCAAGATATACATGAGGTGGTATATAGAGAGAGTTCATCCTTATCTACAGGTGCAGTGATACTCCAATTATGGATTTGGGAGCACCTTCCTATTACCAGGCCTATTTCTGATAGGGTTCGGTCTCATGGTTTTCCATATGTTTTTCTATATACTGGTATGGTTATTTAGCATCATTTAGGTCATCTTGATTATTGGCGCCAAGTTATAGATGATCTCAATCAGGTTTAGTGGTGGTCATACATTGGTTGTGAGGGTTGGAGAGAGGACGATGATGAGCTACCCTACATGTTTGCTCCTTGTTGGATGATTGGCAGGTCTGATACCACTATCGAGCAGTTCTATTTTGATCAAGTATCTCGCTAGTACGGTAGGATACAGGATATGCCTCAAGGTACAACTTTATACACTCAGGTATAAGTAGAGAGAGCTATGTGGGGTCCTCTTATTGACTATCAGTTTGCCTTGGATTAGATTGCTAGTATGGCTTATTGCAGATGAGAGATGCTTCTAGGTATGGCTGATGCGGGTATGTCTCATGAGTATCAAGACTGGTGATCTAGTAGAAAGTTTCTTCATTTCATGGATCTAGCAGAGCCTATCCTAGGTCCTCGTGATGGTGGCAGTGGCGGCGGCGACGGTGGTGGTGGTGGTGGTAGGAGACATCGGAGACAATGAGGAAGTAGAGTTCCTCGGGTTATTGTTAGGGCACAAGATGGACCATGAGTTAGAGGAGGACACACCTGAGGTAGAGCTAGATAAGATGATGCAGCTGAGGTAGTTCATCCTAGAGCAGCAGCTGACAGGTAGCATAGAGCTCAGAGACAGGCTCATGTGGATACTATTAGGCAGGTTCCTGGTGGTTTAGATCCCTTGGTACAGTTGCAGAGAGTTTCCTTGACACAGCAGGATGATGTTTCGACACAACAGGTGCCTATACAGGGTCAGCAAGTTGACCCATAGGTGCAGTAGTCTCAGGATATGGGACAGAGTTCACAGACTGCTCCTAGCATTGATACCTTAGCACAAGATATGCAATCATTGAGGACAGAGGTTTCTACTATTTTTTCTTTATTAGATCAGGTTGCTAATATGATGCAGCAGTTCATGACAGTGATGATCCAGAGACCTAGTTTAGCAAGTACTTCATAGGCTCCTCCTTCTCAGGACAGATAGGATGACAAAGGTCCAAATGGGTTAGGTGCTGGGACTGGTTCTGGTGGTGCTATAGGCTCTTGACTACTTGATGATATATTTACTCATTGGTGATGTCCTTGTACTATGTTTTCTGTTGTTTTTATTGATCAAAACACTTGTTGTATCATTTTCATGACATTGTATCTTGATATACTGATTGGATGGATCATTGATGAACACTTTATATGATGATATTGTTTTCTTGATTCTCATGATGAGTTGATTTATGAGACTATCTTTATATGCAGCTATCTGGTGTTTATGATGCTTTTACTTGTGATTATGCTATAGATGCACTATATCTTATTTTATGATATATATAGATGGATGCATTGATGTATGAATTTATGAAATGTTTTTCTTCTTTTCAATGTATGGATACAAAAAAATTTATGGTAGTATGGATATGGACAACCCTATGTTTTGATGTTTCAAATGTATGCAATTCTATTTTTATGTATGTAAATGATGTATGAGTAATGATTCTTTGTCTGTTCTTCTCATATTTGGCTAATGATTAATGAGTAATGATATGCATGGATGCAAAAGATAATCTCATTTTGTTGATTGAAAGAAAGGATAATGTGTTTAATTTGAACTCAGATTTGTTTAATGTTTTGACCCTCCAAAGATTATTGATGTACCCCCTTTTTATGTTCCCCTTGCAATTTTAAGCTACGAAAGGCAAAACAATATATACGATGCACTTAATCTAAGATGTATGCAACTAACTATCATTTATTCAAGATTTGGAGCTTATAATCATCATTGAGCATTTTGGATTCCCATTTTAGTACAACCATCAGTAGTTCAACTATGATGATATGAATACTTTTTCCTTCATTTTTTTTTCCCCTCTCTCTTCAGTATGACTATCACTGATTGAAGCAATCATGAGAGTGCGAATACTAATTTTTTCAGATTCTATGTTGCAAATGGATGTTGGTATTATGATATGGAAGATCAAAATAGCCAAAATATCTATTTGTGTAAACAAGCAGAAATCTTCATTTTATCCTATGTACAAGTCCTCGATGATTCTTTGATGATCACGTCCTTAGACAAATAATACATGATTTAATACTTTGATTTTAAGACAATCATTCAGAAATCAAGAAAAATATCATCCTTACATCATAGCTTGTCTAGTGTAAAACTTTCATCGATTTGCTAGAAAGACATGATTTCATCAATTGAGTCAACACTTAGAAAAATTTTGCAATATTTTTCAAATCCATAGTTCAAGTGTAGTTCCATCAATTTCTTACTTATAATCCTAATAAAGGTAAGGTCATTTCCATTCTTGGATCAAATTGTGGGAATAACTGAGAGGGGGGTGAATCAGTTAAACACTATCCCTAATCAAAATGTATAATCCAAAACAAAATCTTCAATTCCTGTTGCTCAGTAAACAAAAATACTTTCACTGTCTGTGCTTTTACCGATTGTTAATTCTAAATTTATAATACTTACTGATCAAATCTAACATGTAATATGCAAAGTATGATAACAAACAAATATCACAATCAACACATAACACAAAATTTTTAACGTGGAAACCCTGTGAAGGGAAAAACCACCTGGGACCGGCAACCCAAAATTGTTCACTCTTCTAAAGTGAGGTCGGTGAAGACCCAACCCTGTTAAAGGTTACAAACACACTATTAGGTGTTACCTTGTTAGAGGATTTTAGACTAGGATTTATCATCCAACCAGCAGTCACTTTGGGGTTGACAGGATAATCATGTTCACTCTAATGAATGATACATCAAAAAGACTTTAATAGTCCACTCAGTTAAGAGATTTGACTATGTACAATGATTAAATATGTAATAGTAGTTGATCTACCTAATTACAACTTCAATTGTAGATTACAAATCAATATTTAGCTCATACAAATCTTCCTGATCAATATATCACTTCAGATTCAATACTGTGTTTTCTTACTGTCCGTCGATAATAGCTCTTTGTAGCTTGGTAACTGTTCTGCAACTCGGTTCTCAATAACTAGTATGATCAGATTGCATGAAACCTTCTTCATGCAATAATTCTGCAGCTTCTTCTTCTTCTGGCATATTTCATAATGAAATCTTAGTCTCTTATATAGACATGTAAAACATTTTCTTTTCCTCCGTTAGATTTTTCCACTTAATCATCTCCATTGATTTTTCCGCTTTAAGATTTCTTGGCTGACATGTCAATAACATGTTTCAATCATGTTCCATTAGATCCTTCTGATTTATGTTAGTCGCCGATCTTCATAACAAACCTTATCTGTTACCTTGATTTCATACACTTTCCATCTCATCACTTTATCGGCTAAACTAATCATTTAATTCCTTTCTATCTTTGTTAGTTAACAAATAAATGCGTCGGTGTACATATGCTCAGTTAACACTATGCTCAGTATACACTACACTTCGTCGGTGTATACTGAAATGATTTAGTTTACCGACAACACTGCTTTGTAGATTTCATCTCTATTCTTCATTATAGATGAATACAACATAATGAAGTCGATTCCATGAAGTCATAGACTCATCAAGAAATTACTCAGTGTATTCTTTATCCTTCTTCTGACATGTACATCTTCCTCATGTAGATTTCTCTGTTCTTCATCTCATCCACCTTTCTTCATATGTGTCGGTATAGTAACTTACAAGATAAGTGTTGTCAAACTAGTTGACATCAATGACAATATGAAACTGATTTAATCATCTTGTACTATCTAACATCAACTCCTTAGTAATCATGAATTATCGATTCTTCATTCAGGTTCCAAATCAGTTGTAGCTCATCAATCTCTCCCTTTGGCATTTATGGAAACTCAAGTAATATGAGATGTACCATACACATACCAAACATGTATTCTACAACTCTGTAAACAAATGTTGTAAGTCGAATAGACTTAATATGTTTAATCACTATGTTACTCAACATTTGTAAAAACTATAATGCTTGAAATCAGATATGCTCTTTTCAGTCCTCTTGTTCTGTTCTTAGTAACTAATTTGCAATACTTTGTTCCATTCTCTCCCTCAGATAGTTCTCATGGGTGTTGTTTCTCTCCCTTTTAGTTATTTCTCCTTTTCATATAAACTCTCCCTTTTCATATTATTTATCTCTCCCTTTGACAACAATGCCAAAAAGATAAATAAACAAGTAGCTCTATCGGTAGCCAAGTAACTCTATGTTGTCCATCAACTTCTCTATATCTCTGAATACTGTTAGCTCAATATGTTCTAGTTCTCAAAGTTAATCACAACCTTGAACATGATTCAAAGTGTGAACTATGCTACATCATCATGAATGATCTTCTAAAATGAGTAGGCTGATGCAACATCCTGATCACCTTAGTGACTAATAGACAGGGGACGGACCCCAAGTCTAGTCCTCAAGTATTCAAATGTGTCCTTCAGTAGGGGCTTTGTAAAAATATCTGCAAGTTGTTCCTTAGATGTAACAAATTCTAACTTCAGTTGCTTCTCTTGTACTTGTTCTCTTAAGTAATGATACTTAATAGAGATATGCTTTGTCTTCAAGTGCATCACAGGATTCTTTGAAATATTAATAGCACTGGTGTTGTCACAGTATGTTATCACCGGGTCAATGATTACCTCATTCATTCCTTCCAACACCTGCTTGATATATGCTATGTTTGAGCAATTTGTAGCAGTAGCAACATACTCTGCTTCTGCAGTTGATTGAGAAATACAGGCTTGCTTTTTGCTTGTCCATGTAACAAGTCTTTCACCAAAGAAAAATGCTCCTCTGGTGGTGCTTTTTCTGTCATCTACATTTCCAGCCCAATCAGCATCAATATAAACCTTCAACTTAAACTTTCCTTCCTTAGGACACCAAATGCCATAATCTTTTGTCTTTTTCAGATATCTTCAGATTCTTTTAGTAGTTGTCATGTGTGACTCTCTAGGGTTTGCAGTAAACCTAGCAACAATCCCCACAGCATGTGCTATGTCTGGTCTACTGTGAACTACATACATAAGTTTACCAATCATGGATCCGTAAAGTGTCTAGTTTACCTCAGTAGTTTCATCCTACTTTGTCAGTTTGCATCTAGTAGCCATTGATGGTCCCACAGGTTTAGCATCTACCATGCCAAAATTCTTCAATACTTCTTTTATGTACTTAGATTGTGTGATGAATATCCCATCACTCTATTGAATCACTTGTAATCCTAGAAAGAATTTAACGTCTCTAAAAATAGACATTTCGAATTCTTTTTTCATTTCATCAACAAAGGCTTTACATACATGATCTTGTCCTCCAAAAATTATATCATCCACAAATATTTTAGCAATAAGAATAGTGTCATCAGTATTACCTTTCATATATAGATTGTTGTTTTCACTTGTTCTAACGAATTCAATACTTAGCAAGTAAGTATGTAGTCTCTCATACCATGATCTCGGTGCTTGCTTCAATCCATATAAATCTTTATGTAATCTACATACCATGTCACTATTGTCTGGATCAACAAATCCTTCTGGTTGTTCTATGTAGACTTCTTCTTCAACTATACCATTCAAAAATGCAGACTTGACATCCATTTGATAAACTTTGAATTTCTTGTGTGTAGCATATGCAAGTAGCATTCTAACTCCTAATCTAGCAACAGGTGCAAATATTTCACCATAGTCAATGCCTTCCTCCTGTGCATATCCTTTGCATACCAATCTGGCTTTATTTCTTGTAACTTCTCCATTCTCATTTAGCTTATTTTAGAATATCCATTTAGTACCGATAACATTTTTGTCCTCTGGTTGGGGTACTAAACTCCAAGTCTTATTCTTCTCTATCTTCTCTATTTCCTCAATCATTGCATTAACCCATTAATCATTTTCTAATGCAACTTTCACAGTTTTCAGTTCAAATTCACAAACTAAGCATGTACCTTGTCTTGCTTTTATCCTAGTTTGTATTCTAGCTTGTCTGTCTCCAATAATTTGTGTCTCAGGATGGTGTCTTCTGACAAATCTAGCTAGTATCCTATCTCTCCTTTCTTGTTCATCCAGTTCATGTTCATCAGCTTGCTCGGTAGCTTCATTTTGTTCATCGGTTTCCTCTTCATGATGTTCAGCATTGTTTGCCTGTGGACTGGTTATCACAGGTTGCGATGTCGGTTGATAATCAGGAAGTTAAATGTAAGTGAATCTGCTGTAGTCTTCAGGTTCTTTTCTACTATCCTCTATGTTCTTGTCATCAAACTCATCAACACAAACATTAGTACTTTCAATAATCTTATTTGTAACCTTATTTAGACATTTGTATGCTTTACTCTTGGTAGAAAATCCTAAAAATATTCCTTCATCTCCTTTAGAATCAAATTTACCATTTCTTTCATCTTTCAAGATAAAGTATTTGCTTCCAAAAATTTTGAAATAAATTACAGTAGGTTTGTGTCCAAACCATAGCTCATAAGGTGTTCGGTTGGTGTCCTTCATCAATTGTACTCGGTTAAGAACATATATGGCTATACTGATAGCTTCTCTCCAATATGTATAAGCAACATTCTTCTGTATCATCGGTGTTCTAGCACAATCAACTATTGATCTATTTCTTCTTTCAACAATTCCATTTTGCCGAGGTGTCCTCGGTGCAAAAACCTATCTTTTAATTCCATGCTTATTACAGAAATTAGTAAATTCATCAAAGATAAATTCACCTCCTTTATCAGATCTTAAGCATTTAATTTATTTTCCAGTCTCTTTCTCTACCTTAGCCTAATACCATTTAAACATTTTGAAAGCGTCAATTTTTTCCTTTAAAAACATAACAGTCATCAGTCTGGTGTAGTCATCAACAAAAAGAATAAAATATCTATCACCAAAACAACTCTGAGTTCTCATAGGACCAGACAGGTCGGTATGAACCAACTCAAGTATCTTCTTTGTTGAGTAGTCTTTTCTTTTGAAACTAGACTTAGTCATTTTACCTTTCTGACATTCATGGCACATAGCATGATCTGGTTTTGACAAGTTAGGCAATCCTCTAACTCTTCTCTTTTTACTAATCTTGATCATGTTATCAAAATTCACATGACATAATCTTTTGTGCCACAATCATGCATCTCCATCTTTCATTAATAAGAAAGAATACTGATCCATATCAAGATAAAATACATTACCTCTGGATTGTGTACTAGTTCCGACAAGTCTTCCTCCATCTTCATAGATTTTTACCTTTCTGCTCTCAAAAGAAAGTCGGTGGTCTGAGTTGTTTAACTGTGCCACACTTAACAAGTTATAGTTCAATCCATCTACCCAATATGCATTTTCACATCTTATTCTATCATTAATCATCAGTGAACCTTTACCTCTTACCATACAAGGTGCATCATTTCCCACTCTCACAGATCCTCGATTGTATTCAACAAGGTTATCAAATTTCTCTACATCACCGGTCATATGATGTGTGCAGCCACTATCTATTATCCATGTATCATTTCTATCTATTCTAGAGATCAATGTTGTTTCTCCATGTTTCTCTTCTTCTTATGAATCATCTTTCATAGCAACAAATACTACTTCTACATCATCATCAGTATTAGATTCAGATTCAATATCTTCGGCAATGTAACATACCTTCTTTCCTTTGTCATAGCTGTCCCAGTCATCTCTTTTGTTGTATCGGTAGCTTCTGTTGACTCTTCTCCCATAGCTTCCTTCCAATTGGTCTTTAGATCTATCATCATCTTTCTTCTGTGGACATCTAGCAGCAATGTGACCAACTTATTTACAATTAAAATATGCCAAAGGTAACTTACCTCTATATCTTCTTTTTCCTTTGGGAAATCTTCTGGCCATGAGAGCTTCAAGCTCATCAAGTTCATCGTTGGTATTGCTATCACTCTTATCATTTTTAATATTCTTTCTAGACTTACTAATCTTCAAAGAAGTCATGAAAGCGGATTCAACAGAAGCAACAATACTATTTTCAAAGTTATTTAATTCAAAGGTAGTAAGCTTACCGATCAATGTATCAAGGGTAAGATTGGATGTAGCCCTTGTTTTGTGAATTGCAGAGATCCTGATCGCATAAACTAGCAAGAAAGTTTTGAGAATCTTACTTATAACTATTTCATCATCAATCACTCCATCCGATGCTCTTATAGCATGTACTACTTCTTTATGTCTGTTTGAATATTGTATTATGTTCTCACCTTCTTTCATTCTCATATCATCAAAACGACCTCTTAGACTTTCTGCTCTAGCTCTCTTAACATTCAAATCTCCACTGTATATCGAATTTAACTTATCTCACATTTCTTTTGTGGTAGTGCATCCCTTAATGTCTTCAAATTCAGCGTCGGTACAAGTAGTAGCAAGTTCCATCATAGTGATATTGTGTTCATGCTTGTCTCTCAGTTGATCAAGGGTTAAAGGACCTGGTGTCGGTTCTATGTAGCCATTTGTCATCAGTTCTATAGTTGAGTTCCCTATTCTAGATATATGCAACTTCATCCAGCTCTGCCATACTGTAAAATTCTCCTTTTTCAGTCTAGGCACTTCCCTCTTATACATCTTGAGACCTTTATGTTGGAGTCCTTAAAACTCTATTCTAAGCAATCGATGCTTTGATACCAATTGTTGGAATAACTGAGAGGGGGGTGAATCAGTTAAACACTGTCCCTAATCAAAATGTATAATCCAAAACAAAATCTTCAATTCCTGCTGCTCAGTAAACAAAAATACTTTCACTATATGTGCTTTTACTGATTTTTAATTCTATACTTATAATACTTACCGATCAAATCTAACATGTAATATGCAAAGTATGATAACAAACAAATATCACAATCAACACATAACACAAAAGATTTAACATGGAAACCCTGTGAATCTAAAAACCACATAGGAGTGGCAACCCAAAATTGTTCACTCTTCTAAAGTGAGGTCGGTGAAGACCCAACCCTACTAAAGGTTACAAACACACTGTTAGGTGTGACCTTGTTAGAGGATTTTAGACTAGGAGTTATCGTCCATCCAGCAGTCACTCTGGGGTTGCCAGGATAACCATGTTCACTCTAATGAATGATACATCAAAAAGACTTTAATAGTCCACTCGGTTAATAGATTTGACTATGTACAATGGTTAAATATGTAACAGTAGTTGATCTGCCTAATTACAACTTCAATTGCAAATTACAGATCAATATTTATCTCATAGAAATCCTCCTGATCAATCTATCACTTCAAATTCAATACTGTGTTTTCTTACTATCCGTTGGTAATAGCTCTTTATAGCTCATTAACTATTTTGCAGCTCAATTCTCAATAACCAGTATGATCAAAATGCATGAAACCTTCTTCACGCAATAATTCTACAGCTTCTTCTTCTTCCAGCATATTTCATAATGAAATCTTAGTCTCTTATATAGACATGTAAAACGTTTTCTTTTCCTCCATTAGATTTTTCCCCTTAATCATCTCCATTGATTTTTCCACTTTAAGCTTTCTCGGTTGACGTGTCAATAACACGTTTCAATCATGTTCTGTTAGATCCTTCTAATTTATGTTAGTCGTCGATCTTCATAACAAACCTTATCTATTACCTTGATTTCATACACTTTCCAGCTCATCACTTTATCGGCTAAACTGATCATTTAATTCCTTTTTGTCTTTGTCAATTAACAAAGAAATGCATCGGTGAACACATGCTCGGTTAACATTGTGCGCGAGATACACTACACTCCGTCGGTGTATACTAAAATGCTTTAGTTTACCGACAACACTACTTTGTAGATTTCAGCTCTATTCTTCATTATAGATGAATACAACATAATGAAGTCGATTCCATGAAGTCATAGACTCATCAAGAAATTACTCAGTGTATTCTTTATCCTTCATCTGACATGTAAATCTTCCTCATGTAGATTTCTCTTTTCTTCATCTCATCCACCTTTCTTCAGATGTGTCGGTATAGTAACTTACAAGATAAGTGTTGTCAAACTAGTTGACATCAATGACAATATGAAACTGATTTAATCATATTTTATTATCTAAACATCAACTCCTTAGTGATCATGAATTATTGATTCTTCATTCAGGTTCCAAATCAGTTGTAGTTCATCACAAATTTTTCATTTTAGGCTCAAATTGGATTAGGATGTCGATTTGATGAAGTGTTCCTCTTTCGAGTGTGATGAATTGATTCTCTGATTGAATGAAGCTTTCTTTGATGAATCCTTTCTCCTTTTGAGTTGATTGCCTCCAATTTGATATTGATTCGTTTGTGGGACTTAGGATAATTTGTCGATTAGGTGACCAGAATATTTAGGTACTTGCAAATGCAACTGTGGGGTTTTATTATGCAATATATACAAATGTTGGTGAATGCAATATTTACCAGGTGACCTTCTAGGTATGCAACTGACTTGGACTTTCAATGGCGCATGTTTACCAGTTTTTCACTAATTGAATTAATCTAGCTCTTTTTACTATTTTTAAAGCTTTTTCTCTTTTTTTGCTACCAAGGTGCCTATTTGTTAGGTTTTCACCAAGGCACTTTTCTTCTTTTTTTAATTCTTTTGTATTTTTATTTTTTCATATCATCAAGGCACCTATTTGCTAGTTTTTCACCAAGACAACATCTTTTTGAATGTTTTTTATTTTTTTCATGCTCAATTTTCCATTATTTTTTATCTTTTCTGCTTTTCAAATATTTTTGGTATTTTCAAGATCTCTTTTGAATTATGTACAATAAATATGATGCTCCTCATCTAATACTCTTTATACTCTTTCATCTACCTCAAGTGTAGAACCTCTTTAGATGAATGCTATTTATGGGTTCTTGTAGCTCTTCGCCATCAAAATCCGCTAGCTTTGTTGGCAATTTGGCTAATGTGGATACATAGATGTCATTATGGAAACATATGTTCCCTGTGAAGATCACATAAGTTGGAAAGCAAGTATGGAAGGTCGCAGAAAGAAATTGTCTAAGTATGAAAATAGAGATCCTGACAGAGCACCCGAGGAAGATTTAGTTGGTGACGTTCACTGGAGCAACATATTTGTTTGAGCAGTTAACTGAAGCTTCTATGATGTATGAGGATACCCCATCTCAGTGCGCATAAAGTTTTGAGCAGTACGGACAAAGTTATTAAAGATTTATCGATGACAATTTACAAGCTGACAAAGCAGGAACAAGGACAGAATTGGTAAAATGATTAAGGGGTTATTTTTCTTTGCAAAATAATGACTTAATGTTATAAAGGGACGACATAAGAGATAATTATGATATGTAAGCCAACAGGAAGAAGATTTATGTTTGTACCTTGTATAAAGATAGAAAAGTGTAATAGTTGTAAAGCACCTATGATGTAACTTGTAATTGTTGTATATTGTGATAGCGATGAAAGCTATTGTTGCGAAGTTGTAATTAGACCATATTGTAATCAGTAAACATTTGTATTACTTGTTTGGGTAGTGAGCTCATCTGGTAATCAGGTTTTGTATTTACAACTCCTAACAGGGTTGAGGCTTCTAACAAGGCCTATAGTCCTTTAACCAGGACTGATACACTATATAATTGTAATAGGCTCCTAACAGGGTCAACATCCTTAACAGGATATCTTTTGATTAGTGGATCTTTGTGGGCACCATCCCCACTGAGGTTTTCCCTTGGCCAGCATTTCCTCGAGAACATATCATGTGTTATGAGTTCTTTACATTTACTGTTATGTATGCTATTTAGTTTCTTATGCTTTGTATGCACTAAAGTAATTTGTTATATCCATAAGTGGTCAAAAGTAAAAGTTTGTGAAATATTGACTCACCCCCCTCTCAGTATTTCCTATTTCTAACAATTGGTATCAGAGCCAGGTTACTCAGCGAAGGAACATTCAAGGAAAGTCTAGCAACTTGAGTAAGATCTCTATGGATATGGATCAGTTACAGAAGAATCTTGAAGAAGCTCTTGAACGAATTGATATGCTTACTGATGAAAGAAACACTATGAAAAGAAAGTATGATGATGCAAAGAATCTTATTGACAAATTGAAAGGTAAGATAGAAGATTTGAAATCTTAAAGAAATTTGAAATTCTTGTTGAAGATTGTGATGATTTAGAAAAAGAAAATGTGATACTTAAACATGATTTGAAGATAGCAAATCTGAAGCTTAGCTTGAAAGATGGAAATGACAAACTGAGATCTGAGAATGAAAGTTTAAAGAATGAGAATGAAGATCTGAAATCTAAACTTGGCAAGGTAACATCTGAATTTGATAAAGTCAAATTGCAGTATGATGAACTTGAAAAATACAAGATTGTGAAAGGTGAACTAACTCAATCTAAACAACTTGAGAGACTATATTCAAATAGTGAAAAGATTGAAGAACAAACATCTTATGGGAAACCATTCTATGACAAAACTGGTCTTGGATTTAACACATTTAAGATAGTGGAAAAAAGAAACCAGATCTGAATGTATGTGAAAGCAGTGAAGAAAAGAAGTTAGATGAGAATAAATCTGAAGAATCACCAAAGAAAGATGAACCATCCAAAGGTATGAAAAGAGAATTCAAAGGTAGATGTTTTGCTTGTAATACTATTGGTCATATGAAGAGAGATTGTACAGGTAAGCAATTCAAACCTCTTAATGGATATTGTTATAATTGTCATGGTTTTGGACATAAAGCTGTTGAATGTAGAAGATCTAAAGTTATTGAAAATAATTATAATAGTAGAATGCCTAGAAATACTAACAATGCAGATCAGAGATCAACTGGAGACATGAAAAGAGGAAATGGAATAGTATGTTACAGATGCAACAAAATTGGACATATTGCTAGAAATTGTAGGACACAAATCAATCAGCAAGCACCTAGATATGGAACCAATGGATTCATTTGTTAGATATGTAACAAGATTGGACACACAGCAAGATTTTTTAGAATGAACAATGGAAGTTATCATCATAACCCTAACCCTAGAAACTATGCAAGAAGGAATGAAAATGTAGAAAACAAAGAGAAAGGTTGATGTAGAAATGAAGATGAAGTAAAAAATTTTAAAGACACAGATGAAGGAGACATATTCAGCACTAAAGGTAATCAGGAAGGTAATGTATATGATGGTAAGGATGAGTCTTTACCTAACCCTTCTTTAAGCACTTAAATTATGTAAATTTATGTAGTTTAGGAACTTAGAATTAGTGTAGAATTAGATTTTGAATGAGTTAAGTTTTGCGCAATTAGATGAAGGATTGTTATGTTATACTAATGCTATGGTTAAGTGCACAAAAAGAAATATTGCATTTTGCGAGGTCGCAAAAAGATTTATCATTGCAGGTTCACAAAATCGGCTTTTTGGCATTTTGGCGGCAAAAATTTGTATGCGATGTTAGATCGAGTAAATACTAAGTGTTAAAAGATTGAAATCGAAGTTATTATGATTATCAAGCAATTAGAAGTGATTTGGAGAGCGAAGAAAAAAGTTTGGAAGCGATTTGCAGAAGTTTGAAGTGTCGATCAAGCGAAGCCCTAACTTTGCAAATTTAAGGTATTTATCTGACTGAGATTTTGAATCAGTACAAGTAAGCAGATATAATTATGGATGCATCGATGATTCACAACATTAAGGATAAGGATCGACCTAAAACTAAGAAAGATCCAGTTGAACCTTCAGAAAGAGATCATAGTTTAGCTTTGTTATCCGTACCAGACGGAGTACTTCATTTAGAGAATGTTAAAGGTTATCTTGGATGCAAATATGAAACCCTAAGTGATAGTGATTTTACTGATGAGTATCAGAAGATCTATAATTAGGACATGACACTGAAACAAGGTTATGAACACCTAGAAAACAATGAAATCACTAAGTACTCAATGAAATATGAATTTGATGATGAGGAGTGTACTAAGATCATCTTGAGTAGGATTCATAATGGTAAATTTTGGTTAGAAGATAGAGTTATAAACATAATTGAAAGCCTAATTCATGATGTGACTAGATTATCTAAAGTTGGTGCAATTCCACTGAATGAGAAAAACATGAGAAAGATTGTGATTGATAACACTGGTTCAACATATAATGGCAGAGGTATAGTCATTAGCAAGATTAAGCAAGATGATGTTAGATATTTGTGTAAGATTTTGACAACTAAGTTTTGTGGAAGTTCTAAAGAAGATGATATGGCAGCAGGTATGGTACATATTGCATATTTGATGTGTGTTGAGAAGAAACCTATGGATATGTGTGAGATTCTGAGAATTCAGTTATTTGAGAATTTGGAGAAGATTAAGAAAGAAAAGTACACCCATTTTAGATTCTCTTCTCTGATCACCTACATGTTCTTCTACTTGTTAAGAAAATTTCCTTACACTATTGGTAATGACTGGAATGATGGTGTGAACACCATGGAAAGAATCAACAAAGTCTATATGAAACACCTTATAGAGAAGGTTAATGACAGTGTAAAGTTAGTGTTGAAAACCTTTCAGAGCATTGTGGTAAATAGATCAAGAATTCCACCATCCCTTGTTGAAAAATACAAAGATGACATATGTTTTATGGTTGATACTGATTTCACTTACATTGAGGCAGTAGAACCTAGACATGAATTCATAGACCCTCTTGGCTATGAAATCTCTAAAGTTGAAACTGAAGGATATGTCAGTATATTATTGAAAAGTGAATTGGAAGCCCATTGCAACAAATGTGGAACTTATGATGAAAACTTTAATTCAGAAAAGGCACTTAAGGAAGAGAAACAATCAAAGAAGAGAGTGGAGTATTCAATAAAGAAAATTCTAAAAGAAACAGGTATGAGCAAGCAGGAATTTGATATTGCAAGAAAGACTGCATAAGCAATAAGACAAAGTGAGACACTATCAGTCCCACCTTTGGCATCAAGTGCAGACCCTCAAGAACCCATTCAAGTTGAGGTAAAGGTTGAAGAATCTAAGAAGGAGCAAGAAATTCATCAGACAGAGAAACCCTCTTCTTCAGGATCAAGCAAAAGAATGAAGGCAAGTGCTTCTGAACCAGGTAAAAGCCAAAAGGTAATTGTTCCACCAATACCTAGAAGAGTTGCAGAGATTAAAGATGAAGTGACAAAAAAGAAGAAATCATGGAAATCAAGGATAGAAAGAGTCAATGAAGATATATTGCAGCATGGAGACTTTACTAAAATGAACAAATACTATGATTTATATGGACCCTTTGAAAGATTGAATCTAGAAAATGCAATGGTTACTCATATGATTTTGACAAACAAGAAATTTGATACTATTCATGGAAAAATCCCAGAAGATTTGTACAACAGACTTATAAATAGAAAGATGAGAGCTCAAGAAGAAGATACCAAAATGAGAGAAAACATGGTAAGAAAACTTTGTGTTGTGAAAGATGATGAACATTTGAATCAAATTCTGAAGTCCCTTGGAAATTTACTAAGAACTAAAAGAAGGACAATTCAGATAATGGGAGGACAGTATGAGAAAGTTAAAAGTGAAACAGAGAAGTCAATTATCAAGGTAATGATAGAAATGGTTTTAGAAAACCCAATTGTAGAAAACCCAGTTGAGACAGAACAAGAAGTTGTAGAGCAAGAAGTTGCAGTTGAACAGGAAGTTGAAGTTGAGCATGAGGATATTCCCTCACCCTCACCTATCACTATTGAAGATGAATCTATGGACATTGAAGGCACTAAGGTCACCTTGAACACTGATGATGCAGTATTTAAGAACTTGGATAATATTGTTGACAATTTGGCACTAGGAGAACCAGACAAGAATGCTGAAGCAGAAAAATCACAAGTTGAAGAGAAAATGGAAACAGAGGCCCATACTCCTATTACATCACAAGAAGACATCAGTCTTACTCCTAAGACTGGAAAGGAGAAAGGAATAGGAACATTGTTTGAAGATTTGAGCAAGGAGGTTGATGACGATGATCAACTAGAGTTGATCACTTATTAAACAAAATTATTGGATTTAACTGAGAAATTGCAAAGTGTTATATCCACAAAAGTCTCTGAATCAGATCCACTTGTAAGAGCAAAAATGGTAATAAATTCTTTTGATGTTGAGTTTACAAATTTAACTGATATTGCTAAGGCTAAGGCTCAAGCAGCTTATGAAGCTGAGATGTTGCAAAACATAAGTTGGAATATCAAGAATGACATTGACAGCCTTGACATTTACATTAAGAATCTAAGGAAACATCTTGAGATAGGAAAGTGTTTGTACATTCAGTGTACAAAATCTGAAAATATATTAATTGAGGAAGAGAAGAAGATAAAAGAAAAGAAAGATGAAATTGCAGCAGAGACAAATTCAATGGCCAGCCCCAACATAAAAATCAGTACAGTTGAGAAAAAGATCAGCAAGTTGTGTGATGAGATAAGGACCCTAAATGATGAAAAAAATAGGAAAACTAACAGGATAAACATCTTGAGAGAGCATGTCTCAATCAAGTTGACTATTATAGAAGAGAAGATAGAGGAATGTCTTACTACTAAGACATCATTTCAGAAGTTCAATTTTGAAACTCTTCAAGCTTGTCAGATTGTAGCATACGGATTGAGTACTTTACTCAATGTAGCAGAATCAATCAAGAAGTCTTGGGAGAAAGAGTTTGAGGCTTGGAAGTTAGATTTTGCAGATTGTGTTGCAAGCCTACCGGCTTTGCAATAAGACAGTAAGGTAAAATTTTGACACAATTTTGTATATCCCTTTCCACCCTTTATTTTGTCATTGTTATCAAAGGGGGAGAGATACTTAGAAAATTCTCTATATATGATAAGGAAGGACATTCATAGGGGGGTTTTTTCTATGGAGTATGATGATATAGTATATGTTTTGAGGAGATATAAGGATAGTATATATTTTTGTGGCCAAACAATTTTGATACAATTTTTTTGAAGTTTTGTTTTGCATACTTAGCCAATTTTTCTCATATGTTGCCACCAATGACAAAGGGGGAGATTGTTGGCAATTTGGCTAATGTGGATGCATAGATGTTGTCATTATGGCAACATATGTTCCCTGTGAAGATTTCATAAGTTGGAAAGCAAGTATGGAAGGTCACAGAAAGAAATTGTCTAAGTATGGAAACGGAGATCCTGACAGAGCACCTAAGGAAGATTTAGTTGGCGACGTTCACTGGAGAAAGATCTTTATTTTCATAGTTAACTAAAGCTTCTACGATGTATGAGGATACCCCATCTCAGTGTGCATAAAGTTTTGATCAATACAGACAAAGTTATTAAAGATTTACCGATGACAGTTTACAAGCCGACAGAGCAGGAACAAGGATAGAATTGGTAAAATGATTAAGGGATTATTTTGCTTTGCAAAATAATGACTTAATGTTATAAAGGGATGACATAAGAGATAATTATGATGTGTAAGCCGACAGGAAGAAGATTTATGTTTGTACCTTGTATAAAGATAGAAAAGTGTAATAGTTGTAAAGCACCTATGATGTAACTTGTAATTGTTGTATATTGTGATAGCGATGAAAGCTATTGTTGTGAAGTTGCAATCAAACCATATTGTAATCAGTAAACATTTGCATTACTTGTTTGGGCAGTGAGCTCATCTGGTAATTAGGTTTTGTATTTACAACTCCTAACAGGGTTGAGGCTTCTAACAAGGCCTATAGTCCTTTAACCAGGACTGATACACTATATAATTGTAATAGGCTCCTAACAGGGTCAACATCCTTAACAGGATATCTTTTGATTAGTGGATCTTTGTGGGTACCATCCCCACCAAGGTTTCCCCTTGGTCAGGGTTTCCTCGAGAACATATCATGTGTTATGAGTTCTTTACATTTACTGTTATGTATGCTATTTAGTTTCTTATGCTTTGTATGCACTAAAGTGATCTGTTATATCCATAAGTGGGCAAAAGTAAAAGTTTGTGAAATACTGATTCACCCCCCCTCTCAGTATTTCCTATTTCTAACAAGCTTGTAGGTGTCGGTCCCAAAATGTTCAACAATGAGAAATGGTCCTAACCAGTTTGCTTCCCACTTTCTTTTCTTTTCCATTTCTGCTTGGTTCTTGGGATTCTCTCACAAAACTAGGTCACCTATTTGAAATGTCCTTAGTTTGATGTGCTTATTGTAAGTCCTTAACATCCTATTTTGGTACACCTTTAAGTGATCAAAAGCTTTCTTTTGTTTTTCATCCAAGAGTTCTAGTTCTTGCTGCCTAGCAACTCTATAGTCTTCCTCATTTATCAAACCATGCATAGATATCCTCAAAGATGGAAGTTCTACCTCCAAAGGCAAAACTGTCTATGTTCCAAAGACTAAGGAGAAAGGTGTAGCTCCTGTTGGGGTTTTGATGCTAGTTCTATTAGCCCACAAGGTTGGGTTTATCTTGATATGCCAATCTCTACCAGAATTATCCACCATTCTCTTCAAAATTTACAATATGTTTTTATTCATTGCTTCAGCTTGTCCATTACCTTTAGGGTAATAGATTGAAGATGAATCATGAATCATGTGGAATTTGGTGCACAATTCCGTTATGTCTTTGTTTTTGAAATGTCTTGCATTATTTGTTTTGATGGTTTGAGGTATGTCGTATCTACAAATAATATGATTGAGGATAAACAAAGATATTTGCTTTCCTATTGCAGTTGATACGGGTACAACTTCCACCCAATTTGTAAAGTATTCAATGGTCATAATGATGAATTTATGCCGATTCAAAAATGGTGGATAAATCATTCCTATTAGATCTAGACCCCACTGATAGAATGGCCACGGTGTTGTCATCGGATGAAGTTCTTGTGCCGGCACATGTATCAAATTTCCATGAAATTGACACTTCTTACAAGTTTTTACAAATTTACAAGAGTCTTTTTCCATGGTAGGCCAAAAATACCCTATCCTAAGAAGTTTTTTGGCTAAGGATAATCCATTTGAGTGCGATCCACAAATTCCTTCCAAGGTGATTCAATTGTAGTTAGTAGGAAAATGGTATAAGGGTGAGTTGGATCAAACACGGGTTGAATTACTTCTTCTACCAAGAACTCATATCTAGCAATCTGATCAGGCATCTGCAAAAGTGAGGCCAAAGTTGCCATAGCATTTGCTGCTTTATTCTTTTCCCTCGATACTTGCTCAAATGTGATAAGTATGAAATACTTTTTAAGATTATCCACCATGTTTTTGTAGGGTACCAATTTGTCATCTTTTGTCTGATATTCTTCATTGACTTGATTTATGACTAATTGTGAATCTCCATACACTTTTAATTCTATCACTTTCCATTCTAATGACAACTTGATTCCAATAACCAAGGGTTCATATTCTGCTATATTAGTTGTACATGGAAATAGCAATTTGTATGATTTAGGGATAGTAGAGCCTTGAGGAATGATTAGGAGAATGCATGCACCTGATCCATGATGAGTATAGGAACCATCAAAATAAAGTTGCAATGTTTTGGCCTCAACATTCACAATCTCTGAATCTGGGAATTCCACTTGTATGGGATGATCATCATGAAGTGGTGCTTCTGCTAACTGGTCAGCAATGACTTTTCCTTTGATTACTTTTCTATCAACATATTCTATGTCGAATTCACTTAGTATCATCACCCACTTTGCTAGTCGTCCATTCAATGTTGTTTTACTTAGTAGATACTTCAAAGGGTCAATTTTGGCAATGAGCCTTATCTTGTGGGCTAGGATATAATGATGTAATTTTTGGGAAGCAAAAACTACGGCCAAGCATGCCCTTTCCATGAATGTATAGTTAAGCTCATATTTCACCAAGGTTCTACTAATGTAGTAAATTGCCTTTTCTTTTGCCATTTCATCTTCTTGAGCTAGAAGTGCCCCCAATGAATTCTCTATTGCTGAAATGTACAAGATCAAGGGCTTGCCTCTGATAGCTGGCATCAAGATTGGTGGATTCATGAGATATTTCTTTAATAGATTAAAGGCTTCTTCACACTTTTCATCCCATTTGAAAATTGTGTCTTTATGCAAAATTTGGGTGAAATTATGGCATTTTTCTACCAATTAAGAGATAAATATTCTAATGGATTGTATCCTTCCTTGTAAATATCTCATATGCCTAATGTTTTTAGGTGCTTCCATTTCCATTATAGCTTTCACTTTAGCGGGGTCTACCTCTATCCCCTTTGCAGATACAATGTAACTTAGAAGCTTGCCGGATTGAACTCCAAAAGAACATTTCTTTGGGTCAAGTCTCACTTTGAATTCTTCTAGCCTTTCAAAAAAAATTGCCAAAATTGGTAGGTGCTCTTTTCTTGAGTGTGATTTTGCTAGTATGTCATCCACATAATCTTCCATGAATTTATGCATCATATCATGCAATATTGTAGTCATTGCTCTTTGATAGGTTGCTCTAGCATTTTTCAAGCCAAAAGGCATGACATTCCAACAAAAAGTACCCCATGCACATGTAAATGTAGTTTTATCTTGGTCTTCTGGTGCAATCTTTATCTAATTATATCCGCTAAATCCATCCATAAGTGAAAACATGGAGTGTCCCGTTGTTAGGTCCACAATGGCTCAATACTTGGAAGTGGGAAATCGTCCTTAGGACATGCCAAGTTTAAGTCTCTAAATCCATGCAGATTCTGATGGATTTGTCTGCTTTTGACACTGGCACTATATTGGAGATCCATTATGCATAATCAATGGCCCTTATAAATCCCACCTTCAATAGTTTTTCTAGCTCTACTTTGACAAGTAGTGCTATATGAGGATGCATCTTCCTTAGCTTTTGCTTAACAGGTTTGGCTCCTTCCTTGATATGTAAATGATGCATTATCAGATTCGGGTCTAATCCCGGCATATTGTCATAAGAACATGCGAAGTTGACTTGTTTTTCTTTAAAGAACTTGATGAATTCTATTATTTCTTCGCTAGATAGTGATGTTGCTAGGTGGATGATCTTCGGCTCTATTTTTGACCCAATATGTACCTTTTATGTTGGCTCAATTAAGATCGGGGATCTTTCTTCATAATGTTCTGGTAGAACATCCAAACTCCCTTCCTTAGGTGCCTCTGTTGGGTTTTCACCTTTGGAATCATCCTTTATTTCTTTTTTTATTTCCTTTGGATCTAGTGTTGCCACAACATGGTTTTCAACACGATTCTTTTCTTTTTCTTTTTTTTTTCTTTTTTTTTTCGGATTAGGAGTTTGGATGCTCCCTTTGATCATTTCTTCTTGATATTCTCTAATAGAATAAGGTTCAACCGCATTTAGGTATTGTGACACCATGTTGTCATTCAAGAAAGTTGGCAAGGTAGTTGGTTCAATGGTATTCCATTCAATTAGGTCCGAACGTATGAGAGTTAATGGGTCAACACTTGGGTTTGTCTCAATTGGGTTTAGGGTGTATATCTCATTATTGGAGGGTTCATACATTGTATCTTGAAAATCTCGAGCATGGGCTTCCTCTAAATGTTCTAAAGAAGAAGGATCAAGGTCCTCCTCACTAGACTCCACTAGGATTTCTGTTGGATAGAACTCATGTGGATCAAACCTAGCATTTGATTCTTTCATAGTAGGTATCCATGAAGGAACATATGGTTCGCCTACCCATTGATTTATTTCTATCTCTATGCTTGGCACATTATTTAGGATCACTTGACTAGAACTAGATGCTTGATTTGAACTTGATTCCGCCATTGGTCTTTTATCTTTGGCAGAGGTATAAGTGTGAATAACATCAATGCCCTTATCATGGCATGACTCATCTGATAAAGTCTCCCATTCTCATTCATTATAATCCGCATCACTATGAGATTCTAGTTGTAGTATTTGATCATGAAGCTTGGGATAATATTTTTTAGTGTATCCTTCTTCAAGATATCCTACCCTTGCCTTTTCTTTGGAATCTCGCCATGTTGATTCTAGGGGTTCAATGAGCCCTTCATTTTTCGTGCCTAAAGGTCCTTGACCTTTGTAGCCCATCTTTTGCATGATTGAAAATCCTTTCCAATATTGATGTGTGGGATGGATATATTTTGGATGTGTTTGACGTGAGCACTTGATTCTTCATCTTTGTATAACCAGTTTAGGATTTCATTATCTTCTTCATCCATGGCAGATGAGGTACTTGCCCTTACAAAGTTATCATTATACTTATGAGGTAAACTTGAAGGTTTTCCAGAGGACTTTGGTTATAAGGGTAGATCCATCATAGATAAAGAGTATTCACCTACTCCCTTTTGTTTGATCTTACATTGCTTATCAAAATTCTTCATCATTTGGTCTATCTTTTGATAATGGGCCTCTTTAGTGTACACTTGGACTTTGGTATGGTCTTCTTTTGATTCTTTAATAATGTTATCCTCATTAACCTTCTCTTTTCCTTTAGTCGATGTAGTTAGGTTAATGAGTTTTCGTGCTTCTTCAATAACAACTTCTTTTATCTTATCTTTTCCTTTCAACAAAGGAATGTCCTTAGAGCTTTGACCTTGTTCCATTTGATTTGATGTAGACCCTTCATCATTGTGTGGAACTAAGGAGTCATTGATAGGTTTTACATTATTACAATATTAATGGGTTTAGATCCCCACTTACCATTATCTCTTGCCCTAGATATGGGAATTTTAGGCATTGATGATAAGTTGAAGGAACAACTTGCATTTCATGGATCCATGACCATCCTAACAAGATATTGTAAGTCAATTTTAAGTCCAACACTTAACATATGGTCTCTTTTTGCATGGGACCAACTCTTATGGGTAATACTATGACTCCTTTTGAGGCTCTTTCTTCATCATCGTAGGCTTTTATGGTTATCTTTTTCTTTGGATCAATAGCCTCCTCAGAAAATCCTAAGACTTTCACCAAGCTAAGGGTACAAATATTTAGACCGGTTCCTCCATCTATAAGTACTCTTTTCACCGGCCTATGCTTATGGATCAATATTTCTATGTGTAAGGGCAGATTTTGGGGATGATTAAGAGACATGTCATCTTGTTCGAAAAACGATAGGCAATGGGGTGCAATTAAATGCCCTACCATGTTTTGGAATTTGTCTACCTCCAAATTTAGAGGCACATTTGTTTCCAACAATGCTTTTTCCAAGATATCCTTATGAATTGGTGATAATTTGAGCAGCTCAAGAATAGAGATTTGAGCGAGAGTTCTTTGTAACTGATCAACCAAATTATATTGCTTTGTTGATGATGTGGAAGCTTGGTTTCATAACAAAAATTTTGAAGCATTGGTAGGTATGACAATTTTTTATGCTTGCCCTCTAGTGAGAACATTTAATGATACTTCTCTTGATTTATCTTTTACTATGATAACATTTACGGTTTGATCCTCCTCTCTTAGAGAATTTATCATGTTATCATAAGTATGAGCAAAGTTCACTTTCTCATTGCCCTTTTTCTGATTTTGATTAGATGACTCACCCTTCTCATGATTTAGGAAGGGGTCTTTGTAGGCCATATGGTCTTCGTTGTTTTGAGGCCCTTCGATTTTAATGGTTCCATTATCAATTAGATCTTGCACCAAATGCTTAAATCTCATGCATTCATTGGTTGGATGATCTCTATTTCGATGGTATTCACAATGATGAGATTCATTCTTCCAATGTGGCTTAATTTGAGGTTCATAACTTGATATGTCGGGTAATGTGATAACTTGATTGGCAACCAAAGTTCTTAGTACATTCTCCAAAGGTTCACCTAAATAGGTGAATATCTTTTTATTATAGTTGGAGTAAAATGATTTGGGCTTATTCTCATTAGCATTGTTGTTGGAGTTATTGGAATTGTTATTAGAATTGGTGGAATTATTGGCATTATATGGAGCTTTGTTTGCTTGATTAACATTATTTGAAGAATTAGCTTCATATGGTAGAATAAAAGGGGTAGACTTAAAGTTGTGTGACTCCACAACTTCATCATTCACAAGGTTTTTATTGCTATTTTTCACCCATGATTTAGATTTATCGTTGTGATTGTTGGACCCTTGATTATTGAAATATTTAGGCACATAATTATTGTTATTGATGTTATTATTGTTGTTGTTGTTGTTGGATTTGTTATCTTTAAATAATTTGATTTCACCTCTTTTGACCAAAACGTCTTCAACCTTGACTACATTTTCAATCATTTTTTCAAATGTTGGAGGACATTGGAGTTGTAATCTATAATTCATTTCCATGGTCAAATTGTTGGTGAAGATCTCCATCTTCTCTTTCTCAGGGATACTTTGGGGATACCTTGTGAAAACTGTCATCCACCTTTGTAGGAATCCTAAGAAGGACTCCCCATCTTTCTACTTGGTATCACATAACTTGAGCATTGTGATCTCATGATCAATGTTGTAAGAGTAATGGGTTACGAACTTGGAGGCTAGCTCCTCAAAGGTTTTTATACCTTGGGGTAGTTTTGAAAACCACTCCATTGTGGGTCCTCCTAAGCTTCTAGGAAAGAGTCTCATTAGATAAGTATCATTATGTGAGGAACCTTCTACAACAATATAATGCGAACGCAAGAAATAAGAAATATAGAGAAACAACAGAACTCAAAGTGAATCTATTGATCGCAGGCCACTTCGAGAGGGCAACCTCCTTTGAGCAAGCTCAATATAATGAATTCAACCGTGCCCTCATAGGCTTCAACACCCACTTATAAACTAACTGGAAACTAGACAACTAATACTTCCTAAGCATGTGGGATAATAAAATATACTAAGGGACGACTTACAAAGCATATGCGTCCAACAACACTACACTAACAAAATAAACAAAAGGAATGCACAGGTTCCTAACATCCCCTCCTTTTCCTCAAAGCTTAAGGTGTGGAAATTGTTGTTGAATCTGAAGAAGAGGTTCCCATGTAGCATCCTTGGGTTGCATTATGTGCCATTGAATCAAAACCTTAGAGATGGAGCGAGAGCGAAGCTGACGAGTGCACCGATCTAGGATGGCCTCAAGCTCCAAGATAATGGATCCTTCCTTATCTTTTTCAGGGAGAGCAGTTTGTGCTTTGATGTTGGTGCCAAGAATAGGTTTGAGGCACGAAACGTGAAATACTGGATGAATGCGGGAAGGACGAAGTTCCAGTTTATAAGCAACTACACCAATCTTCTGAAGAACCTTATATGGCCCATAAAATTTTGGGGCCAACTTATGACGCCCTTTAAGTTTCAGGGAGGATTTCTTGTATGGCTAGACACAAAGAAAAACCATATCCCCAACTTGAAAAGAGCGCTCAGAATGGTGTTGATATGCCTGTTGTTTCATTTAGTTTCGGGCCATTTGAAGATTATCCTGTAGGGTGCGAAGGATCTGATCCCTGTTGCGGAGAACTGTGTCAACTGCTTGAACTGGTGAACTGCTGGGGGTATAGGGAAGGAGCACTAGAGGTTCTTGACCATAGACTACTTCAAATGGAGTCATCTTAGATGCAGTGTGGTAAGAGGTATTGTACCACCATTCTGCAAGAGGAAGCCACTTGGCCCACTGATGTTGTTGTTCAGAAGTGAAGCAATGAAGGTAAGTTTTCAAGAATTTGTTGATAATTTCAGTCTGACCATCCATTTGGGGGTGATACCCAGAACTCATCTTCAGTTTCGTGCCTATTTTCTGAAACAAAGATGTCCAAAAATGACTGGTAAAAGTGGCATCACGATCTGAGACAATGGAAGAAGGGAGGCCATGAAGATGAAAGATTTGATCCATGAAGATTTGTGCAACTGAGGCAACAGTATATGGGTGGCTGAGGGCACAAAAATGACTGTATTTGGAGAGACGATCAACTACCACCAAGACCACTGTCTTTCCACCTGATTTAGGAAGCCCTTCAATGAAATCCATAGAAATATCAGTCCAAATCCGTGTAGGAATGGGCAGAGGTTCCAACAAGCCAAGAAGGAGGGTTGTTTCACCCTTTTGGCATTGACAGGTATCACATTCAGCCACCATCTGTTGAATCATCCTTTTCATTCCTTTCCAAAAGAAGTTCTGCTTTGCTCGTTCATAAGTTTTGAGGAACCCAAAGTGCCCAGCTGAGGGGGAAACATGGAGTTCATAAAAGAGAGTCTGTTGTAGATCTGGATTCTGAGGAAGCACTAGACGCCCCTTGTATCTGAGAGAAGAACCATCCCAAGAGTAATGCAGTACAACAGAAGGATTATTGGCCAACTGGTGAATGATGTGAGATAAAGACGAGTCATGGGTATAGCCCTGCTGAACAGATTCTAACCAATTGGGGATTGGCATAGAAATAGCTAAAAGGGAAGCTTGATCATCAAATATGTGAGAAAGAGCATCTGCCACAATATTGTCCTTACCCTTCTTGTAGGTGATCTCATAATCATACCCCATGAGTTTGCTGACCCATTTCTGTTGTGCGGGAGAGGATACCCGTTGTTCCAAAAAATATTTCAAACATTGGTGATCAGTCCTGATACAAAAATGACTCCCTAGGATGTATGGTCACCACTTTTGTATTACATGCAAAATAGCCATCATTTCTTTTTCATATGTAGAGAGTGCAAGATTCTTACCAGAAAGGGCTTTGCTAGTGAATGCAATAGGATGGTCATCTTGAAGGAGAACAGCACCCAGTCCATTATCGCAAGCATCACTCTTAATAGTGAAGGGCCTAGAAAAATTTGGCATAGCGAGAACAGGTGTACTGCACATAGCTTGTTTCAGTTGTTGAAATGCGCACTCAATAGCAGGGTTCCAGGTAAAAGCATCCTTTTTTAGCAGAGTTGTCAATGGAGCTACAATCTTCCCGTAATCCTTAACAAACTTACGATAATAGCCAGTCAGCCCCAAAAAACCCCAAAGGCTCTTGAGAGTTTTAGGCTGCGACCAATTTTGCATGGCATCTATTTTGGTAGGATCCACCCGAACCCTGTGGTGTGAAACAATATGCCCGAGATACTCCACTTCCTCCTGTCCAAACACACATTTAGACTATTTCGCACAGAGTTGATGATCAGAGAGAAGTCTCATGACAAGATCTAGATGATGGAGGTGCTCAGCCCAGGTTTTACTATAGATGAGGATATCATCGAAAAAGACCAGAATGAATTTTCGAAGATAGGGCCGAAATATTTTATTCATCAATGCCTGAAATGTTGAAGGAGCATTAGTGAGGCCAAAGGGCATGACTAAAAATTCATAGTGACCATCACGTGTGCAGAACGCTGTTTTAGGGATATCCTCCTCATGAACCCTAATTTGATGATACGCAGAACGAAGATCCAACTTGGAGAAAAAATGAGCACCATGAAGCTCATCAAGAAGTGCATCAACAACCGGAATGGGAAACTTATCCTTTATGGTGAGGTGATTAAGTGCTCGAAAGTCAATGCAGAGGCGCTAAGACCCATCTTTTTTGTGGACAAGAAGAACTGGAGAAGAAAAGGAGCTGGTACTAGGGTGAATAATACCTTGCTTGAGTAAGTCACAAAGGAGCATCTCAATCTCGGTCTTCTGGTGAAATGGGTAGTGGTATGGCCTGATGTTTGGGGGAACGCTACCAGGAAGGAGCTGAATACGATGGTCCTCTGGGTGAGATGGTGGCAATCCTACAGGTTCAGTAAAGATACCTGCATACTTATCCAAAATCTGTTGGAGATATGTCGGAGTACTAGAGATCATCGATGGCTGCATCTGAATAGAATGAAGCTGTGCGATGACCCCGTGTGAACTCTTCTTGAGAAGTTTTTCCATTCGATGTGAACTGATGATGCTGAGAGACCCTGGATGCAACCCTTTCAAAGTGTATTTTTGCCCAGCAGTTGAAAACTGCATCCAAAGTTCAGCAAAATCATAGAGAATAGGGCCAAGAGTGTGTAACCATTGGGCACCCAAAACCACATCACAGCCACCTAAGGGCAATGCAAACATGTCAGAGCGCAAGGTATAATCCCCAATAGAGAGACGCACATTACGACATTTCCCTTTGCAAGGTAAAGTGCCCCCATTGGCAATCATGACCTCAAAGCTAGAGCAAGGATGTACAAAACAATCAGCCTGTTTGGCAATTCGAGGGACAATGAAGTTATGAGTACTACCAGAATCAATGAGTAGAGTAAGAGGGATCTTTTTGAAGTGACCCTGGACCCGCATGGTTTGTGGGGTAGTGACTCCGGCTAGAGCATGGACAAATATCTCTAGGTGGGTTTCTTGTGAAGGAGGTTCAGCAAGCGGTTGTTGAGGCTCACCCTCATCATCTACGGTTTCCTGAGCATCTTCATACTCATCCAATTCAAGTGGAGAATCCACATCTAGAAGATAGAGCTTTTGTTGAACACATCTATGTCCCCAAGTGAATTTCTCATCATAATTATAACAAAGCCCTTTTTCACAACGGGCCCGCATCTCCATTTCTGACAAATGCTTGATAGGAGTAGTTCTAGGGGCTAGCGTGCTTTGAGGGTTTGGAGAACCCGTAGTTCGAAATGGAATAGAATTGGATCTGGAGCGTTGTAGAGCATTGATCTTGTCCTCTGCCAACTTAGCCAATCCGAGGGCTTCCATCATTGTAGTGGGACAAAACATTTTCAGTTCAGACTGAATGGCATCCTTCAGACCACTGACAAAATAGTTGCGGAAGAATTCATCAAACAATCCCTCATTGTGATTAGCTAATTTTTCAAACTCTATCTGATACTCTCTCACAGTGTCTGTTTGGCGAAGTTTAGTGAGTGCGCCAGTGAAATCATCAAAAGAACTAGGGCCAAAGCGTTGCAAAATGAGTGTGCACAAGTCTATCCAAGTAGGCTTCCCCTGAGCCTTGATGTACCAACAGAACCATTGAAGAGCTTCATGTTCCAAATGGAAAGATGCAAGCGAAACTTTGTTGGTATTCAGAGTATTATGTAGGCTGAAATACTGCTCTGTCCGGTAAATCCACCCAATCGGGTCAGCACCATCGAGGCAAGGAAAATCAAGCTTTGGTCCACAAGACGAGCTAGAAGAAAACCTAGATTCAGAAGATTGAGAATGCTGAAGGCTAAGACCGTTAAATTTGTCATCCAGATCTTGAAGTTTGGTCTTGAGGGTGGCAAGTTCCTCCTCCATATTTTTTGCTCCTGCACGAGTGACCACCATATAGCAGGGTTTGTTTGTTTTTTTTTCTTTTTTTTTTCTTTTTTTGGAAATGGATAGAACAACAGAAACAAAGACTTTTTCAGTTAGGGTAATTCAGGAACTAGACAGCACGCAGATGGCAAACAGGGGTGTGACGACTGTTTGGGCACTGGCAAAGGGGAAGGCAAAAAGAAAAATGAGGGTCTGAGGGGTGGGGAGTTGAAATGGAAGGAGCGCTCCAAGAGAGACAAAGGAGCAGAACTAAGAAATGAGCCATGTGGCCAAATTTGGAGGTGATTAGGTGCGAAACAAAAAAGTTAGGGCAAACCCTAAAAAAAGATATTTTAGGGATTTAGGGCTTCGATATGTAGAATTTGGGGGAGGGTCCTCAAGGAATTAATTGAGCGGACTGGTATTGTAGGGGTTCTGGGAAGCTTTGAGAGCAAATGGGGCGAAAGCCCGGAAGATATGGCCGAAAAATAGAAAAAAAAATTACTTTTTTTTGTTGAAACTATCGGCTCTCAGGGAAAAGAACTAACTAATAGAAAAGACAACGGCCAGAATCAAGAAGTAATGTAATTGCATGAACTTAGAGGTAAACAAGGAGAAAAATTGTAATCAACACAACACTTGGACACCACGACGGAGAAAAAAATTGGACAGGATTTTCACCCAACGAGCCCAAGAAAGTGCTTTGATACCAGATGTGAGGAACCTTCTACAACAATATAATGCGAACGCACGAAATAAGAAATATAGAGAAACAGCAGAACTCAGAGTGAATCTATTGATCGCAGGCCACTTCGAGGGGGCAACCTCCTTTGAGCAAGCTCAATATAATGAATTCAATCATGCCCTCACAGGCTTCAACACCCACTTATAAACTAACTGGAAACTAGACAACTAATACTTCCTAAGCATGTGGGATAATAAAATATACTAAGGGACGACTTACAAAGCATATGCGTCCAACAACACTACACTAACAAAATAAACAGAAGGAACGCGCAGGTTCCTAACACATTATGCATGAACTCTATGCTTAGGGTGCAAAATTATCTTAAATGATCTTGTCGGTCTGTTTTACCCATATATTTATCGTATTTAGGAAAGATAGTATTAAAGGGAAAAGATACCATGACTAAGCTTTTGTTGAAAGGGAATGGACACAAAGCTTCAATGGAAAAGGCTTTAGGTTCAGCTGCATTTTTCATGGTATCTATTTGTTCTTGAAAGGCTTTTATTTGCCTAGTCATAACATTCATGGGGTCATCTTGTTGTTGGTCTTTCTTGAGTTGTTCAATATCAAAATCATAAGGAAGCTTTACCCCCTTTTGGGCTAGGTTTAGAAAGAAGTTCTCTCTATCCCGATCAATCAGTTTCTCCATGACCTCTAAGAATTCTAGATCTTGGGCAGCTCGCTCAACCTTTTCTTCAAGTGTTTCTTTGGAATTATGGTTGGCATTGTTGGTATTGTGATTATGGTATGCTGAATTTTTATCCATCTCTCCAAGTCTTTGTTCAAATAGGTTGGGAAAATTTTCTTCTTGGTTAGGATCTTTGTAAAGACTTTGATATTCGACTTCTTGCTCTTTGTTTGCACCAAGTGTGCTATCTCCTTGTGATGATACCCTATGTGTGAGATCGCGTGGAAACCGGCATCCAACAAGGGTTTGATTTAAAGTGATCCTTGATTCAAGATCTGTTGATTTTTAAATGAAGAGATTAAAAATATAAGATGAATTTCCAATGGATATATCTCTCACTTGTTTATGTAATCCAAACACAACAATCACGCATTCACTTGTTTCTTTTTACCCACTTAAACACAAAATGTTTGATTTGAAGAATGTTGTCACGGGTTTTTCACAAGAAGACACTTCAAGCGCCTACCTAGCACAAGATTTGGTTCATAAACATGGCTCTACAAGGTGGTCTCGCTATTTTATCAAGGATTTATTCTGGATTCCGTTCAAAATGGATTTTAATCTTTCATCCCCCAAGTATGTTAAGGGGCTTCCCACACGCACCAAGGTACAATTTCGTGCAATCCATGAGGACTACTAGAGGAAGTCTGAAAAGTTTAAAAACCTTTTGTCATGTACTCCATTAAGGATACGTGCATTTTGTTTTATAGTGGGTTGGATCCCCGCAGCAAAAATGAGTGTATCCAACTTTGAGTTGTCGCTCTCACCAGCCTTGTTAAGGCAAACTTGGAAGGCGAGCCCACGATTGATCTAGCATGTATATAGAAAGCAAGAAAATGAACTTAGGCCGATAAGTTTGGGAGTTTGATTCATTCAAAAAGTGAAGAGCATATCCCTATTGTCTTTCTTTGTTCTAAACACTCAAACACAAATTTGTTCTTTCCCAATCTCTTGTCAATGAGATTCTTAAAATTGAAGTGTTGGTTCATTTCTTGTTTTACTTAAGCTATGTTCAAAGAATGTCACAATTTAATCAAGTGCAAGCTTAAGGCAAACTTGGAAGGCGAGCCCACTATTGATCTAGCATGTATATAGAAAACAAGAAAATGAACTTAGGCCGACAAGTTTGGGAGTTTGATTCATTCAAAAAGTGAAGAGCATATCCCTATTGTCTTTCTTTGTTCTAAACACTCAAACACAAATTTGTTCTTTCCCAATCTCTTGTCAATGAGATTCTTAAAATTGAAGTGTTTGGTTCATTTATTGTTTTACTTAAACTATGTTCAAAGAATGAATACCTTTTCCTTCTGTAGCTAGCATAAGCTAGGAGCATTTTTGAAAAGTTTTGTCATTTTTCATCTTACCTTGGCAATAGCTCCCTCCAAATGTGCTTATCCACCAGCAAGTTAGTCAACACCAACAATCACAATGAGGGGAAACCAAATCGAAGTTGAGGAAGCAACGAATTATGTATTGAATTTTTAAGCACCTTATTTGTAAAGTTTTAAGGAAAACTTGAACTAAGGACTAAAAATCCAATTTAGAGATACGAATTTTGATTTATATGCTTCAACAATTGTAAGGTAATTTTGAAATACTTGGTTTTCTTCTTCTTGCGACGTCTCAAGAACAACCTTGATGTGTGCAATGTTTTCTTTCTTAATCCTTTTAGTTAGTACATTTTCTTCTTGATTAAACCTTCTTTCTAGCTTCTGGACATTTCTATCCTTGCTCAGTTACAGTAAAAATATCCAAACAGACAGTCAGATAATGGAATTTATCAATTTAACAGCAAATTAAGACAACAGGCAACAAGCAACATTGTCTAGCTAATACGCGTGAATAAACTGCTGACAAGCGTAACTTTAATAATAGCGAGCGTCACTTTGCAGTGGCTCAAGCGTTTTTAAAAGTTACTCAGGCGTGAATAGTTTATTGCTAAGCGTAAGTAGAATTTAAAATTGTGAGAAATGATTAATCCAAAGTGACAATTTATCAATGTTAAGCGTGAATTAAAAGATCATAGGCGTGACTGTTTATGTCAATTGCGGAGCGAAGTTTTGGCACAGGTGGTAACGAATCGTAAATCCGCGACTCTGCTTAGATTGTAGGCGTGACTTTACACACCAAAGACATGAATGCTTTATCACACAGGCATGAGTGTTCCTCTGTTTGGCGACTAGAAAGAGTTTAAAACCGAATAGAAGTTATCGTCCAGACGTGAACTAAGAATCCACAGGCGTCAAGACAGTGATTGCAGGCGTCATCAAAATGATTATAGGCATGATTGAATTGATTGTACGCGTGACTTCACCTATTTTCTACAAAATATTCACGGAAAAATGAAAATACAAGCATACCAAATATGATCCAAATGATGAAATTAATAAAAATGAGGCTTAGAGCCCCACAGTGGGTGTCATTTTGTATACTAATAAAAGTATCTTCATAAAATTAAAGTTAATCATCAATAATAAATGAACTAATTTAAACCACAATAGAGCAACTATCTTAGCAAATTAATGATCAATTGAGCATCCTATGGCTCTCTAACTAAAAATGTTAATGCAAAGCTCTTAGCAAGCTCTCATTAATGACAGACTTAGAATGAGAATGATAAAGATAAACAATGCTAAGCTAACAATTATCAAAATAAATGCTAATTAAGCTGTCAAATGTCTTTCTAAACTCAAACTGCAAGAGGTTCAATGCAATTATCAGATGTGTGGTTGATAATAATGAAGGAATTTGGTCTTCCTTTTATAGATTTTCCCAATGGTAGGGGGTGTAATTGTATTTGATCATGATTAAACCTTGGTTGAGTCTTTGGTTCCACCCTTTAAATAGAATGCAAAGTTTGTGTTCTCAAAGCTTGAGACAAGTAGACAAGATTCCCTCACTTTGAGTGATTGAGATTGAATTTGGCTTGATCCATGTGAATGTCTTTCCTCAAATCTCCTTGGTTGATTGATTTTCCTCCCTTTTGAGGTTGTTGAGAGTAATTAAGATCTATTAATTGATTTAATTGATTTATTTTAGTCATGTACCCCTTGAATGGGTTGAATTTGATTTAATCCAAGACTATACAATTAATTGATTTAATTGTATTTTGATTTTATTACACTTAATTAAAATGCTCTCAATTTTGATTGATCTTGAATTAAGATTTGATTTTCGTTTTGATTGGCTAATTATGCATTGTGATTTAATTGATTCAATTGTGTCCTTGATTTGCTTTGATTCGACTTGTTTTGTTTTGATTGTTCTTTGTCCATTTTTAAGTGATTACAATATGTATATACACGTGTATTTGTGTATATATACACATGTATAAACATGTGTGTATATATATGTGCACACATGTATGTGCGTGTATATATAAACACGCGTGTATGTGTAAGTGTGTATATACACATGTACACACGTGTGTGTATATATACACGTGTGCATGTGTATATATGTGTGCATATACATGTATACACATACACACGTGTATGTGTATATATACATGTGTGCATATATGTATATATACACACGTGTATATATACATGTGTGCATATATGTATATATACACACGTGTATATATACAGATGTATACACAAATTTAAAGAAATTAAAATTCCTTATGCATCTTCTTAGTCATCTTCTGAGTGAACCAAACAGGTCATCCCATATTCTGAAAATCATTTTTAGGATTTGTATCTTCCAAAATTGCAACATCTTCCAAAATTGACTATATCTGGCATTTGGTATTCCATGCACCAAACGGACCCTAAACTAAAGAAAACTATTTATGGTCTTAAACAAGCTCACAGGGATGGTATGAGAGAATTGATAATTATCTTATCAAATTGGGATATTCAAGAAATGAAGTTGATCCTAATATATACTTCAAAGAATCAAAGGGTGATATGATAATACATGTTCTCTATGTTGATAATCTTCTAATAACAGGTGAAGATCACCTTATTGCAAAGTGTAAACAAGATCTAACATCTGAATTTGAAATGAAAGATTTAGGTCTCCTACACTACTTTTTGGGGTTAGAAGTATGGCAGAAGGAAAACTATATTTTCCTGAATAAGGCAAGTATACTATTGATATATTAAACAAATTTGGCATGATGGATTGCAAACCATTGTCCACACCAATAAAGACAGATCTCCTTAAGCTCAAATGTGAAGCATCTGAATCCAAAGCGACTGATCCTACAGATAGATAATTGGATCTCTAATGTACTTGGTGAATACTTGCTCTGATATTTGTTATGCTACAAACGCATTAAGTCAATTTATGTGTGAACCTAAAAAGATCCATCTCATGGCAGCTAAGCACATTTTGAGATACTTATGAGGCACTATTGGACTTGATCTAAAATATGACCATGTTGAACTACAGCTTCTTGGATATTCAAATTCTGACTAGGCCGACAGTTCTACTGGTTGGAAGAGCACTACAAGATGTTTTAGTCTTGGATCCGCGATGGTATCTTGGTTTAGCAAGAAGCAATCTGCAGTTGCTCAAAGTTCTACTAAAGCATAATACATAGCAGCATCTATGGGAGCTCGAGAAGCTGTGTGGTTACATAAGTTATTGGTCAGACTATTTGGGAAACTCCTTAATCCCACAATTATCCATTGCGATAATCAAAGCTGCATTAAACTCTCTATAGATCCAGTCTTCCATAACAAGTCCAAGCACTCTCTATAGATCCAGTCTTCCATAACAAGTCCAAGCACATAGAAATTCCCTATGGCTATATCAGAGATGTGGACAGAAATGTTATCAAATTGATATATATCAGCACTGAAGAACAAACAGCCGATATATTTTATGAATTGTTGTACAAACGTGAAAGAAATTTCTTCCTGAATCTGTCTCTCAATCTCATAATCGAATGAAGGATGACACCAAATAAGATTGGATCTCGCATTGTCCTGTTTGTCATCTGAGGTACCCTATTGTTTTGTACTTTTAAATTGTTGTGTATGGCAGATTAGAGTTGTATCACTCTTTATTTTGTTGGGATGCTTGATTTGTCCTGTATCTCATGATACTCGTTCTAATTGCTTGTTGACTATTCTACCCTACAAACATTTGAACTCTCTCAAACTACAATTTTTACAAATATAAGAACAAATAGACACACAAACGACAATGAAACTTGCAATATATCTTTGCAATCACCAGATCCATATTTACTAAAATATACGATACGAACGCTCCATTAAACAAAAATAAAAACAAAAAACAAATATTTGCTTGTACTACCAATTACTTAAATTTAGAAAATGACAAGTCAGGTAGTTCCTTGGTTGTCAAAATTGTAACTCATTATTCAATAATACAAATACTTCATTGTTGGATCTGCATTTTCTATGGAATTACAGAATTTCTCTGCCATAGCTTAAACACAGCTTTCAAAATGCTATGTCTGAAGCTTTATTTAAAAAAATTCAATACTCGTAGTAAACGTGAAGAAAACAAACATCCTGCATTAACTTCAGGAAATAGTAGATGCCCATAACATAGTTTCCGGGGCATTGCTCGCTCACAAATTTCAAGCAACCAGTCTTTCTTTATATTCCTCCTCTTCTATACTCAAGGCAGCTAGTAGCTTTGGCCATGATGCAGTAACACCACCTGGCAAGTCAAATTCAAGAAGTTTTCCTCTGCTTCGATAGAACTCCTCAACAGGTAGGCTCTGCACAGGAACACAGATATTAGGTTCAAAAACGTAAGAGTTCTGAGAAAAATAACAAAGCTTGAAAATACAAATTCTTGAGGCGGTGAGTTAGCTGGAGCAAATAATCGCTCAAGGCAACCAAACAAAAATGGTTATCCAAATACGAAATGTAAGATACATACCTTATCATGATACACACGAAGCCTTTCTTTCACAACTTCTTCTGTATCATCTGACCTAGTTATCAGCTTGGATACACAACTTGGCGGTGGAAGAAGAGGATCCATGTATATGGCTGGCCTGCCTTCTTCTTCTTCAGCATTTATCGAAGCCACATTAAAATTGCCCCCACATTGACTGCAAATTCTCCTTCCCAAACATTTCTGAAGCAAGACATCTTCTCTAAGCTTGAGGTTGATAACCAGATCAATATCTATTACTTGTTCTAGAATTTCCTGCAGTCAAAAGGAAATGTATCCCCGAGAAGTGAAAAAAATGTCAGCTTGGAACAAAGTAACTCATAATATGCTAATACTCCACTCACCACAAGAAACAGCTGTATGTGGACTCCACATTATTTATCACTATAGAATAAGTTGGTACTCACCACAAAGAAATGGTAATTTCCTATATACTTATGCATTGTTTCTGAATTGTAACTGAGCTATCAACTAATCACCGTATGACAGGCCAACTATGACCTAGTGATTTGATAATTAATAAATGGTATGTCACTTATGAAATCAGAAGTATATTTTGTAACCATAATTCCAGAAAACTTGAAAATTCTAAATGGAAATAATTCACAAAATGAAAAGTATCATAAATAAGTAGTGATCATATCAAAATAATGGAAACATGGGTCCAAAGGATAGCGAGGGCACAACAGTGAACTGCAGAGGAAAATCGGTAAGATGTCTATTCCTTATTTTGATGGGTCAGGGAAAATGTGATGTCCCAGTCCTAGAGTTTGATAATAAATAATCGTAAAAGAGCTATTTTAAAATAAATAATAAATAAATAATTATTATAAAATAATGAAATTAAAATCCACAAATAAATGATAATAGTAAATTATATTCACTTTTTCTCTATGAAAGATCATAAATGGAGAATAAACTGAATAAAGAAAGGAGATATGAGATAGAAAACACACAATAAAATAATTAGTAAACTATCAATAGACAAACGTTAATAAGACAATAAAGTCTAAACTATATCATAAGACAATAATTGAGCTCCTATTTAGAAATTATAATCAGGGAGGCTAAGCGTAGACAATATTGGCTTTGACAAGTGAGATTGTTAGGAATTACTATATCAATTCCTCAATTGACTTGGACAATCCTCCCGCGGTCACAAGACAGCAAGTGAGGCTAAGACGACGGGCAGCGACTTAGATGTAAATAACATGAATGCTGATTGGCAACAGCAAATAGGATTCACATCTATTATACGGTATGACTGATCATCAAGGGTGACCTGTCAAGGAGTCCAATCAAACAATTTAAGTTGGAAACAAAAATTGCGTTGACAACAATTCCATGTTATGACAAGAACCAGCAATATAGGACTCACTTAATAATCCGGCCTTTGTATACTATAGAATTCGCACAGGAATAATAATATGCATGGAATTCGAAAACAACAAACATTCAAACAGGAGTAATTGTATATTAGCCATCGAAGTCTATATACACGGCATTGTATTCATCGGGCTAAGTTGCCTTGTTAATGAATTCAGTCGGAACTGACTTCAAATCGATTTTCTTAAACAAAGAAAATTAGTTACAGCTGTCCACGTATAATAGGAAATACAGAACGAAACAAACTATAATATTTTATGTTTATCGGGCTTCATCTTCAGCATATTGTCTATAAGTATATTTTGATGGAAAGGCTGATTGATTACGGAAGAAAGACAACCTAAGGGCCTGGTCCAGCATCAATTAGCATTGCATTGGGAGAAGGATTATATCAGAAAATGGAAGGTTATCAATCATCATAAATACCAAAGCCATATCGACTATTGCTAATATCCAACATCGACTAAGGCAAATGAATGATAACAAATACTAAACATATATATTGAACAACTACAAAATCTCTAAATTATAATAATATTAGCTAAGTTATAAATCAATTATGATATAATAATAAGAACGACTACTAAAGGCATCGGTTAAGTAAACTGATTGGCTTGTATTGAGGAAAGGGTGTGAATAAGGGAATGGCTGCGTATGAAGAGACAAGGATGCCTCTTTTGAAAAGCATCAGTTCAGCGTAGCAACTATGAAGGGAGGTCAAGTCCTCTCATTTGGATCATCAAGTCATTTTTACTTCTTTATCAATCCAATTCGAATTGATCCTGTAGAGCATCAAGACACTGGATGTGGACTCACAATTGCAGAACAAAAGATATATTTGATACTGATCATATCGATCAGAAAGGCATCGATCTGGGAAGCTCATCAAAGAATAAGAGACCCATACACGGTCTTACATATACAGAAATAATAATAAACTCAGAATTATATATATATATATATATATTAAAAATCACAATGATATATGTGTTGATAAAAAAAAGAAAATATATATATAACCGGTATGTGTAGAGATCTTCCAGTTATGGCTATTAAATGAATTTTAATAAACATTGATAATAAGCCTTATATTATAATTGAATATATATGACTTGTTATTATTAAGTTTGACAGGGAAGAGAAAAACTGTATCCAGGGAGAGGCCTGTGTAAATCAAGCCAATTGGTCATTTCCAAGATAGGTAAGGATCAGCGACCCCGAGCGCCTTGCAGACAAGTCCAAGAAAGGCTTTGTTGGCTCTTGGTTTAGCAAGATTTTAACTACCTTTATTGATGCAGAGATATACCTATGGGGTAGCTTACTTCCCACAATCAGCACATTCATACAAGAACAAGGACCAATGAACAGAGCACAAAGGCTTTCTACACTTTGAACTCTACAGAATTCAAGTGGGTACACCTAGGATTAGGATCACTTAATCTCAGCCTTTTCCACTAATCCTTACAAAGCAGATATGTGCCCATAATACTTCTTATTATTTGTGACAATAAGAGGAAAGGATGTGAAGCTAAACACATTATCCAATTACTCACAAATAATGCAAGGGCTTTAGCTATTAAGTCCACAACTATTGACTTAAAGATCTAGAATTTGATTTGTTTGTTTAGGGGTAGAATTGTTAGACAACTGTTTTGACAAAATGTATGTGACCAGTCCCTTATCCATTGGGCATATTCAGAACAACTCCTCACTATGTTTTTTGATTCTTATCATTCACCTTGCAAATGAAAATCAAATGAGAATCTCACTACATACAAATATCCTCCTTAATACCCCGCTATTCTGTTAGGTTATATTAAGCATTTACTTAACTTTTCAAGTTAACAGCAAAACATATCAAAACATACAGACTATGTCTGCAGTTATTGATCTTGAGGTCATCAACTCACAAGATAATAGGAAATAACAAACCATTAAACAGGAGACGGGATTCAAAGCAATTCTTGAAATTCTTATATAAGTTGCCACAAACTAATACAAGAGTGATTTATTGAGCATGTTGTCGAGATAATTATATGTATGGGTTATTATGTTAGTAAAGTATTATGTTACTCTCGGTCGTTAGTGACCGAGAGGTTAGACAGTTACGTCATGACGTTACGGTCGTGGCCCTTCAGGTACTTTATATACCCTCTCGGAGGACAGGAGAGATATTATTGTATAATCATTATGATATGAATGTACTTGCCAGTCTGGAATGATTAATGAAAGTATTTATTATTCTCTGATATATTCTGTGTTTATCATATTTCCCGTACTATGTCTGTGCAATACTAAGTTTACCCTCGCGGGTAAACATCTGGCGCCGTTGCCTAGACGTACTCGGGAAGAGAACTGAGGAAAGGATTTATGCCCAATGTTTTAAATAAAGATAGGAATAAAAAAGTAAGAAATGACAAATAGGAGGTCGCACACACAGCTCTAGTCTCCGCACAGCAACGTGAACGTCGCTATAGGCTAAGGCAACTTGCCAAAGACCAGCTTGCCGAAGGGTTGCCCAAAGGGGACCTTGGAAGTGGTACGGAGGGTGCAGAAGCCGAAGAGGAGTTCACTTCTCCGGAACGGAGAGTGCGGAGTCGGGAAGAGTTACTTGAGGAGACACGGGCGAGAAGAGCCTTTCTCCAAGAGGAGAGAGTACGGTTTGAGGTGGGTCTCCGTACACCAGGTGCAGAGAACCAAATCGGCCGAGAGGGTGATACTGCATAGAGTGGCACGAGCGCACCAGCAGACCCTCCGTTGGAACCGAGAACCCCGCACGGTACGGTGCCAGGACAAGGGCAAGCACCACCAGCCTAGCAACTACTGCAAGGACAAGTACCACTAGTCCAGACTACCCACAGCACTCAAGGAGGTGCGGGTACGAGTGGTATCGGCGCACCGCCTCCATCGCAGCCAACCATGGCTGTGAACAAGCAGAAGTTACCAAAGTTCACGGGACAATCGAAGGAAGATCCAATTCGGCACTGCCGAACGTGCGAAACTATATGGACTGCGCACGGGGTAACTGATGAGAATGAATGGATTCGCCAGTTCCCTGCAACACTGAGGGAAGGTGCCATTGATTGGTACTCGGATGTCGACAAGTCGAGCCTGACGACATGGGACCAGGTCAAAAAGGCCTTCTAGACAAAGTTTCAATTGTTACGAGATGATAATGAGATATTAGCGGAAATCTACAACACTAAGCAAGCGAAGATTGGGTCTGTTCGTGCCTACGGACAACGACTGAAGGAACTTATTGGGAAAATGGAGTCCGCCCCAGCAGACGAACTCAAGAAGACGTGGTTCGTGGAGGGACTAAAAGCTTCCCTTCGAAAGAAAATGAAAATTGTCCCGCCCACGTCATACAGTAACGCGTATAACCGTGCAATGGATCTGGAGAGCGAATATAAGACCTCTAGGAAGACTAAGTCTTCGGATGATGAATCGGAGGCAGAAAGCAGCGAGGGTGAATCGAGTAAGAAAGTGTTGGCCCTACAAAAAGATCTGGCGAGGATGATGAAAGAACTGAAGGCCACCAAGGGAGGCTCGAGCAAAGCAGAGGAAGACACCGTGTGGTGCACAGACTGCAAAGACGCAGGCCACACAAAAGGTTCTTGTCCCAACAAAGCCTTTTGCGACATCTGCCAGGTTGCGGGACATTCCACCAAAGAATGTCCCTACAACCTGAGGGCGAGAAATCAACAAGTGATCTTCACCCAGGAGCAACCCTCCACGTCTGGGACCGGCGGTCAACAAAATGCTCCATCATCCGGCGGGTACGGAAACAATCGACGGGGAGGCCGAAGCAATGATGAGAACAAGCCGCGAGTCCAGTATGACGCGAAGGGGAGGCCCATGATATAGTGCAGAAGTTGTAACCAATGGGGACATTATGCCCATGACTGTCAGAATGAGGCTACCGCTCCACTAAAACTGTGTCGGTGGTGTGGACCGGGGAACCATGAGGATGCTAATTGTCTGAAGCCCGGCTGCAACATCCTGGACATGGAACAAGGGGGCACGGAGAAGGTCCTGTCAATCACACGCGGGCAAACAAAGAAGGCCACATATCCTCACCCTCCGACGGAGAAACAAAGGATGCTCGAGGCGAAGGCCGAGATCGCAAAGGGTATGGAGCACCAAAGGGACTCCACAGACGTCAGCACTTCTACCCGAGCAATGGCCGAACAAAATATTTTAAGGCAGATGATGCAAATAGAGGTACCCGTAAAGGTCAAGGACCTATTGGAAATTATGCCGCACCTGAAAACGGCCCTATTCCTAGGCCAAAACATTCCAGCAAGCACGGTTGAACGAACGGAGATCCCAAGTGGCTCTGCAGCTGACCCCATGACGCTATCGATAAATAATGGGCGGAATCCCGCAGTGGTGGACATGGGTATTTTGGGTACCATCCTCACGAACACAATTGTCGACGGTGGGTCAGGCGTCAATGTCCTCCCGGAAGAAACTTGGAAGAGCTTGGGGAAACCGACGCTATGGCCACCGACTTTCAATTTATTGGGGGCCGACCAGCACGGCATCAGGCCCCTCGGCACACTGATGGCACAGCAGGTAACTATTGGGACCCAACCATTCACCCTAGATTTTGTTGTAATCCCTCTCAAGCAGAGGGGGTATGACGCCATCCTGGGCAGAGGGTGGTTGGTGACGGCCCGAGCCAATCATAATTGGAAGAAAAACACCCTCGCATTTGAAAAGGGGGGAAGGAAGTTTGTAGTGGACCTCAACACGCAGATGGTCGGGGAGGAAATGGCATCTGATTCAGAGTCAGACGATAGGATGGGCGGAGAGGAAGTAAACATGGAATCTAATGTCGAAGGGATACTGAAAGTGGAGGATGATACAGATTCGATAGATGGTCTATTCCACTGGCAGATGGGTGATTATGAATTATTTCCGCCGTCCTGCAACATACTGAAAATTGAGGAAGCCCAGAGTGAGTTCCCTCCGGAATATACAACATACCGAGAAGGGAAAGTCCGGCTGAAAGAAATCCCTGCCCATGAGTCTCGAAAGGAGGAACCCATCTGGCACAAAGAAGCGAAGTTGGAAAAAATAAATCCTAGGGATGAGAGAAATCTGAAACCCATCGTCATGGGAGACAACTGGAATCCGGTGTGGAGGACCGCAGTCTTCAAAATCTTGATTCTCTTTCTTATGTACGGGCAAGAGGCTGTGGTCCCTATAGCATTTATGGTTCCAAGCTTTTGGATCGCCATTGAAAATGGACTCGGGGACAAGGAGAGGGAACCACTGCACACTCGGTGGACTCTCAATGAACGGATACATGACAGCAGCAATGGGACCAAATTGAAACTTTACCCGGAGAGGATGGACCCGAGAGAAGGGATAGAGCAACCGAGAGGATGGAAAAGGACTCGGGCGGTCAGGCAAGCGACTCGAGAGTAGCCTATACGGGCCAGAGAAGCCTTCAGACAGGAAATTGAAAAATACCCGTACGGTTATGCATGACCGTACGGTGGAAAAAAAAATTAAAAAATTAAAAAATTAAAAAAAAATTGAAAAGTTGAAAAAAAAATTTTGAAAAAAAAAAGTGGCACCGTACGGAATCAAACAACACATAAGTTAAAACACCGTACGAAGCATATATGAAACCAAAACCATTGAAAGTTTTTTGGTAGACGGCCGTACAGTTCCATACGAACATGAAGACAACCGTACAGTACGTAAAGACACAATGCCGCCACCGTACGGAGGAAATAAAGTACGTTTTGCCAGCATTGGCCGTACGGCCATTGGCGCATACAAGGAATGGGATATCCATTGTACGACACTGTATGGACTAGGAGGTAGGTTGCTATATGCCTCATGCAGAAACATTGCAATACCGTACGGTCAAAAGACTACCATACACGGAGAAGAACTTGGACGCCGAACGGCCAAGGGGATCATAACACCATACAACATTGAAATGTGTACCAGGGATACTGTCCAAGGGATGTACGACTGCATTTCGGCCTGAGAATTGAAAAATAAATAAGAACAAGGACTACAGAGCAAGGAGAGGTAATAATATTAAAAAAAAAAAACGACGACAAATCAAGACTGTTCAAAATAAAGAATGAATGGTACTGAAGGGAAGGGCATGAGCAAGTAGTAAGGGAAACATAAGCGCTTTGCAGAAAAGAGTTTGGGATCAGAAGAAAATCACAAAATGGTGTGTTCCATAGACTTCTGTGTGGGTTTGAGAGTGCTAATTTGGTCTTGGCGGCGGCGGGAGCGCGCCTAGGGCTCTGCCCCAGGACCCCGCGGGGCTGCTGCCCCTCGACCCCACTGGGGGCGTTGCCCCCTAGACCCCCATCGTCCTTTTGAGATACGCCACAATTGTGAGTTGGGGCATTGAAAACGACAGGAGGAAATTACTCAGTTATCAACCTTTGAAAATTGTGACCAATTGGTGAGACTCGGAGTTGCTGCAGGCATGGAGTGTTTGCATGTCGGAGGTGGAGAGAGCATTGGAGCAAGTATTTCAAGAGGGGTACTATGCTTTGAGGCACTTGGAGTAGGTGTTGGCTGGACGTGAGGCTGTCTTGGTGGATGCATAGAGAGCTCGGGAGGAGCTGACCATCCGGTTGGAGGCAGTAGAGCGACACTTTGCTCAGCATACCCAAGAGTTGGAAGCGGAAGAGGCAACACGAGTGGCTATCAAGGTTAGATTGGCTCGGAAGACAGTATTGAACAAGAGTTAGCAGAGGCTACAGCTGAAAAGTATGTTTTGGAGATAAGTTTGGTACAGGCATGAGAGGAATGTGATAGGACGGAAAAAGAACAACAACGCAACATTGATGGGGAGGGCGGCACTTCAGCTTTTTCAGGGACGCCCTCCGCCCATTTTCTTCAGTGATTTTCTTATTCTATGTAGTGTATTTCATCTCCTTGATGTTGTAAGTCGTCGGAGACGACTTGTTTTTTGGGGGGGGATGATGTTGTCGAGATAATTATATGTATGGGTTATTATGTTAGTAAAGTATTATGTTACTCTCGGTCGTTAGTGACCGAGAGGTTAGACAGTTACGTCATGACGTTACGGTCGTGGCCCTTCGGGTACTTTATATACCCTCTCGGAGGACAAGAGAGATATTATTGTATAATCATTATGATATGAATGTACTTGCCAGTCTGGAATGATTAATAAAAGTATTTATTATTCTCTGATATATTCTGTGTTTATCATATTTCCCGTACTATGTCTGTGCAATACTATGTTTACCCCAGTGGGCAAACAGAGCATAGAACATTTCACAAAATAAAAAAGAAAATTGTAGATTCATTAAGATCTTTGTAAAACAGAGAGGTTGCAGACTTCTTCTGCCAATCCTTGGATGCAAGCCTATAGAACTGAGTCTATCCTTGGTCTCTTGCAAACCATCCTTTTTCTCAACCCCGGAAAAGAACTCTTCCTAAATGACCTTGGGAATCCTTTTATAAGAACAAGGATTGCAACAAGCTTCAATTCATTTAGGGCACAATTAGGGCAACATTGTCAACTACTGCAACATGAAATCAAGAACTAATTTATTACAAAAGTGACAGGGAGAAAGACCCTAATAATAATCAAGAAATATCAGAGACAAATCTGATATCTTTACATTAAAAACCCTAGCACTCAAACTGCAATCAGGGATGATTCCTTTATCTCTGCGGCAAGCAACATCACAACAAATATCTCAGCTACCTCTGCGTACCAAGAAATGAATTCTTTGACAACTTGGTCCAAAACATTAATGTTGCATCAAGGAAAGCATCCTTCAAAATATCAAGCTCAAGGTGGCCACAAAATCTAATCATATTTGGCCCAACCACCACAGAGTTCATTCAATTTCTCAACTGCAAATTCATGTATGGCTCAAGAAGAAAAAGAATCAGATTGTTTACTCTTCTGGCGCACCGTCGTTTCTCTTTTCTGCAAACCCTAGCTCAAAAAATTCAAACATGGACTGACAACAGTTAATTTATCAATTTTAAAACATGACCGTCGATCCTAATCTTTTCCCGGCACATCGAACAGTTCTCATAAATTGCCAGCAGTCAACTAAGCTTTGAAAAGTTTGGCCACATCATCTATCTTTGGTGACCAATTAGGAACGGGCAAATGTGCATAACCTGGCAACTGGACCCACCTTTATCTTTTATCAGTTGGAAGATCGGATGCTTGTCACAATCCCACGATGACTATCTTTCGAGCATATTTCCTTTGCAGCAACATGACCACCGTCAGGGTATCTATTTGGACCTGCACTATCTTTATCTTTTAACCATGGCAAGCCCTTAACCTTAAGTCATTCGGCGAACACGCGACTGAAGGCAATCTCCCAATCGTTCAATGTTTTTCTTAACTGTGGTTTGATCAGGAGATCTGGCGACAGAGGCATTTGCGTGATCGCTGAATCATAGCTTGACTATGTGTTAGATCCCGAGAATACGCGCCAACGTCTGATCTAATCTGCATCAACGGCTCATAATCAATCTCCAAGCCTTTAAACTTTAACTCAACCTCTATCTGGCAATTCAGCGAACAAAGAGAAAACCCGACTAGTCTTTAACTGTGATCAAATTTGGAGACTCAGCGAATAAAGCATTCTCATAATCGTTGAATGTTTTAACTAACCTTGTCTGGTTTAGAGATTATGCTACAAAGGCATTCGCTAGGTCGCTCAATCTTTCCTTAACCCTGAGTTCCATTAAGAGAATGAGCATTGGCCGTTGATCTTATCCTCCATCTACGGTTATCGATGATTCGTTGGATATCTTATGACTTAGCTGTTTCATTCAGAGATCTGGAAAAAACAGTGTTCGCGGTATTCGCTGAAGGCTTAGCACTTAACTGCCAGGATTAAGAGAACATGAGAACACTCAGTCGCCAAGTCGCTGAATACAAGACTGTAATGATCCCATTTTGGGCCTTATGTAATTTTCTCTCAAAATGTTGATTCCCAATTCTCATACGTCATTGTGCATTTAAATCATATAATAATAAGAATAATCTTTAATACTTAATATATACTTAAGGTTTAATTCATTACCTTACTCCTAATCACTAAACTTAGGGTCTGTTTGGTGCATGGAATACCAAATACCAGATATAGTCAATTCTGGAAGATACAAATTCTGAAAATGATTTCCAGAATATGGGATGACCTGTTTGGTTCACCGGGAAGATGCCTAAGAAGATGCATAAGGAATTTTAATTTCTTTAAATTCGTGTGTATACGTCTATATATATACACACATACATGTGTGTATATATACATATATGCACACATGTATATATACACACACGTGTGTGTGTATACATGTGTATATGCACACGTGTATATATACACGTGTGTGTATACACACGTGTGTGTATATATATACACACGTGCATTTATATATACCCACGTGTATATATACACAAATACACATTTGTATATATATACACAAATACACATCTGTGTATATACATATACACATAAACACACATGTATATATACATACATACATGTGTGTATATACACACGTGTGTACACACACACGTGCGTTTATATATACACACATGTGTGTATATATACACACACATGCATTTATATATACACATACACACATGTATATAGTATATACACAAATACACACTTGTGTATATATACACACATACATGTGTGTGTATATACACACACACATATATACACATACATTTGTATATACACACATGTATATATATACACAAATACACGTGTATACATATACACATTTGTGTATATATACACACGTGTGTGTATATATACACACGTGCATTTATATATACACACATGTATATACACAAATACACACTTGTGTATATACATATACACATGTTTATATATACACACATACATGTGTGTGTATACACACACACACATATATACACATACATGTGTATATACACATGTATATATATACACAAATACACGTGTATATACATATACACATTTGTGTATATATACACACATACACACGCGTGTATATACACATGTATATATAATATATATACATCCTTATATATACACAAATACACACGTGTGTATATGCATATACACACATTTGTGTATATATACACACGTGTGTGTATATACACACATGTATATATATACATCCTAATAGCAATATAATATACATCCTTATAGTCACGGATCCCACGAAATATTAAATTTGGTTTAATAAATATTGGAATTAGAAATTGGAATTTCCAATTCCACCTATTTGAGTGGAAGATGAAATTCCCATTTTGGGGGCAAAATTGGAATTTCGAAATTCCAATTCCAATTTTTTGGACGGACACAAACATGGAATTACATTATCCGGAAATCTAATTCCGGAATTAGAGCTCATATTCCATGCACCAAACGGGCCCTTAAAGGAAGATGGTAGATTTACTATACTAGGATACGTGCACAGTCTCCAAGTGGATCCCCTCAAGGTTTTACCTATCTCGAGCTCTTTCCATCATGTGACCGATTTTGCCTCTTCCTACACACACTCCCTATCCCCTTAATAGTAAATTAGGAATTGGCCAAATATATATTAATATTTTACATTATAGAAATATAAATAACTATATATAACACAAATGATATATATAATGTTTACTAATATAATAGATATAATTTACGTATATAAATATTATATCATTCTTATAATTCAGATATAATAAACCACTTGGATATACAATCTCTTACAATAATGCATTTATATATTTCTGATTGTTATTATTCTACATATAATTAGTATATCTATATCTCTTAATGTGTATATTATATATCTTTCTTAATATCTATCATCAATCACTTCCATTTTATATATTTATTTATATTATATATATTTATCATAATATTTAATCTCTTATCTGATTTTATTACTATTACATATTTAATTCTAATATTATTATTATCATCATCATCATCATATATATATATATATATATAATCTTACTATTATAACCCGAAAGTTAATATTGTCATTTATTCCTAACCTCATTCATATATAATACTCTACAGATCAGAGTTTCTCTTTATATTAATTTGTAGAAGGCCTTGCTGTTCTATGATGATTCGTAGCATCAAAATGTTATCCTTTTCATATACAATCTTTGCCCAAAATATCCTTATCGATAGCCTCTATATGTATGGTAATTCAATATTTTATTTTTATTATGTTCTTTTTCCTCAATGTGCTGACTTAGCCTTCAGTCAATGTCCGAGTATGTGTCCAATGCCTAAGAAGGCTATTCTTCCTATTCCAGCCATCAAATATGGATATTGGAATACGAGTGTTTGATGCCTCTCTGCCGTCCTACTCCCCCGTGCTTTCCGTGTCATTATTCTCACCCATATTTATATGTTGATGGAGTTTAAAGATCACGTCCATATACAGCCGACGTATCAGTTTTAATGAAGGCAATTAATATAACATCAACTTCTCATTATCGTTGACTCATTACTTATATGATATAAATCGATAATACATGGCAGTTAAGTTTAGTTATGGGTAATGATGATATTAGTATTATTAATTACATTAATTTTATATTGATAACTATTAAATAATCATTATTAAAAGTTACATTCATTATAGATATTATTAAGATTAATATGAATTTATATATATTAATACTAATATGGCTCAGTTATTGATATCTATTAATAATCTTGATTATTAATACATCATTAATTAATTTCATAGATTAATTATTAATTTATTAATTATTGTTATATTAATCAATATATTTAAGATCATGTTATTTGCTATGTTTAAACAAGAATGTATATATTAAGATATTTGTACATACATCAATTACAGCTCGTGACAAAGACTTAACCACCCAAGAACTTAGAGATTCAATGAACAAAGGAAAGAGAAAAGGCATGTGCAGAAAGAGAACTTAAGTGGCCGAAAAAGGTAATGAGGAAATAGAAATGGCTAGGGGTTTTGGACTTAGACAATTTTTGAAACCCTTGGACATGGACAAACCCTATTTCTTAGACCTTGAAACTACAATTTCTCTTTGGTTTTTACACTTGAGCACATGCAATCTTAAATGGGGCTTAGTCACATCTTGATTAATCCATGGCTAAGCTCGCAAGTCATAAAACATTATAAAACTTCTTCACAGATCAAAAAGTGTTGTAGCAGGATATGGCAATTTTCTTAGGATTTTGCATTTTACAAGAAAATGGGCTAACAATGGCCATGACTGAGGATGTATGCCACTTGCAGGCATAGCAAGAACTTAGAATCTTTGGAAGAAGCAGACCACCTACTGGACAAAAACTTGCAGGGAACTTCCTCAAAAAACTAGCAGACTAAAACAAGGAGGAAAGGAACACACAATTGAAAGGGAAAACTAAACTACTGTTCATGGATAAAGAGAGTACCTTATGAAAAGTACAACTTCAAAAATTGTCCATGAACTGGCAATTCCAAAACATTTCCAACCAAATCCTTCAAGATATAGGAATCATATCCCCATTTTGCATCAGTGAGATAGGGTCCCAACCATATTGGGTCAAATTTACTATGCTTACCCTTGTCTTCCAACCTGGCATTCCACATTAGAACCAGATCATCAATACAAAAACTTCTAACTGTGGTCTTTTTGTCATACAAGCTCTTATATTGCAACTGCAAGTTGATATTCCTATCATGAGCCTCTCTTCTTGATTCATCCAACTGTATCAAATCTTCCAATCTGATCCTCATCTCATTATCCAAATCATCATCATATATTTGGATGAACTATACATCTGCAGCAGATTATTTTGTGGTAATCTGGCATGAATTTCATATACTAAATCAAAAGGAGCACAACCAATTGCCTTTTTTACTGTCACTCTATCAGCCCATAGAGCCAGCTGCAACTTGGAATCCCATGATTTCTTGTTTTTATCAAGAACTCTTTTCAAAAAAATTATCAAGCTCTTGTTACTTGATTTTGCCTGACCATTACCTTGGGGGTGATAAGGGGATGAATATGAAACCCGAATCCCTTATTGCTGACAAAAATCACCAAACTCTTCAGACCTGAAACACATTGCATTATCAACTACTATTGTCTCAAAACATAATTACCCCCAGCCTGAGTAACCATGTCAACAGTGATTTGAGCTATTTTTTTATTAGGCCTTCTTAATACAATAGGCTCATCACCCTCCTCTGTATTGCAAATTATATTTTCAATATCTTCTTCCTCATCAAAAAAGACCTGTTGATGATATATCTCCTTTCTGCCTTGGGAATATGATGCATCTTGGTTTTCATCTTCTTCTGCAGAATCAACTTCCTCCCATAGTTGTGAAAATGTCATAGCACAACCCCAGTCATCATAAGATTCATCTTCCTCCCCTTCCTGCTCCTCATTTGCAGCTATATTTTGAGAAATTGCACAATAATCAGGATCATGTGGGGACTGGCAAACTATGTAGTATGTACCATGGGTGTCATGTTAACAGAGTGCCTTTGCAAAGGATCAGGGATTTTATCATTTGGTTTGTCCTTTCTCTCTGGGATTGTAGGCCTTCCATCCTTCCAATGGGCATGGTAAGGAAAATTCTGCAACCTAGGCTGCCTATCAAAGTTGTTAAAAGGAGGCTTACTATTATTTTGAGATCTGTTTTTGTTTTCGCCAAGTTTCAAATCCTTCAAAGCATTTAGGATTTGTTTCAAATTATCCTCCTCCCTAGGCTTTATATTAGAGACTTTATCCAATTCTTTATTTCCAAACTTAGGAGGTTTAGGCTCCTCTCTCCTACCTAGCTTTCCTGTTACTTTCAATATTTATAGCATATCTCTGGGGTTCCCTAATGGTTCTAGGATTTTTGTCTCTGAGTAGGTTGCATCATAAGCATTCAGATATGTTGCCAAGCAAACTTTGTCATCTAATCTCATAACTTGGAAAAGCTTATGCATTGCCTTTTGAAATCTTACATTAAACTCAAGGACTTCCTCATTTTGGTTTTTCTAAATATTGTTGAATTCATTCAGCATAAAACCTTCATTTATTTTATCACCATATTGGTCCTTAAAACAATTTATAAAATCATCCCAAGAGCCAATACAGTAATAAGGGAGTCCTCTAAACTAGTCTCTGGCATCTTCGATTAATGAATGAACAAATAATTTCATAATGACATCTTCATGTTCAATTTCATAGTCATCTATTATATCAATTAAATTCTTTAAATGTTGCTCACATGTAACAACATTATTGCCAATGAACTTTGGAAGTTTTTCTCTAATTTTTTTAGGAATCAAATTTGGATAACTAGTAATACCATTAAAAATGAGTTGTTTGTACCTTTCCATATGAACTGGTTTGCTTTGCAATGATCCATCATTTTGAGAAGTAGATGCTTTATTTGATGTATCAGCGGCATTTGTAACAACTACTTGTGTGTCAATAGCATTCTGGTTGTCATGGTTTCTAGAGTTAGCACCTGGTACAACATTTGCAAGCCCTGAGGATCGCCTGAGAAAGTCAATCTTCGTTTTCATCTCTAAAGCAGCAGCTTCAAGTTCTGCTTTCTCAAGTTCCTTGGCCACTATTTCATTCTTTCTCCTGGTATTTTCAAGGTCAACCTCTAACCTTGATACTCGATCCAAAGGATCTTTATCATTTACAGGTTCATTGATTGTAATCCCAATAGCCTTTTGTTTGCCTCCATCCCTGGGTTTTCTTACCTCACATACTTCTTGGATAGTAGGTTGTTCTTTTGTTTTTTCAGGTATTGGAACATAATTTATTGCTTCTAAATCTAACAACTGTCTTTTTAACTGTTCAGCTCTTATCATAGCTTGTCTTATTTTATCTTATTTTTCTTTTTCCCTCTGTTGTCTAATGGCAGCTTGTTCCTGAATTCTTCTCTCCAACTCATAAACTTCTTCAAAGATCTCTTCAGATTCTAGGAGAGTTGTTTCAGAGTCTAAATCTTCATCATGAACTTCATCTTGTTTTTCTTCTAAGATGTGAAGGCCTTGGGGTACTAAAGTACCAAGGGAAAAAGGAGGATAAAAATCATGTCTGCTCCTACTTTTACTTCTTGACCTTCTATCATTTTCAAGAGTTTTACTTGGGATCATGCCTTTATTGTATTGTGATCTTCCTTCCCCTCTCTCTCAAAGGAAAATCATAGTCCTCATACTGACTTGCTCCCAAATCCACAGCCTCTTCATATTCTGATGTATTACCATCTTGACTGGGGTGGACTTGATCATCTTCATTTGTATTTTTTTGTCTCCATGCCTGAGGCATGTTCTCAGCATTCTTATTAGCTCTTGGTTGACGAGCCCTAGAAGTACTTGGGAATTCACCCTCTAACCTATCCTTAGGATGATCCTTCCTTCTGGCCCTAGTAATTCTTTGATTCATATTTTGATATTTTAATTTTCTTAGCACTGCTACAGAGATTTCTCAAAGTCGCCACTCACACTTAGTGAGAAGATGTAAAATTTTTAGATTTTGACTCTACTCTTTCAATGGTAACTACTGGATAAGATAAATAAGTCAGCCAGGAGTCTAGCTCTACTTGTACCCGCGTTATTTTAGCACAAATTTGTAATACCAGAGATCTTCAATCTAGATTCATCATGACTATATCATCTCTATTCCACAGCACAGTCGCCATTTTGTTTTGACTTCTGTCCATCCATTCAATACCAAAAGCATCAAAACCCTCTATCTCATCCCAGACTGCATTTCTATATTGTTTCAGTATATCACTCTTTGATGCATATTTGGATCTTACTTGAGATATCACAAGTTCTGAATCTCCAAGCACTCTAATGTTTCTGATTTTGTGTTTTGAAACCAACCTAAGCCCTATTAATAGAGCCTCATACTCTGCAGTGTTGTTTGTACAAGGGAACATTAAGTAAATGAATACTTAAATGTCCTTCCAGTAGGAGCAATTAACAACACACCTACACTAGCTCCCTCCTTAGAGCTTGCACCATCAAAGTACATGGTCCATAAACCATCTTGATCTGTCAAATTCTCCTTATCATTAGACAAAAGTAAAGGTTCATATTTTCCTTCAACCTTTAGGCTTTGTACTTGAAAAGAATTAACATCAGTGTCAAGGAAACAATTCGTGTTTTCATTTTTTGTTTCTTCTTCAATCATATGGGAAGTTTTGTTTTCCCTGGATACCTTAACATTTTGACCAGCAATTTTGAAGGTTGCAAAAGATAAGTCACACTGTATACTACCTCCCATTGCTGCACTCCATTTTCTTGACCATAACATTCCATTTTGAGGAGGTATATCAACAACTAGTACACTCATAGTTAGTTGTCTGTCAAGATAAGCTGCAAGTTTGTAAGGAAAGGCCCTTCTCCTGGCACCGTACCGTGCGGGGTTCTCGGTTCCAACGGAGGGTCTGTTCGTGTGCTCCTGCCACCCTCTGCAGTATCACCCTCTCCGCCGGTTTCGTTCTCCGCGCTTGGTGTACGGAGACCCACCTCAAACCGTACTCTCTCCTCTTGGAGAAAGGCTCTTCTCGCCCGTGTCTCCTCAAGTAACTCTTCCCGACTCCGCACTCTCCGTTCCGGAGAAGTGAACTCTTCTTCGGCTTCTGCACCCTCCGTACCACTTCCGAGGTCCCCTTCGGGCAACCCTCCGGCAAGCTGGTCTTTGGCAAGTTGCCTTAGCCTATAGCGACGTTCATGCTGCTGTGCGGAGATTAGAGCTGCGTGTGCGGCCTCTTCATCATCATTTCCCACTTTTCTATTTTTATCTTTATTTAAATTATTTGGCATCAAAACTGAACAAATGACATTGCCTTCAAACCCAAGAACACTTATTCTTTATTCATTCACGTTGCTTTTACAACATTTGTAATTGCATTACAGCCATATTACAATTATTTGTGTTCTTTTACCCTCTTCGGTCATGCTTCAAGGATTCCTCCGATTGCCATCACTCTCTTCTTGACGGTGACGCAGATGCTCTCGGGCATGAAATTCACGGAGGATCTCTTGGCGGCGTTCCTCTCGATCAATTTCCTCTTGACGAGCACGTCGTGCTAGTGCTGCCTGTGCCAAGAGCCGTGGAAGATGGTTCAATAACCGATTCGCTGCAGGGTTGGCCCCGATCGCGTCCCACACGGCGCCGGTCGGAACGTCTTCGTCTGTAGCTTCTCTCCGTACGTAAGTTTCGATGGCTACTTGCAGTAAGATTCGAATTTCTCGTGTCTGGATGTCTTCTCCCTCATACAGTTCCGTCCGAGCATCGTCGGCTTCCGGATTAAGTTCTCCGAGCGGTAAGCCCATTGTCGTTATACGCCATCCGAGTACGTCTAGGCAACGGCGCCAGATGTTTTCCCTCTCGGGTCAACAAGAATAGTTGCATAAACACACATTAACTGATAAACATGAACACAGGAAAGTATTGCAATTCGGTAAACATAAAGTATTTAGAAAACCAAATCATAAATCGTCCTATTCCCAATCTGAGCAAAGTATACATAAAGCCTCCGAAGGGACACGACCGAAACGTCGCGTCGTAACGATTCACACTCTCGGTGCTAACCGCCAAGATTAACATAACTTAACATAAGTTTATTACATAACTCCCGTACATACAAAATATACCGACAACAAATTGTACCAATGACAGGTCCTTCCTTGGAATCCATGGCCTGACATCTCCCATGAGGAGTATCCACTTGAAGTCCCATTGTTCTCATGACCTCAGCAGGCATAACTGTATTGGAAGCTCCAAAATCTATCATGCAATTTTTTAACATTTTCCCATTTATGACTAGAGTTAAGAAAAAAGGATCAACAGTTCCAAAAGAAGTACTGACAACATTTGTATCTAGATAAATCTGGGGTATTTCTAAAGCAATTTTTTTCACATCCTTCCCCCTTTGTTCAGATTTATCTTTTGTCCCCCTTTCTATCTCAATGCTTTCTTCCCTTTGAACGTTCTTTGAAAGAACACCATTTATCCATGTAAGGGCCTTCTTTTTGTGCTCACCTATTCTCATCATTTCCATTAATGGAACCTTCACTGTTATCTGAGATAACAACTGACTCGTATCAATAGGTGTGTATTTGACATTAAATAAATCCTGCCTTCCCTGAAACATACTTTCATCCTCAACCTGTGATGCAAGATGTAACTTGTCTTCCTTTTTCTACTTACTCTCAATTTGGGGAATAGGGATACTTGTCACCGGTGTCTTCACCTTTACTCTATATATATTGTTTGAAAGACCTGGCTTTTCTCCCCCTTTTATATTCATCTTTCTGACACTATCAGCATCCTTACCTTTATCTTGTGCTTGCTTAGTGTCTGCTTGATTTTTCTTAATAAATACACTTGTTGGTCTACCATCTGCATTACCAACAGTTCTATTTCTCAGAACATAATGCAGAGATATACCTATGGGGTAGCTTACTTCCCACAATCAGTACATTCATACAAGAACAAGGACCAATGAACAAAGCACAAAGGCTTTCTACACTTTGAACTCTGCAGAATTCAAGCGGGTGCACCTAGGATTAGGATCACTTAATCTCAGCGTTTTCCACTAATCCTTACAAAGAAGATATGTGCCCATAATACTTCTTATTATCTGTGACAATAAGAGGAAAGGATGTGAAGCTAAACACGCTATCCAATTACTCACAAATAAAGCAAGGGCTTTAGCTATTAAGTCCACAACTATTGAATTAAAGAACTAGAATTTGATTTGTTTGTTTAGGGGTAGAATTGTTAGACAAGAAAGAACATCTGTTTTGACAAAATGTCTGTGACCAGTCCCTTATCCATTGGGCATATTCAAAACTCCTCACTGTGTTTTTTTATTCTTATCATTCACCTTGCAAATGAAAATCAAATGAGAATCTCACTACTTACAAATATCCTCCTTAATACCCTACTATTATGTTAAGGTTATATTAAGCATTTACTTAACTTTTCAAGTTAACAGCAAAACATATCAAAACATACAGACTATGTCTGCAGCTATTGATCTTGAGGTCATCAACTCACAAAATAATAGGAAATAACAAACCATTAACAGGAGACGGGATTCAAAGCAATTCTTGAAATCCTTATATAAGTTGCCACAAACTAATACAGGAGTGATTTATGGAGCATAGAATATTTCACTGTAATGGGCACCCTTGAATGCCCAAAAAACTAAACCCTAGCAATCAAACTGCAATCAGGGATGATTTCCTTATCTCTGCAGTAAGCAACATCACTACAAATATCTCAGCTACCTCTACATACCAGGAAATGAATTCTTTGACAACTTGGTCCAAAACATTAATGTTGCATCCAGGAAAGCATTCTTCAAAATATCAAGCTCAAGGCGGCCACAAAATCTAATCATATTTGGCCCAACCACCACAGAGTTCATTCAATTTATCAACTACAAATTCATTTATGGCTTAAGAAGAAAAAGAATCAGATTGTTTCCTGTTCTGGCGCACCGTCCTTTCTCTTTTCTGCAAACCCTAGCTCAAAAAATTCAAACATAGACCGACAACAGTTAATTTATCAATTTTAAAACATGACCGTTGATCTCGATCTTTTCCCAGCACATCGAACGGTTCTCATAAATTGCCAACAGTCAATTGAGCTTTGAAAAGTCTGGCCACATCATCTATCTTTGGTGACCAATTAGGAACGGGCAAATGTGCATAACCTGGCAACTGGACCCACCTTTATCTTTTATCAATTGGAAGATCGGACGGTTGTCGCAATCCCACGATGACTATCTTTTGAGCATATTTCCTTTGTGGCAACACGACCACCATCAGATCTATTTGGACCTGCACTGCCTTTATCTTTTAACCACGGCAAGCCCTTAACCTTAAGTCATTCGGCGAACAAGCAATTGAAGGCAATTTCCCAATCGCTCAATGTTTTTCTTAACTGTGGTTTGATCAGGACGTCTATTGACAAAGGGATCCGCGTGATTGTTGAATCATAGCTTGACTATGAGTTAGATCCTGAGAATAAGCGCCGGCATCCGATCTAATCTACATCAACGGCTCATAATCAATCTCCAAGCCTTTAAACTTTAACTCAACAGCGAACAAAGAGAAAACCTGACTAGTCTTTAACTGTGATCAAATTCGGAGACTCAGCAAATAAAGCATTCTCATAATCACTGAATGTTTTAACTAACCCTTGTCTGGTTCAGAGATTATGCAACAAAGGCATTCGCTAGGTCGCTCAATCTTTCCTTAACCCTGAGTTCCATTAAGAGAATGAGCGTTGGCCGTTGATCTTATCCTCCATCTACGGTTATCGATGATTCGCTGCATATCTTATGACTTAGCCATTTCATTCGGAGATCTGGAAAAAACGGTGTTCGCGTATTCGCTGAAGGCTTAGCACTTAAATGCCAGGATTAGGAGAACATGAGAACACTCAGTCGCCAAGTCGCTAAATACAAGACTTAACCGCCCAAGAACTTAGAGATTCAGCGAACAAAGGAAAGAGAAAAGGCATGTGCAAAAAGAGAACTTAAGTGGCCGAAAAAGGTAATGAGGAAATAGAAATGGCTAGGGTTTTTGGACTAAGACAATTTTTGAAACCCTTGGACATGGATAAACCCTATTTCTCAGACCTTGAAATTGCAATTTCTCTCTGGTTTTTACACTTGAGCACATGCGATCTTAAATGGGGCTTAGTCACATCTTGATTAATCCATGGCTAAGCTCGCAAGTCATAAAACATTATAAAACTTCTTCGCAAATCAAATAGTGTTGCAGCAAAATATGCCAATTTTCTTAGGATTTTGCATTTTACAAGAAAATGGGCTAACAGTCTTAAGGGCTTGGATCTATAAAACCTTGAGGGAAACCGTTGAGTTTGGTGTCAAAGCAACCGTTTACGTCCTCAACATTCTCCTAGACAGCAGTAATAACAAGCATAAGCATGGATTTCTCAATACACATATAGCTTATCATTTTGTTTCTATTAATTCATATACAACTATTATCTTTTATTATTGCATGAATTAAGTTAACATAATTCAATGCAAGTAAATTAAGTAAGGTCCTAACAGGGGACATTACAGAAAACAACTACTAGGGCTTGGGTGCAAATACTTGACACATACCTCCAATTAAATCCTATGATGGAAGACGAAACTATGAAATTTGCAGCTTTACATTTGGATGGTGTAGCACATGAATGGTAGCACCATGGGCAAATGACTTTGGGACACAATCAGATACACACATATGCTGAATTTACTGAGGGAATCATAGAAAGATTTGATTCTAAGGATCCTGAACTTCATTCGAAGGATTTAACCCTGTTAAAACAAACTAGAACTGTGGAACAATATATATCTAAATTTGAAAAACTAGCAGTCTTAGTAATTGAGATTTCAGAAAGGCACAAAATTGCCATACTCATGGATGGTTTATCTGATGCACTCAAAGGATGGGTCAAATCTTTAAATCCTCCTACATTGCAGACAGCTATCAAAAGGGCAAGAGAATTGTAACGTTCAACAATGGGGAAAACATTTAATAAAGGACCTCACCAAAAATAGATAAAGACAAACAGCCCTTCAACAAAGATAATTTTCCTAAAAACAAGTTAGAAAAAGAAGAGAGGGAATCATGGCAGCCAGGACATAGATGTTTGGGAAAAGGGAAAATTCACTATATTGAGGTCATATCAGATTGTGAGGATGAAGAGAGTCTAGAGCCTAATATAGATCATGCACAAAAGAACACGTAATCCGACACAGGTAGTAAACATGAAGGAGGAATAATAGCATTTGTTGTCGGGATAATTATATGTATGGGTTATTATGTTAGTATAGTATTATGTTACTCTCGGTCGTTAGTGACCGAGAGGTTAGACAGTTACGTCACGACGTTACGGTCGTGGCCCTTCGGGTACTTTATATACCCTCTCGGAGGACAGGAGAGATATTATTGTATAATCATTATGATATGAATGTACTTGCCAGTCTGGAATGATTAATGAAAGTATTTATTATTCTCTGATATATTCTGTGTTTATCATATTTCCCGTACTATGTCTGTGCAATACTAAGTTTACCCCAGTGGGCAAACATCTGGCGCCGTTGCCTAGACGTACTCGGGAAGAGAACTGAGGAAAGGATTTATGCCCAATGTTTTAAATAAAGATAGGAATAAAAAAGTAAGAAATGATGAAGAGGAGGTCGCACACACAGCTCTAGTCTCCGCACAGCAACGTGAACGTCGCTATAGGCTAAGGCAACTTGCCAAAGACCAGCTTGCCAGAGGGTTGCCCAAAGGGGACCTCGGAAGTGGTACAGAGGGTGCAGAAGCCGAAGAGGAGTTCACTTCTCCGGAACGGAGAGTGCGGAGTCGAGAAGAGTTACTTGAGGAGACATGGGCGAGAAGAGTCTTTCTCCAAGAGGAGAGAGTACGGTTTGAGGAGGGTCTCCGTACACTAGGCGTGGAGAACCAAACCGGCGGAGAGGGTGATACTGCAGAGGGTGGCACGAGTGCACCAGCAGACCCTCCGTTGGAACCGAGAACCCCACACGGTACGGTGCCAGGACAAGGGCAAGCACCACCAGCCCAGCAACTACCGCAAGGACAAGTACCACAAGTCCAGACTACTCACAGCACTCAAGGAGGTGCGGGTACGAGTGGTATTGGCACGCCGCCTCCACCGCGGCCAACCATGGCGGTGAACAAGCAGAAGTTACCAAAGTTCACGGGACAATCGAAGGAAGATCCAGTTCGGCACTGCCGAACGTGCGAAACTATATGGACTGCGCACGGGGTAACTGATGAGAATGAATGGATTCGCCAGTTCCCTGCAACACTGAGGGAAGGTGCCATTGATTGGTACTCGGATGTTGACAAGTCGAGCCTGACGACATGGGACCAGATCAAAAAGGCCTTCCAGACAGAGTTTCAATTGTTACGAGATGATAATGAGATATTAGCGGAAATCTACACCACTAAGCAAGCGAAGAATGAGTCTGTTCGTGCCTACGGGCGGCGACTGAAGGAACTTATTGGGAAGATGGAGTCCGCCCCAGCAGACGAACTCAAGAAGAGGTGGTTCGTGGAGGGACTAAAAGCTTCCCTTCGGAAGAAAATGAAAATTGTCCCGCCCACGTCATACAGTAACGCGTATGACCGTGCAATGGATCTGGAGAGCGAATATAAGACCTCCAAGAAGACTAAGTCTTCGAATGATGAATCAGAGGCAGAAAGCAACGAGGGCGAATCGAGGAAGAAAGTGTTGGCCCTACAAAACGATTTGGCAAGGATGATGAAAGAACTGAAGGCCACCAAGGGAGGCTCGAGCAAAGCAGAGGAAGACACCGTGTGGTGCACAGACTGCAAAGAAGCAGGCCACACGAAAGGTTCTTGTCCCAAGAAAGCCTTTTGCGACATCTGCCAGATTGCGGGACATTCCACCAAAGAATGTCCCTACAACCTGAGGGCGAGAAATCAACAAGTGCTCTTCACCCAAGAGCAACCCTCCACGTCCGGGACCGGCAGCCAACAAAATGCTCCATCATCCGGCGGGTACGGAAAGAACCGACGGGGAGGCCGAGGCAATGATGAGAACAAGCCGCGGGTCCAGTATGACGCAAAGGGGAGGCCCATGATACAATGCAGAAGCTGTAACCAATGGGGACATTATGCCCGTGACTGTCAGAATGAGACTACCGCTCCACTAAAACTATGTCGGTGGTGCAGACCGGGGAACCATGAGGATGCTAATTGTCCGAAGCCCGGCTGCAACATCCTGGACATGGAACAAGGGGGCACGGAGAAGGTCCTGTCAATCACACGCGGGCAAACAAAGAAGGCCACATATCCTCACCCTCCGACAGAGAAACAAAGGATGCTCGAGGCGAAGGCCGAGATCGCAAAGGGTATGGAGGACCAAAGGGACTCCACAGACATCAGCACTTCTACCCGAGCAATGGCCGAACAAAATATTTTAAGGCAGATGATGCAAATGGAGGTACCCGTAAAGGTCAAGGACCTATTGGAAATTATGCTGCACCTGAAAACGGCCCTATTCCTAGGCCAAAACATTCCAGCAAGCACGGTTGAACGAACGGAGATCCCAGGTGGCTCTGCAGCTGACTCCATGACGCTATCGATAAATAATGGGCGGAATCACACAGTGGTGGAGATGGGTATTTTGGGTACCATCATCACGAACACAATTGTTGACGGTGGGTCGAGCGTCAATGTCCTCCCGGAAGAAACTTGGAAGAGCTTGGGGAAACCGACACTGTGGCCACCGACTTTCAATTTATTGGGGGCCGACCAGCACGACATCAGGCCCCTCGACACATTGATGGCACAGCAGGTAACTATTGGGACCCAACCATTCACCCTAGATTTTGTTGTAATCCCTCTCAAGAAGAAGGGGTATGACACCATCCTGGGCAGAGGGTGGTTGGTGACGGCCCGAGCCAATCATAACTCGAAGAAAAACACCCTCGCATTTGAAAAGGGGGGAAGGAAGTTTGTAGTGGACCTCAACACGCAGATGGTCGGGGAGGAAATGGCATCTGATTCAGAGTCAAACGACGGGATGGGAGGAGAGGAATTAAACATGGAATCTAATGCCGAAGGGATACTAAAAGTGGAGGATGATACAGAGTCGATGGATGGTCTATTCCACTGGCAGATGGGTGATTATGAATTATTTCCGCCGTCCTGCAACATACTGAAGATTGAGGAAGCCCAGAGTGAGTTCCCTCCGGAATATACAACATACCGAGAAGGGAAAGTCCGGATGAAAGAAATTCCTACCCATGAGTCTCGGAAGGAGGAACCCATCTGGCACAAAGAAGCAAAGTTGGAAAAAATAAATCCTAGGGATGAGAGAAATCTGAAACCCATCGTCATGGGAGACGACTGGAATCCGGTGTGGAGGACCGCAGTCTTCAAAATCTTGATTCTCTTTCTTATGTACGGGCAAGAGGCTGTGGTCCCTATAGCATTTATGGTTCCAAGCTTTTGGATCGCCATTGAAAATGGACTCGGGGACAAGGAGAGGGAACCACTGCACACTCGGTGGACTCTCGATGAACGGATACATGACAGCAGCAATGGGACCAAATTGAAACTTTACCCGGAGAGGATGGACCCGAGAGAAGGGACAGAGCAACCGAGAGGATGGAAAAGGACTCGGGCGGTCAGGCAGGCGACTTGAGAGCAGCCTGTACGGACGACCAAAGAAGCCTTCAAACAGGAAATTGAAAAATACCCGTACGACTATGCATGACCGTACGGTGGAAAAAAAATTGAAAAATTAAAAAATTAAAAAAAAAATTGAAAAGTTGAAGAAAAAAAATTTTGAAAAAAAAAAAAGTGGCACCGTACACCATACGACATTATAAACCACCATACGGCACCGTACGGAATCAAATAACACATAAGTTAAAACACCGTACGGAGCATATATGAAACCGAAACCATTGAAAGTTTTTTGGTAGACGGCCGTACAGTTCCGTACGAACATGAAGACAACCGTACAGTACGTAAAGACACAATGCCGCCACCGTATAGAGGAAATAAAGTACATTTTGCCAGCATTGGCCATACGGCCATTGGCGCATACAAGGAATGGGATATCCTGTTGACTTGGTGGTCAGCACCTTCTTTGGGGTTACCGTGGATCTGGGTAAATCTGGTGTTTATAACGTTCATTGATAGTTCGAGCTTTTGGTGCAACGGCAAACATACCTACAATTGGTATCAGAGCCTTGGGTCACGGGTTCGAATCCCAAGAGGTCTCCTTTATTCCGTTGGTGCAGAACCCTCGGTCGGTGCTGAGGGGGAGAGAGTCTCCTTCAATCTGTTGGTGTGGAACCCTCAGTCGGTGCTGAGGGGGAGATTGTTGACTTGGTGGTCAGCACCTCCTTTGGGGTTACCGTGGATCTGGGTAAATCTGGTGTTTGTAACGTTCATTGATAGTTCGAGCTTTTGGTGCAACGGCAAACATACCTACATATCCATTGTACGACACCGTATGGACTAGGAGGTAGGTTGCTATATGCCTCATGCAGAAACATTGCAATACCGTACGGTCAAAAGACTACCATACACGGAGAAGAACTTGGACGCCGAACGGCCAAGGGGATCATAACGCCATACGACATTGAAATGTGTACCAGGGATACCGTCCAAGGGATGTACGACTGCATTTCGACCTGAGAATTGAAAAATAAATAAGAACAAGAAAGGACTACAGAGCAAGGAGAGGTAATAATATTAAAAAAAAAAAAACGACGACAAATCAAGACTGTTCAAAATAAAGAATGAATGGTACTGAAGGGAAGGGCATGAGCAAGTAGTAAGGGAAACATAAGCGCTTTGCAGAAAAGAGTTTGGGATCAAAAGAAAATCACAAAATGGTGTGTTCCATAGACTTCTATGTGGGTTTGAGAGTGCTAATTTGGTCTTGGCGGCGGCGGGAACGCGCCTGGGGCTCTGCCCCAGGACCCCGCGGGGGTGCTGCCCCTCGACCCCGCTGGGGGCGTTGCCCCCTAGACCCCCATCGTCCTTTTGAGATACGCCACAATTGTGAGTTGGGGCATCGAAAACGACAGGAGGAAATTACTCAGTTATCACCCTTTGGAAATTGTGACCAGTTGGTGAGACTCGGAGTTGCTGCAGGCATGGAGTGTTTGCATGTCGGAGGTGGAGAGAGCATTGGAGCAAGTATTTCAAGAGGGGTACTATGCTTTGAGGCACTTGGAGTAGGTGTTGGCTGGACGTGAGGCTGTCTTGGTGGATGCATAGAGAGCTCGAGAGGAGCTGACCACCCAGTTGAAAGCAGTAGAGTGACACTTTGCTCAACGTACCCAAGAGTTGGAAGCGGAAGAGGCAACACGAGTGGCTATCGAGGTTAGATTGGCTTGGAAGACAGTATTGAACAAGAGTTAGCAGAGGCTACAGCTGAAAAGTATGTTTTGGAGATAAGTTTGGTACAGGCATGAGAGGAATGTGATAGGTCGGAAAAAGAACAACGACGCAACATTGATGGGGAGGGCGGCACTTCAGCTTTTTCAGGGACGCCCTCCATGATGAAAATTGTCATTGATGTCAACAAAGAACAGATATTTATATGTATAGCATGTTGAAGATATATTTTAAGACTTATGATTATAGCAAACAAATAACAGATATGTATATGAATATTAATGAAGATTATTAGAACAGCATGTATCAGAACAGCATATGTGTATCAGAATCAGAACAGCATATAAAAACAACTTATGTGTATCAGAACGTATCAGAACAACATACTATCCTCAAATACACCTTTGTTTGTCTATAACGTTTATATTGTTGAGATATGGGACTTTCATATTATAGTTCTGAAGATAAAATGGTGCAGGCACATACCTTCGATGAAAGTATATAGTCTGGTTTTGGTTTCCGGCGTGCAGCAAACAGTAAATCTTTTGTGTGAATTCATTGTTAATATATTCACAACAGATGGAGTCGAACTGCTTAGTCGCAATGATAGAGTTGTGTGTCTGTTTGACACGGTGATGCATTAAACACGGCACTTGTATTCCAAATCAATTGCAATCTGTGTTTCATGCTTAACCCAACAGAAGATTTTCATGCAATCTGTGGATTGAACAAATATATGCAACTGTAACAGCATTATACGGCAATATATTTTATGGCAAAATCAAAGGTAGGATGCAGCAGAGACGGATGTGTATAAAAATGTGTCAAACCTTATACCGAGGTTACAGAATTTTAAATATATGCAAATCGATATTCAAAGGTCAAAAGTTATATAACATATTTACAGCCGTATCAGCGTTTTAATACAATGAAGTATTGAAGACATATTAAAGTTCTTTATCGCAGATGGCAACGATATATGAAACATTTTTAAAAAACCTATGCAAGCGTATGTATTATTGTGGTTATCGAAGGAGTATAAGCATATCCGTATTAATACAGCAGTCGATATTTTATTGATCATTGTTAAAAATATTAACTTATTTTAAGTTAATATTATTAGTTTAAAAAGCAGATTAAAATGTTTAACAAAGAAAGTATTATTATTTATTTAAGAAGATTAATTAAAATAAGAAGACACCTTTTCATATGAAAAGGCACAATATCAAGAGATGCAAAGTTTTATTCATATATAAATAATGAGTCTATCATTTTGAAAAAAAAATGAAAGTCAGCATGAGTGAATAAAAGAAGAGCAGCAATATAAAGAAGAAAATTAATGAGTATATATATATATATATTCAGATTTTTGTATGCACAATTAAAAGATATATATATATATTTGAGATTTATAGGACAAGGAAATTTGTTGGCTGACTTAAGGGATAAAGGGCCAGATAATGTCCATCATCAGTTGAACAGAGCAACAATATCAAGGTGGAAAGAAAATCTATAAGCAGAAGAGTTGGTGGTCAGATTCAGTCAAGGGGAGTTGGTGCTTCCAATAGGTCGGTGCTTGCGAAGTGTGGGAGTTGGAGCTTCCAGTGAGTCGGTGCTCATAAATTTAGAGGTTGGAGCCTCTAGTAGGTTGGAGCCTACAAAATTTGTAAAGAACATTATTATATATATAAACAAATTATTTTGTGGTTTTCTCCCATATTGGGTTTCCACGTAAAATTTGTGTTTATGTGCACAATTGTTTGTTTGAGAATTTAAAGTTATCTTTGAATAAAGTTTTTAAAGTTAAAATTGCTATTATACTGATTCACCCCCCCCCCTCTCAGTATAATCGTGTGCTCTTCACTCCGCCCCTTTTCTTCAGTGATTTTCTTATTCTATGTAGTGTATTTCATCTCCTTGATGTTGTAAGTCGTCGGAGACGACTTGTTTTTTTTGGGGGGGATGATGTTGTCGGGATAATTATATGTATGGGTTATTATGTTAGTAAAATATTATGTTACTCTCGGTCGTTAGTGACCGAGAGGTTAGACAGTTACGTCACGACGTTACGGTCGTGGCCCTTCGGGTACTTTATATACCCTCTCGGAGGACAGGAGAGATATTATTGTATAATCATTATGATATGAATGTACTTGCCAGTCTGGAATGATTAATGAAAGTATTTATTATTCTCTGATATATTCTGTGTTTATCATATTTCCCGTACTATGTCTGTGCAATACTAAGTTTACCCCAGTGGGCAAACAGCATCTATCACAGGGACTCCACATTATAATATTTTCAGAGTTAAAGGAGTTTTACATGGGCAACGTGTTATTGTTATGTTAGATAGTGGATCTACTCACAATTTTATAGCCGCTGCTCTTGTTAAAAAACTTGGTCTACAAACAGAAAAACATGAGGGATTTGATGTTAGAGTAGCAGGTGGAACGAATTTAATCAGTTCGCAAAAAGTCCCTAAATTGAGCATTTCTCTTGGCAATTATACTATGACTGATGATTTTTATGTGATTGATTTGGCGGATACTAATGTTGTTTTGGGAATACAGTGGATGGAAACACTTGATGAATACACAGAGTTTCAAACGGTTGAAATTTTCTTTCAAGGTTGATGATAAAAAGGTAGTTCTCCAAGGTATGTCCAACGGCGGTCCCAGGGTCGTCAGTGCTAAAAGAATGGAAGTTATTTTTAGACATGATGATGTTGCCTGGACAGCACAGTGCCTTATATCTACCAAGGTAATGGGTTTTGAATCTAAGCAATATCAAGATGATTTGTTAGAAATTATAGATTCTCACAGTTTGGTTTTTAGTGATATATCTCTAGGAGTACCACCGGACAGGGGTTTTAAGCATACTATTGAATTATGTGCCAAACCAGTCATTACAATTCCGTACTGCCATCCTAAGAAATTCAGGGATGAAATAGAGAAGGCTATCAAAGAACTATTGGAGATGGGACACGTCAGGCCCAGTTCTAGTCCCTTTGCTTCTTCAGTAGTGCTGGTTAAAAAGGACGGAACTCTACGCATGTGCATTAATTATTGAGCTCTCAACAAAAAGACAATAAAAAATAGATACCCGATTCCCCGAAATGATGAATTGTTAGATGAACTACATAGTGTTATTTATTTTTCTAAAATTGATCTAAGATCAGGATATCATCAGGTTAAACTAAGGGAACAAGATGTTCATAAAACTGCATTTCGCTGTCCTTATGGCCATTATGAATTATTGGTTATGCCTTTTGGACTAACAAATGCTCTAGCCACATTCCAATCGTGTATGAATCATATTTTTAATAAACAATTAAGGAAATTTTTGTTAGTTTTCTTTGATAATATATTAATTTACAGCAAAACTTGGGCAGACCACTTGAAACATATTGATGAAATTCTGGGCATCATGGAATCACAGTCTATGCAAAAGCTTCTAAATGTGAATTTGGTAAAACATAAATTTTGTATTTGGGGCATATTATCAACGCTCAGGGTGTGCAGGTTCAGGAAAAGATAAGAGCCATTTTGGATTGGCCACCTCCACGGAATGTTTCAGATTTAAGGGACTTATTGTTAAGATAATGGCATTGAAGGCAAATATCTAGGGTACCATACAATATAATTTAATTGTTAAAGAGCTTAATGCCGATATATAAATAATGATATTAAATATATTTATTTAATATCTATTGTTTATTTGATTTTTGGCATATGAATTAATTGTTTATTTGGGCCCTTGAAGTCGGCCCTCTTGGCAATACACCCTCAAGCTCCTATAAGTAGGAGGTCAATTCTTGGTTAATGGACACACAAGATATAACATGCTCCATCTATCCAAGAATCGACAGAGCATATACAAACTCTGCTGCGAATTTCCTTGAGGACACAGCAGGATATCCATAGAAGACAGCAGGGTAGCTACGACTTATAGCAGGGTAGATGCAATCTAATCTAGGGCATCTACAGCAAACTTCTGGTTGAAGTGCAGAGATCTCTCTGCCCTAACAGCAATACATCAAGGGCTTAGATCTGTACAGCCTTAAGGCTTATGAAACTAAATAAGGTGCAGATTCAAGTGCAGATTAGGTGCAGTCAATAGCAGATTATAAGGCACATAGAGCTGGTCTATGTCATCTCAGATTTAATCTATGAAAAGCCCTAGGAGAGTCAACTCAAGCCATATTTGAAGGATCAAATCTAAAGACTTCTTGGACAGACTTCTTCAGTTATTATCTAGGTACTATCTCTTCCTTGCCTTAAGTTTATTTCGTGCTTAGTATTTGGAAGTCTTATATAGTTTGTTCATTCCTAGGTAAAATCTGAAATATACTAACATGGTATCAGAGCTACGATAGAGAAACGATCCATTTCAGATTTAGGAATTCAAACTAATTCTTTCAACTAAGCTAGTAATCATGTCTTCCGAAATTAGACCTGAAGATAGGCTAGAGGAAGATGTTAGCTTCACATCTTGGAAAATGAGGTTATTAATCATTCTAAGAGAAATAGAAATTATTTCAGTCATTGAAGGTTCTCCTAAAGAAAACATGGATGATGATGAAAAGAAGGAATGGAACAAAAACAACAATAAAGCAATGAGGATAATTGTTGATAGTGTTAAAGACCACCTTGTGCCAACTATTGCAAATCTAGAAAATGCATATGAGATGTTCACCTCATTATTTGGCATGTTTCAAATCAACAATACAAATAGGGTCCTAGCCCTTAAAAATAACCTCTCCCGAATAAAAATGAATGAAGGGGAGTCCATCACTTCATACTTCATGAGGATCAATGATTTAAGGGATTGCCTTACTTGGGAAGCATTCATTCAAGGGATTAGTGCTCATTCCTTGAGGATTGTCTCTTACTAAAGACCGATTGTCTTCAAGAAGAAGCAAGATTAATATCAAGAGGCTCAATCTTCAAGGAAGACATTCAAGTTCTTTTCTCCCAAAACTCTAGAGGGGGGGCAGGAAAATTCAAAAGGAAGAGGAAATATCAAGAGAACGAAAATGAAGGAAGTTCAAAGGACAAAGGGGGAAAGAAGCACTTAAAGAAAAGGAAACCTTTCAAGAAGGACTTCTCTAAAACTAAATGTTTTAAATGTGAGAAGTTTGGTCATATTGCTGTAAATTGTCCTGAGAGAAGCAACCATCAAGCATCCTTTGCAGAGATAAATGTACCAGGATCAGAGCACTTTGTACTTTGAGAGGGAGTTGCAATTTGAGAGGGAGTTTAAATGGGCTCACTTGTGAAATCATCTAAGTTATAAACTCCTTCTGCTAGTTGCTTACATTTGCATCCTTGTCATATTTCTGTTATTTGATGTATGGATGGAAACATTCATAACTATTGGGATACTTGGTCTATTTTATGTATAGGAACATACATTATATTCTGACTGGTATATTCTATGTTTATGCTGTTCATGTGTGAACATATTAGCAAATTTTATGAGTAAATACATTTCTTGGTTTATGTTAGCATTGATTTGTATATCTTCTTTGACTCATTTATGGGAAATCATAGTTGACTGCTAAATGGTTGCTAGTTACTGTGTTCCTTATTCATAGGTACATACATTATTGGTTGGAACATTCTTACATTGGCATATGTTAGAGTTAATGTTGTTATCTACATATAGAAAACTATATTGCATCTTGCTATGTTCACATTACATCAGGTTAGATGTTGATAATCCTTAGGTGAAGAAGACTTACGTGATTATTCTTATGCATAGATGCTAGATAAGTTATGCTGTTTGTATGGGGCATACATAAATTGTATAGCTTGTAAAGCATACTTTAATATCATGTATGAATGGATCATACTTTCTTTCATTTACTATATACATTGGTATTTGGCTGAGTTATTCTTATGAATTGAAGAATATCATTTGATGTTCTTCAAGTCCAGGGGACTCATGGATCAAGAATCCATTATTAAGTAATTGGTGAGACATCAGGGATTTGATGTCAAAAGTCCATTACACCCAGTAATTGGTGAGACATCACGGATTTGATGTCAAAAGTCCATTACACCCAGTAATTGGTGAGACATCATGGATTTGATGACAAAAGACCATTGCTCCAAGCACTTGGTGAATATCATGGACTTGATATTAGTGAAACCAATGCTCTGGATATCATGGAGTTGATATCCTTTGAGTCTTGAAGACTCATGGATCAAGGATCCACAATTGAGTATCTGGTAACATCATGGACTTGATGATACCTTGAATATCATAGAGTTGATATTCTTGAGTCATGGGACTAATGGATCTGAAAAATCCACATCTGGATAGTAAAACATCATGGACTTGATGTTGGTACGATGTCATGGCTTTGACATCTCTTGAGTCTTGGTGACTCGTGGATATAGTTATCCACAAATTGAATGGTATACATCATACCATGAATATCATGGATTTGGTAATCTATTTGGCTAAGTCAAGAGGACTCGAGGATCTAAGTTATTCACAAATTGGATTTAATGATAACTTGTATCATGGACTTGATACAACCTTGAAAATCATGGACTTGATATTCAAAATAGTCAAGGAGACTAGTGGATTTGGGAAATTCACAAATGGATTGGATATTTAATATCACGGTCTGATATTCTTGGGTCTAGGAGACCAAAGGATCTAAGAGATCCACATCACATGATATGATGTTTCTCATGGTTTATGAAGAACAGTTGTGTTCTCATTATGTCTTGTAGATAAAGATCTACTATCATAGATAAGAGATCTATAACTCTATTGGATATGGAATCCATGATGATCATATATTTGGCATACTTAAGAGATGATAGAGGGAGATCATTGAGTTGATCTTTGCCTCGAGTCCAAGAGGGAGTGTTAAGATAATGGCCTTGACGACAAATATCTAGAGCACCATATAATATAATTTAATTGTTAAAGAGCTTAATGCCGATATATAAATAATGATATTAAATATATTTATTTAATATCTATTGTTTATTTGATTTTTGGAATATGAATTAATTGTTTATTTGGGCCCTTGAAGTTGGTCGTCTTGGCAATACACCCTTAGGCTCCAATAAGTAGGAGGTCAATTCTTGGTTAATGGAGACACAAGACATAACGTGCTCCATCTATCCAAGAATCAGCAGAGCATATACAGAGTCTGCTGCGAATTTCCTTGAGGACACAGCAAGATATCCACAGAAGACAACAGGGTAGCTGCAATCTAATCTATAGGGCATCTGCAGCAAACTTCTGGTTAAAGTGCAGAGATCTCTCTGCCCTAACAGCAGTACATCAAGGGCTTAGATCTGTACAGCCTTAAGGCTTATGATACTAAATAAGGTGCAGATTCAAGAGCAGATTAGGTGCAGTCAATAGCAGATTATAAGGCACATAGAGCTGGTCTATGTCATCTGAGATTTAATCTATGAAAAGCCCTAGGAGAGTCAACTCAAGCCATATCTGAAGGATCAGATCTAAAGACTTCTTGGACAGACTTCTTGAGTTATTATTCGGGTACTATCTCTTCCTTGCCTTAAGTTTATTTCGTGCTTAGTATTTGGAAGTCTTCTATAGTTTGTTCATTCCTAGGTAAAATCTGAAATATACTAACACTTCTTTGGTTTATGCAATTACTATAGGAGATTTGTCAAAGGGTTTTCACAGCTTGGAGCAACATTGACAGATCTCACCAAAAAAGGTGTGTTCAGATGGTTTGAGGAGGCACAATAGGTATTTGATAAACTTAAGAAGGTAATGAGTTTGCGCCCAGTACTTGCACTTCCAGATTTTAATCAACCCTTTGTGTTGGAATGTGATGCCTTTGGTGATGGAATAGGCGCAGTCTTAATGCAAAACAAACATCGCATTGCTTATGAGGGTAGAAAACTCAGTAGCATTGAAAAATTGTACTCAATATACGACAAGGAAATGTTGGCAATCATGTACGCGTTGGCTAAATTCAAACAATATTTAGTTGGGGGTAAATTAGTTGTTCGAACTGATCATAATAGTTTGAAATATTTCCTTGGTCAGAAGAATTTGAATGAGAGACCGCAAAAATGGACCAGATTGATCCAAGCTTAAGATTTTGATATTGTTAAAGGTAAAAACAATATTGGTGTTGATGCATTATCTAGAAGGCCCGAAATAATTGCTTTATCGGGGGTAACTGCTGATTGGAAATCTCCTTTATTAGTGGAAAATTCTAAACACTCTTTTGCTTGTGAATTGTTGGATGGAAATATTCAGGATGATAGATACAAGGTTGTGAATGATATTATTTATTACAAAAATAGAACTTTTTTGGTGCCTCGTTCTAAGCTAAAATTGAAAATTATGCAGACAGTTCATGACTTACCCTTGACAAGACATCCAAGTTATTTCAAAACTTAAAGGCAAATACGTGAGAGATTTACATGGAAAGGGCTCAAGGATGATGTTTTGCACTATGTCAAGGAATGCATCACATGTCAGCAAAATAAAACAGAGCATTCATATCCAGCAAGGTTATTGCAGCCTTTATCCATTCCGGATCAAAAGTGGGAAAGTATATCAATGGATTTTATTACTGGATTGCCTCGGGCTCAAGGTAAAGATTGCATTTTTGTTGTGGTTGATAGATTAACAAAATTTGCACCTTTCTTTGCTATTACTACAGACTTCAAGGCTTCTCAGATCGCAGAACTTTCTTCAAAGAGGTATTTCGTTTACATGGATTACCGAAGAATATAATCAGTGATCAAGACAGTGTATTTCTGAGTATTTTTTGGAAGGAATTGTTCAGATTGATAGGTACGGAGTTGAACCACCCATCCACAAATAGATGGTCAAACAAAAATAGTTAACAAATGGATTGAAGGGTACCTTCGCAACTATGTTGTTGGGCATCAAAAAGCTTGGGTTAGGTGGCTACATTTGGGAGAATATTGTTACAACACAACGTATCATATGTCTACTGGTATGTCTCCATTCAAGGTGTTGTAAGGGTATGATGCTTTATCCTTTGTTGATCTTGCTTTTGACAACGGTAATGTTACCAAATCACGGGATTGGCTTCAAGAATGTCAGGATATTTTGAAAACACTTAAGAAAAATTTGCAATGTGCTCAAAACCAACAAAAGGTTTATGCAGATAAGAAACGTGTGGAGAGTAGCGTAGTTTCGCGATTGGAGACTTGGTGTACCTCATATTACAGCCTTATCAACAATCATCTCTTAAGCGTAGCGGGGCTGAGAAATTGAAGCCTAGATTTTATGGACCCTATCAGATTATCTGGAAAATTGGTGTTGTAGCATATAAGTTGGACTTACTAGCTGGTAGCCAAATACACAATGTATTCCATGTTTCTTGTCTCAAGGAAGTTTTGGGTCAGCAGGTAACAGTGTTAGATGATTTACCTCCACTGGATGATGAGGGAAAACTAGAACTGATTCCGAAAAAAAATTTGGATACCCGGGAAAGGCAATTGCATAGCAGATCTATCAAAGAGCATTTGATCCAATGGAAAAATTGTCGGCCAATGATGCTACTTGGGAGAGTGAGCAGGTGCTACAACATCTCAATTTACAAATGCTTGTGGGCAAGCAACTTGGGGAAGGGGAGACTGTCATATCCCCTTAAAATGTCTCAATTTGAGACTATTAATTATTTCTTATTAGTGAAATTCTATTAAACTAATAATAAATAATTAATAAATTTAAATCAATATTAAAGTATTTTAAGTTACGTATGAATAAATATTAGTTTATTTAATAAACCAATTCAGTTTCAAAGGAAGTTTATGTGCGTACGGGAATTTCTTCCCTTATAGAAGCATTGTCGAGCAGATGGAAGTATGGGATTTATATTTTCTAATACTAATATTTCTGAGTTTCTCAATTAACAAACTCGGGGTGGAAGCTTGAGAAGTCTCCATTTTCGGCAGTTAGAAATCTATCCTAGATGGTACAAGACGATTTTATGCATTTATAACACTTTCTCATATTTGAGAAAAATCATTTCACCCAAAAATATTCTGGTCTCTTTGGTTAGAATACTTGTCGAGTATCAGGAAGATGGCGGATTTATTTAACAGTTCAGCATTTGTAGCACGTCCTTCGAAGAAACGATTTCCCAGATTGAAACAATGGTCTGGTGACACGGTAGTGATACAAAGGTTTCTGAAAGAACAACACATATTTCTCTTTGCCGATATATACAGAATAGAGCCCGGGAGATTCTATATGAGTGGATGCGATTTTCTGGTTGGCAACTCGTTAAGGAGGACAAAAATTGTTGCCCTATCACTTTGATTGATGCCCTGTAGCACAGTTAGGGTTTATTTATATCATAATTCATAGTTAGAATTCTTCAATTAGAAATAAAGAAATATGATCAGATCAATAGACTGCTAGAATTAACATTTAAGTGACCCGGCCATAGAGTATTACGATAGAGTGATTTGATGAGGTGCCCTAGAAACCTCATACCCCAAGGGCCCAAACCCAAAGGTAGTCCACTCTGTCCCCCTTTGGCCCCATGAGGACTCCCCTGTCACAATCATGAGGTGGTGTGCTTAGAAAGTGACCTCATCACCGTTCTCCCTACGGCAACTATCTCACTTTCCTTACCATTATTGATTTCAGCAGTCAGGAACATATTAACTTTTACATGCTTTTATATAAGTCCTTATACCATCAATATATCTATCACTGCTAAATTAGATAGCTATAAAATGCATATTAGATCATTGATATACAGATGCCTGTAAGGCAAGCACCGTATGGTGTTTTTTCCCTTTTGTTGTATGGTCATACGGTGTTCTCTGTTTTGTTTTTTTTGTTTTTTTAAACCTTCTGGATGCTTCTCCGGTCGCCCGTATGGACAGCTCTCGAATCGCCTGCCTGACCTCTCGAGTCCCTTTCCATCCTCTCGAGTGCTCTATCCCTACTCTCGAGTCCATCCTCTCCGGGTAAGGTTTCAATTTGGACCCATTGATGGACTCATGCATCTCCACTCCGTCAAGAGTCCACAACTTGACAGCCCCGTCGTAGCTGACTTCCCGAAATTTTCCTCGCTTAATCTCATTATGTAGCCGTTCCCTCAGGCTTTCCCTATGGCCGAGTCTATTTTCAATGGCGATCCAAAGGCTTGGAACCATAAATTCTACATGGTCTCTTTCCCATACATAAGAAGGAGAATAAAGATTTTGAAGGTTGCGATCTTCCATACAGGATTCCAATTGTTGCGGACAGGAATCATCTTAGGTTCCTCTTCCTTGCCTAGATTCATTGGTTTGACAAACAACTCCTTATACTTCATGGGGTTTTGCTCATCAAATTTATGTGTCTGGACTTTGCTTACTTTCGCATCCCCTTCGTTGTATTCACAATAGTCTGAGGGAAATGTTTCCGGCTCTGCCTCAATACTTAGTATAGTGCATGCTGGTTGGAAAAGTTTGTAGTCCTCTATTTGCCAATTGAAGAGGCCGTCCATGGAGTCGGTATCATCCTCCAGTTTCAGTGCCCCTTCTGCGTTGGGCTTCATACTTCCTTTCCCTTCGTCTATTCCGTCAACTGATTCCAAATCCGAGGAGGATGCCATTTCCTCTCCAACCATCTGCGTTGTGAGATCTATCACAAACTTCCTTCCCCCTTTCTCAAATGATAGAATGTTTCTTTTCTAGTTGTGGTTCGCTTTGGCAGTCACAAGCCACCCTCTCCCTAGGATGGCACCGTACCCCTTCTGCTTCAAGAGAATTACCACAATGTCCAAGATGAATGGTTGGGTCCCGATAGTTACATGTTGTGCCATCAAGGTTCTGAGGGGTTTGATGCCGTGTTGATCGGCCCCTAGTAAGTTGAAGGTTGGCGGCCACAATGTTGGTTTCCCCAAGCTCTTCCAAGTTTCCTCTGGTAGAACGTTCACCCCAGATCCACCATCAACAATCGTGTTAGTGAGGATGGCACCCAAGATACCCATCTCCACTACTGCAGGGTTCCGCCCATTATTTATTGACAAAGTCATGGGGTGAGCTACGGAGCCGCCAAGAACCTCAGTCTATTCAAATGCACTTGTTGGAACATTTTGTCCTAAGAATAGGGTCGTTTTCAAACGCGGCATTGTTTCCAGTAGGTCGTTGACCTTTACCGGTATCTTCAATTGCATCATTTGCCTCAAAATATTTTGCTCTGCCATAGCTCGGGTATAAGTGTCGATATCTGTGGAGTCCCTTCAATCCTGCATTTCCTTCTTGATCTCGGTCTTCGCCTTGAGCACCCTCTGTTTCTCCGATCCGAGGGTCAAGATTCATGCCCTTCTTGGTTTGTGTGCGCATGATTGCCAAAATCTTTTCGGTGCCCCTTGTTCCATGTCAAGGATGTTGCAACCGAGCTTCGGGCAGTTAGCTTCCTCATGGTCCCCCAGTCCGCACCACCGACACAATTTCTATGGAGCAGGAGCCTCTTTCTGGCAATCCCGGGCAAAATGTCCCCATTGATTACAATTTCTACACTGTATCATAGGTCTCCCCTTTGCATCATACTGGATCCGAGGCCAGTTGTTATTGTTCTCATTATTTCCTCTGCCTCCCCATCGGTTATTTTTGTAACTGCCGAATAATGTAGCATTTTGTTGGCCATCAATTCCCGATGTGGAGGGTTGCTCTTGGGTAAAGAGAACTTGATGATTCCTGGCCCTTAGATTGTAGGGACATTCTTTGGTGGAATGTCCTACAATCTGGCAGATGTCGCAAAAGGTTTTCTTGGGACAGAAACCTTTAGTGTGTCCTGCTTCTTTGCAGTCTGTACACCACACGATATCTTCCTCAGTTTTTCTTGAGCTTCCCTTGGTGGCCTTAAGTTCTTTCATCATTCTCTCGAGATCTTTCTGTAGAGCAAGTACTTTCTTACTTGATTCTCCCTGGCTACTTTCCACCTCCGATTCATCATCCGAAGACTTAGTTTTCTTGGAGGTCTTGCATTCACTCTCCAAGTCCATCGCACGGTTGTATGCATTGCTATACGACGTGGGTGGTACGATCTTCATTTTCTTCCGGAGGGAAGTTTATAGTCTTTCCACGAACCACCGTTTTTTGAGTTCGTCCACCAGGGCTGATTCCATCTTCCCAATGAGTTCCTTCAGTCGCCGCCCGTAGGCGCGAACCGACTCACTCTTCGTTTGCTTTATGTTATAAATTTCAGCCAAAATCTCATTGTCATCCCTCTGCAACTGAAATTTTGTTTGGACAGCCTTTTTCACGTTGTCCCATGTCATCAAGCTTGCTTTATCTACATCTGAATACCAATCGATGGCTCCTTCCCTTAATGTCGCAGGGAACTGTCTGATCCATTCATCCTGGTCCGTAACCCGGTTGGCAGTCGATATAGTTTCACAAGTTCGGCAGTGCCGAACAGGATCCTCCTTTGGTTGGCCCGTAAACTTGGGCAATTTTTGTTTACTCACGGCCATGGTTACTTGTTGTATCGGCGGTGGATTCGGTGCTCCTGCACCACCTGTGCCAGCACTCGTACCTACACTTCCTTGATTATTGTGTGCAGTGTTAACCCGTGGGACTTGCCCTTGTGGCACTTGCGTAACTGGTGGGACCGTACTATGTGGCGTTGTTGGCTCCAACGAAGGGTTCACCTGTGCTTCAATAGCACCTTCGATTGTACCGTCCCCTCCTTGGGCTTGGTTCTCCGCACCTGGTGTACAAGTTAGACCCTCAAGTAGTTCCTCCCTACTGTGCACTCTCCGATGCTCTGGTGAAGTGAACTGTTCCTCTTTGGCCCGTGCACCTTCCATACCACTTCTAAGGTCTCCTTCGGGCAACCCTCCGGCAAGTTGCCTTAGCCTATGTCGGCGTTCACGTTGCTGTGCAGAAATCAAAGCCCTCTATGCAGCCTCGCCGTCATCATCTCGTGCCTTTTTTTCTCTATATTTATTTAAAAGATTGGGCATAAATTCTATTTAATCATCAATTGTCAGAGCATGCTCTTCTTCAAAAACTTATGTGATTTCGTCCTCACATTGATATTCTCCTCCAATGGTATTCGCATCCATCCACTCATTCCGTCACTTGCCAAATTCATTTGGCAACGGTGCCAGATGTTTGCCCGCTGGGGTAAACTTAGTTTTGCACAGACATAGTACAAGAAATACAATAAACGCAGAATATATCAGAGAATAATAGATGCTTTCATTAATCATTCCAACATATGAGTACATTCACATAATGATAATTGTAATAATTCCTTCACCCATAGGTGGTACATATTTATCTACCCGATGTAATGTCCCCACTTTAGCAGTTGTCCAGTTGTGTGACCGTTAGCCTTTTTCTGCGTGGTCCCGGAGGCTAACAAAAGGGGTCAGTGGGATCCTGAGATGTTTTGACCTAGTCATTTCCAGTTTGGGCCAAAACAGAGTTGATTTACATGGTTTCAGGCAAACTTACTATTTTTAGTAAGTCAGCAGGGCATGGGCAATGTCAGAATTAGTGATGGGATGTGATGCTCCTCGACGAGAGCTTTCCGACGAGCTATCACTCATATTATTCCGAGCCCAATTACTATTTTGTTTTAATGCCTGAAGTTTATTAAAGTAACATTTAAATTAAATGTTAAAATAATAAAGTGTTACTTTAATATTATTCATGTTGGGTTGTGTTTGAGAAGGGAATCCCAAGGGAGACATAAGGTGTTATTTTATATTATTTTAATCTAAAACACTTTATCCCACATTGCTTGTGAAAAGTGGGTCGACCCTATGAAGTGGAAATAAAAGGAGAGCTTGTGGCCCTTGTTCAGTGTGTTGAATATGAGGAGAAATTGGTGTATGAGTTGCAGATCCGTTCTTGGCATTAGAGGGCGTCTATCCTCTCTTGTGACATTCTAGACGAAATTCCCGTGGGATTTGGCCTTTGGAATATATTGCTATCAGCTTCATTAACAGGCAGATTGGGTGCATTTTCAGCTACAGGCAAATTGGGTGTTTCGTTCATATCTTCCTCTCTACTTGTCTGATGCTTATGTCACTTTGAGGGAATAATTTCAAGAAGATATTGAACCAATTGAGGGCAGATTATACTAAAGCAGTACTGTAGCACAACACTATTCATGTTACTGTAGCACGGCACTATTCACGCTACTGTAGCATGACACTATTCACGACACTTTTCACGGGTACTATTCATGCCACTGTAGCAGCAGATTTTGTAAACATTTGATGAAACATTATTCAATAATGCTGTAGTAATTCGTGAGTTGATAACTTGCCATGTATGTGATTCTTATTGAAATAATATTTTACCAGCAGTAGTCAGTTTCCAGTTTGCATATTATTGTAGTTTCCTTCTTGTTCATGTTGTGTGTTTTCAAGTTTATGCCAAAACATAAAACAAACAAACAAATATCTCATTTCCGGAAGTCATAAAGGGATTAAACATTAAACGGAGAAATAAGGAGTTGGATGCAAATTGTTTGATTAAATTCCTATCAGCAGTGGGTTTGGTTTTTGGGCATTCTAGGGTGCCCATTACACCCAAAGGGATATGACCAAACATCACCACCCAACCCAACTGCCCATCGGTAATAACTAATTACCGTCAGAACAACATAGCTAATACACGACATATAATAAAGTAGTCTTTCCGGCTAACAGTCTGTAGGAATGTCTACGTATAAAATTATTTATTATAATTTATGTCCCTAAAATGTACACAAAGACTCAACAAGAATAATCATAAAGAATACTTGTAAATTAATATATGTATCAAATGATATTCATGCCCAAAACCCGATAGTCTGAATTATTTGGTATTCTTATCTTTTATATTTCTTTCTCGCTACCGATGATTGAACGATTAATATATGCCAATTGAATTGATTGCAAGTTTGTTTGCTTGATTCCCAATTAATGTTTGATGAATGGTAGAATGATTTATTTTGATTGTTGATTTGATATGTTAGTTTTAATGTCCCATTTTTGCACCTTCCTATGCATCATTTATTTTCAGAGGTTAGCATATTATCAATGGTCCCCGTAGGCTAATGTGGTGATCAGGGGACCCTTTTGAGGGAGTTCTATGGCTCTTTAGCTGACCTTGTAGTGCTTGTTTTAGTACTATTCAGCTCAATGTCCTATTATATTTGTGGTGTGCTTTCTGGAGATCATTCAAGACACTTTGATTAACACTTACTACTTTCAATAACTTGCTTGGATGTTTTGCTTTTACTTACTATTTATAGAAAGTCACCAGGGTGGTTAGTTGGCATCATATCTATATCTAAAAAGTGGATGGATTATTCCCATGAGTTGATATTGGCAATTATCAAGAGTTCAATGATTTAAGTTAAATTATCAGAGTTAAAACAAGTTTAACTTTAATAATATTAATTATATTAAATGACTTTATGATATGACTACATAAAGGGGGTTAAAGTGAATTTAATTAGTTTCATAAAGTGACTTTATTTTGGCACCTAGGGAGTTATAAGATTTTAAATAATTTAACGAAGTGTTTTATGGAGATAGGTGCCAATATTGGGATATGTAAGGTGAATATACAATTAATTCATAAAGTGACTTTAAGTTAATTAAAATTATATACGGGGTCACTTTATTAATCTCAATTGCAAGTTATTGTGAATATTAAAGAGAAATTTTTAAAAGGGTTTCCAAAAACTTCATAATAGGATGTGCAGAAGTCATTTGATGTACTTGGATAATTTTAATTTTTCTCTAAGAAGCTTGACAGCTTTGGCTTTCATTTCTAGGAAATTTGAGGACAAAAACCCTTGGAGGAAGACATTCTTAAGATAAAATATCCCTTCTTAATTACATGATTTCAACTTGGTATTGAAGTTACACTTGAATGAAGAAATTTTACTTGCTCACACTCTTAATGCTATCTATTCATCAACATTAGCAGTCTCCAATTTTGGATTTAAATTCTGATTTTCTGAGTTTGAAACACTCAATTTCCCTTTAATACACTCAGCAAGTCATCAGTCTAATTGAAATTTTGCCATTGCTTAATCAAACCTGAATGAAACCTTAAAGAAATCTGAGCTGGCGAAGAGCTCAAGTCTGGAATAATTTGCACTTTCAGTTTGTACTTGAAAGTTTGTTGGTCTTCAAGCCCGATTGCTCCATCTTCAGCAAGTTTGATTTTCTTTGAATGCCAATAAGATGTTGGATTTCCAATTTCTTCTCTGATTTTTGCTTGACCAAGTCTGCTCTGCCTTGTTGAATTAGTATTCGAGTTGCATTTGATGATTGTAATGAGGAATCACATCTTTCTTTTATAGGCTTTCCCCTCAAGAGACATGATGTCCATTGTAGAGATAATGTGGGTCGGCCTGGTTTGGAATCTAATTTTATTGCAACTCAATGGCTGACTTTGCTTGGTTTTCAATTTATTTGCACTCCCTATAGACTGGCTGAATGTGAATTCGAACTTCTCTTAATGGGAATTGCATGATTCAAAGGGGGCATTGGAAATTAATTCCAAGGGCAGTCGCAATTACGACCCCTCTTGGAATTTTGTTCCAAGTGAGGTCGGAATCTTGGAAATCTTGTTCAAGGATGTTGCAAGTCTATGTTGTCTCAAAAAAAATTGAATTTCACTTCACCCATTCAGATTTCTTACATCTGCAAATCGAATTCTTCTTCCATTTTTAGATTTTCATCTGGGACAAATCAGATTTGGTTCGAATCATATGGATTTCTTATGTCAAATGTTTGGATTCTCCATTGAATTGCCCAGATTTTACAGTGCATTGTTTGGATTTTGATTTTGGACAAGTCAATTCCCACCCTTCATTTAAGTATTCATCCACAAGCTTGGGCGGAAATCTGAAGTTCTTAAGAAATTAATTAAATCCAACCTTTCTTAAGAATTTACCCCAAGGGAGGTCGGAAATCTGACCTCACTTGGAATTTTCTATTGAGGTCAAAAAAAACTTTGCCACTCTTAGAGACTTCGCTATAAAAAAACTCAGATTTTCTCTATGTTTTCTTGAAAAGCTAATTGCACTGGAAACAAAGTACGAAAGATAAACACAGAAAGTTAATTGGCAAAACACAAATATGACAGCAATTTGGTGGTGCCCAGTATAAAAGGACAGTTTCTTATCACACTAACTAAACAAAATAGAAAAAGGTAGCTTAAACATGAGATAATTTCGAAAAGCTAAAGCCCAAAATGATAGATCAGAGACATGGCAATACAGTTCTCATATTTTGGAAGAAGCGAGAAAATCTGGTATTAATTGCCTCTCTACCTTCAAATGCAAATCAGATTTCATTATTGACTCAATCTTGTTTCAATGTTTGTTAAGGGCTTGATAAACAAATTGAACGTGCTTGGAATTTCACCTACAAACCCAGATTTCAACCTTCATTTCAAGATTTTTCACTCCTGCAAATCAGAATTCATCGTGCTGTTGGAATTTGTCCTAACCAAGGTCAGATTCCCAACCATGATTGGAAATTTGTTCCAAGTCAGGTCGGATTTCAAACCTAGCTTGGAAATTCTCATTAAAGTTGTTCTCAAAAAATTTACTAAGTGTGAGGAACTCAACTTTGTAACCAACAGATTTTACCTTTGTTTGGATCAATTTTTCCTTCAATGTTTCAAATCAGAACTCAATCACTCAAATCAAAATCCTCTTCCTTTGTCGGAATTAGCACAAGTTCTATTAGAAAGTTGTAAATTTATCATGACAATCAGGTCAAATCTGAAACAACACTTAGCCTCACCTTTACCTCAAACATTTTAATTGATTTACAAATTGAGTCTTGTACAGGGTTTTGGATTGTGCATCAAGACAGATCAGATTTTGCAAGTACATTGGGATTGCATTCAGGATGCAAGTTGGAATTTCACCTTGGTTTGGAAATTTTGTTAGATGTTCAATCACACTTTTAGATTCACTCACAATATTAAGTCCATTCTCTAGGATTGCATGTAGGTAAATTCATGGACCGATTGGGAATTAGATGTTTCTCAAGAATCTCAATTGGGAGCAAACCAAAATTTTCACTGAGTTTTGGGTCCTGACTTGAAAACCTCAAATCTCTAACTCAATCCAAAATTCTAACTTGCAACTAAGGATCGACTTGCATCTTCTAAAACCTTGCTCAACTCCTCGCCTTATCAACCTTGAGATTTCAAAATCATTGCCAATTGAAGACTAAGCTAACAAACCACTAACCTAGCAAGCAAAAAGAGGGGGTCCCTGAAAGATCCCAAACGGATCCTTTCACTAAACTTCTGTAAATTTTAATTTAAAATAATAGATTTTCCTATGCTTTATTTGTGGTCTTAGAGAACTAGACAGAAGTTGCAGAAAGATTGTTTCTTTTTGTATTTTTCCAGAATTAAATAAAACAATAAATAACAGCAGCAGCAAAAATGGAATAGGCTACAAACTGTTAAGTAATTATAGATCAGAAGATAAGATATAAACTGAATGTATGTAGTAGAATGCAATTGCCTTAGTTATTGATTGATTCTACATATTTGAATATCTATATATATTGAACTAGTAAATGTGAACAAGAAGTAACGTGACTGTTCACATTAGAAATGACATGTTTGTTTACAATGAAGTGACGTGATTGTTTATAATAATTATCGGTTTGCTTTAATACAAATCGCATTTGTTAAGGCTGCGATATATAGTCACTATCGTGACTGTCACTATAAGATATAAACTGAATGTATGTAGTAGAATGCAATTGCCTTGGTTATTGATTGATTCTACATATTTGAATATCTATATATATTGAACTAGTAAATGTGAACAAGAAGTAACGTGACTGTTCACATTAGAAATGACATGTTTGTTCACAATGAAGTGACGTGATTGTTTATAATAATTATTGGTTTGCTTTAATACAAATCGCATTTGTTAAGGCTGCGATATATAGTCACTATCGTGACTGTTAGTACATAACAGTCACAATACACATTCGCAGTTTGAACCGATAATCATATAACCCAATTTCAATATATATACGATATGCCATTTAATATATATGTGTGTGTGTGTGTGTTCGTTCCAATACATATTTAATTCAGATATATATATATGCAAGGCATTCATTAAACACAAACAAACAATACTTTAACACTCCCTCTTGAGAGAGAGTTTAATAGAATTTGTAGAACTTTTCATATCATGATATCTGGCCCAATCCAAGACACTTAAAAAAGGTGTCGATCATTATGAGTTATCACACAATAATAATATAAGCGTTAAGATGTCCGGTCCTATCCGGGACAAACCCTTTCGGGAGTCGATCCTAACAATTTTATTACCCAACAAGTAATAACATAAGCAACAAGATGTCTGGTCCTATCAGGGACAAACCCTTACGGGAGTCGATCTTGAAGCCTGGTTACTATTGTCAAGATCGTCACCTTGACATAGTAACCTACACATACACAAAAGATCGTCATCTTAACGACTTAGAAATATTTCAACATTTTATTCATGAACAAAAAAGTACATTAATAATTACATTCATATTTTGATCAAACCAATTTTCCTTATGAAGAAATCTATCTTTACTTTTGCAAGAGGTTTAGTAAAGATATCTGCATTTTGTTCTTCAGTACTGATGTAGACCAGTTTAATGATCTTCCTGTCTACCATATCTCACATAGTGATATGGGATCTCTATGTGTTTTGACCGATTGTGAAAAACAGGATTTACAGAGAGCTTGATACAACTCTGATTATCACAATGAATAATAGTGGGTACTAAAGGTTTACCAAATAGATCAAAAAGTAATTTTCTTAACCATACTACTTCTCAAGCTCCCACGGATGCAACCATGTACTCTGCCTCTGTTAAACTCAGAGCAACTGCAGATTGTTTCCGACTAAACCAAGAAATTACTGCAGAACCTAAACTGAAGTAAACTCCTGTGGTACTCTTACGATCTGTGGAACTTCCTGCCCAATCTGAATCTGAATAATCTTGAAGTTGGATTTCAATCTTGTCATATTTTAGCCCAAGTTCACTTGTTCCTTTTAGATATCTCAAAATGTGTTTAGCTGCCATTAGATGTATCTGCTTAGGTTCACACATGAAGTGACTAAGTACATTAAAGCATAGCAAATATCAGGACGTGTGTTTTACCAAATGCATGAGAGATCCAACTATTTGTCTGTAAAGTGTAGAGTCTGCAAGTTCTGAATTTTCTGCTTCATCTTTTAACTTGTGAAGGTTTGTCTCCATGGGTGTAGCTAATGGTTTACAATCTGTCATACCAAATCTGTTCAGAATGTTAGAAATGTATTTCTTTTGACTTAGGAGAATGTGATCTTTCTTTTGAATAACTTCAAGACCTAAGAAATAGTGAAGTAGGCCCATATCCTTCATGACGAATTCAACTACTAGGTCCTTTTTACATTTATCAATAAGATAGTCTTCTCCTGTAATGAGTAAGTCATTGACATAGAGAACTAGAATTATCATGTCACCTTTTTCAATTTTGAAATATATATTAGGGTCTGCAGTATTCTTAGAGTACCCTAATTTGCTCAAGTATTGATCTATTCTTTCATACCATGCTCTGGGAGCCTGCTTAAGTCCATAGAGTGCTTTCTTTAGCTTGCATACGTATTTATCTTTGTCATGTGTGAAGAATCCTTCCGGTTGTTCAATGTAAACTTCTTCCTCAATTTTACCATTTAGAAATGCAGTCTTAACATCCATCTGATGTACTTTCCATCCTTTAGAGGCTGCAATGGCAAGTATGGTTCTGACAGGTGTGTATCGTGCTACTAGAGCAAAAGTTTCTTCATAGTCAATGCCTGCCTTTTGTGAAAACCCTCTTGCAACAAACTGAGCTTTGTGTTTATCAATACTGCCATCTGATGCATATTTGATTTTGAATAGCCATTTTGATGATACAACTGACTTATGTTTAGGTCTAGGAACAATATCCCATACATCATTTTTTAGAATGGACTGATATTCCTCAACCATTACTTCCCTCCAGGCTTGATCTGATAAGGCTTTCTCAACACTAACAGGTTCAAATTCTGAGAGTTCAGTTAGAAGTGCAATGTAACATTTTTGTGTTCTAGTTCTTTTGTTCTCTCTGAAAATTTGTGCTGGTTCCACATTGTTCTCTTCAAGCATTTTTCTAGCCCATAATGGTCTCTTTTTATTATTATTTTCATTATCTGAGCAAGAAGGTTCAAAGTCTGGGATTGCTTCTTCATTATTTATAGGTGTTGAATTCATGTTTGAATTGTTATCCTCCCTCTCTTTCTCAAGTGAGAGATCTCTATCAAAATCTATAGAGATGTTAACTTCATCATCTGTAGATAAGAAGTTTTCTTCAAATTTAACATCTCTGCTTATTTCTACTGTTTTTTGACCAGGTATATAGATTTGGTATCCTTTAGAGTCCTCAATGTAGCCTAGGAAAATACCTTTCTTGCCAGAAGGTTCTAATTTAGTCATTTTATCTTTTGGTACGTGTATATACATAGGACAGCCAAACACCCTTAAGTGACTTAAATGAGGTTTAACTCCTGTGAATACTTCTTCTGGTGTGGTGTTTTCTAGTATAGCATGAGGACATCTGTTTTGAATATAAACTGCAGTGTTAGCGGCTTCTGCCCAATACAATATGTGAATATTTTGATCATGCATCATGGCCTTTGCTACTTCAATGATGGTCCTATTCTTTCTTTCTGCTACTCCATTCTGTTGAGGATTATAAGCTACGGTATACTCCCTCTTAATCCCAACAGATTTACAATAGTTTTTGAAGTTATCAGAGGTGAATTGCCCACCATTGTCTGATCTAAGAATTTTAATTTTCTTACTAGTTTGGTTTTCTACTAGTGCTTTGAGTTCTTGAAATTTGGCTAGAACCTCACTTGACTCTTTAAGTTTTAAGAAATATATCCATGTTTTCCTTGAATAGTCATCCACAAAGATTAAATAATATAGGGCGCCAGAGAAAGAAGGGTTAGACATAGGACCACACACATCAGTATGGATGAGTTCTAGAATGTTATTTGACTTATGTTCACTTGTGGGAAAAGATCCTTTAATGTTCTTCCCTAACGCACATCCCTTACAAATGCTAGAGTGTTCAGATTTCAGGGAAGGTATGCCAGAGGTGATTTTATGTAGTGTTGGAAGGGCACTATATCTAATATGACCTAGTCTTTTGTGCCAAATCTCATTATTCTGTTGTAATTGTGATTTAGGGCTACCTTTTGTTCATTACATAGCTTGTACAAACTACCATCTCTGGACCCTATATGAATGGCATTTTTTATATTAGTATTTTTAGTCCAAAGAAAGACTTTGTCTATATTGAATGTTACCCTGTATCTTTGATCAGCTGGTCTAGAAATAGAGATTAAATTCCTCTTTATTCCTGGCACATACAAAACTTCTTTCAATTGTAGGGTTACTCCATCTCTTATTTTTATCAAACGGGTTCCAATTCCTTTTACCGGATAAGTGGAGTTGTCACCAATAGTTACCTCTTCTGAAGAGTTCCCTGAGAAGGTTTCGAACTTATCTCTGAATCCAGTGATGTGTCTATAATCCAGGTACTTTTGTTAGAATTTAATTCACTTGCTAAGGCCAAGAAAAAGAGTGAATTTTTTGTTCTTTTCACTTCAGCTAGTGCTGCTTGTATTTTTTGTTTTTCTGGACAATATCTGTGAATATGTCTGTATTTGTCATATTTGTAACATTTTACCATGGAAAAATCCTTTTTATTGAATTGTTTCCCACTGTTTGATTGTCTGAATTTTCTCTTCCTTTTCAGAGGTGTTTTCTTGTTGCTTTTAATGTGGAGAGCTTGTAATTCATTTCCATTACTAGATCCCATTCCTCTGGAAGCTAGTCTGAATTCCTCTTGAGTACAATCGTTCTTTAGTTGCTCGAATTTAGGTAAAGGTGGTCTAGTGCTTATACATTGAATGAAGGTTTCCCATGAGGTGGGTAAACCTTTGAGAGCAATTAGAGTGAGTTCAGTGTCTTCTACTATATTTCCAATGCAAAGAAGTTGGTCTCTTATTTCGAAGATTCTCAAGAAATAAGAAGTGATTGTTTCTTCTTTGTTCATTTTCATATTTAGAAGTTGATTTTTCAAAGTTAGAATTCTACTAGCATTATTGATCTCAAATGTGTCTTGAATGATTTTAAACATTTCAAAGGCACTGGTAATTCTAGATATGCTAGAAAGAATGGAGTCTTTTACAGAGTCAATTATCAGTTTTCTGGCTTTATTGTTTCTTCTTTACCATGTTGTCTTCTCTGTCTCATCTTCGGGTATTTTAATATCTTTCTCTATCTACTCCTCTAACTCAAGTTCCATAAGGAGAGAGGTAAGTCGAGTCCTCCAAGATATAAAATTTGAAGGACCTTCTAACCTGTCTCACATTCTCATGCAACGGGCCATTTCTAAAATTATGCTCAAGAATTTCGTAAATTTGAGAATATGCTCAACTATAGATTATTTAGGTTTTATATTTTATCTCCTTTTAATAACTTGGCTCTGATACCATGTTAAGTAATTATAGATCAGAAGATAAGATATCAACTAAATGTATGTAGTAGAATACAATTGCCTTGGTTATTGATTGATACTACATATTTGAATATCTATATATATTGAGCTAGTAAATGTGAAGAAGAAGTGACGTGACTGTTCACATTAGAAATGACATGTATGTTCACAATGAAGTGACGTGATTGTTTATAATAATTATCGGTTTGCTTTAATACAAATCGCATTTGTTAAGGCTGCAATATATAGTCACTATCGTGACTATTATGTATTAACAGTCATGATAGTATTGTGACTGTTAATACATAACAGTCACAATACACATTCGCAGTTTGAACCGATAATCATATAACCCAATTTTAATATATATACGATATGCCATTTAATATATATATGTGTGTGTGTGTGTGTGTTCGTTCCAATGCATATTTAATTCAGATATATATATCCACTTATTATTATTATTATTATATATGCAAGGCATTCATTAAACACGAACGAAAAATACTTTAACACAAATAGCAAGCAATAATATCATATCCAGTCAACCAAATAGCTACAAATCGCACCAAGCAAGATATGCGAGTAATATGCCAACAAATATGTTCACAGACAAGGAGTGTTGATGCCAGCTGCAGGACTGGCCAACCACACACCAAAGGAAAGAAAGGGCTGACGTAAGCCAACCAGCAATCACGTGCCAGCTGCAAGGCAACCGTACGGCTGCTGTAGTCACGCCAAGGCAGCCAAAGATCCCAACACGCCACCCAATGCCTCCAACGTCCAGCAAACAAGTACTCCCAAATGCTGAATTTAATCAATCTCTATCAATTGCTGAATCAATATTGTAGAATGCTGGAAACCATCTATTGGGTTTTGCATCCCAATAGTCAGGCTCTGGGGTTTGCGTCTCAGTCCTCTACATTCACTCCTCAGAGCAAAATCGCCAATATCAAGAATGAAGATATAAAAAGATAACCAAAGAATGAGCCAACATCTCATTTTATCTCCCTCACAAAGCCAATCATACCCTGAAGGGAGAATATACCTTTCTCTTTATTATAAAATGACATCTTCTCAATTAAAAGGCCTTTATGTATAGGAAAAACACCCCTTTTCTCAAATAACATAACTCAAGGTGCCAGAAGGTCTCCAGATGATGAAAATAATTTATAATAATTCAAGACCTTTCCAACGAGCTATAACACATATGTATGCCTGACCAGATGAAGCCAAAAAACCCCTTACTACTCCAATTAGCTATATAAATAGCTTTATTTTAATTTATTTAAACGCAAACTTAGGAAATATTAAAATATTTCCTTTTATTCAACTGGAAAGCCAAACCAACCAAATAATCAGTGAATTAGTCATGTCACCTGTCTGTGACTGATGCCAGGCAATGAGGGCTAACTGGCAGTCCCATCCCTAAAAACTAGGGATGCTCCTAGAAACTAGGGAATATATCCTGTCACCCTGAAACTGAAACTGCATACTGGTCCCAAGGAGCCTCAAATCTTGTCACTGCCACAACCTCCTAAATTTTAGGAAAAATCCCTAAAATTAAGGAACTGCCCCAATTGGCTCTCAAACTGACTGTAGCACCAACTCCGGTCACTAAGTATCCAATATGAGTCTCTATCCACCACTGCTAGCTTACGAGACTTCAATAATAGGCCAACTCTCATGACTCTGCTAGTCAAACTAGAGAGGGGACATGACAGTCCCCAATTGCATTGGGATGATGGTGTGAAAAGGTCACAACACATCCATGACACCTTTCAAATGTCTCCCTTTTATATCTTATGTTGAGGGAGTCACAACTCTTCACTACATGCCCCTTGACCTTTCATTAAACTTAACTTGTAATTATATGTTATTATTATTTTTTAATTTTCTTAATTATTATTTATTATTAAACCCTATTTCAGAAAGGGGGCATTACATCCAAACCCCACCCTCTCTCATTTGTTGTTGAATACTTTGGTAATTAGGATTTGTTAGTGTTTGTTGAGGGATAGGTTGTTGTGCGACGGTTGCCGACAATTGGCACCCCTTGACATCTATATATGTTCATGTATATTGTCTCCAAGATATTATGTTATGTTGCCATGTCATAGAGTATTGCTGGTGTCATTGAGAATATATTATAAACATTGATGAGATTAATGGAAATACATATGTGAGTTCTCTGATATTGTATTTGTTTGTTACATTTCCTGTACATTCTCATATGTGTTAAACTTTTACCCTATGGGGCGAACATCGTTAAGCCACTCTAGAGGTGCTTGAGACTCTTGACTTGGCCTTACTTTGATACCACTATAAAGTACCAAGCTAATATTTTTCCTTTTGTAATGTCCCCTTTCGTTAATAGAATCTAATAATAAACAATAATAATAATAAAAGTTAAGAAACGAATAAATAATATTAAATATAATTTATTATTATAATTAATTATATCATTAATATCATATATTAATTGATATAATATAATATATTGCTATAAATGAAAATAATAATATTATAAGTTATTAGTAATATAATTATAATACATTAAAGAATATATTAATAATATTATTATATATAATTATAATATTATATAGATAATTATTAATAATCGAATGTAACATTATTAATGATATAAATGAACAATATACAATTATATTATTGAAATGACAAATCATATATTTGGTCAGCAACCAAAGGTCGCGACCTTTCATAAGGAATCAAACTTATTAATGAGGAAGCATACAGACTTAGTCGGAGGAGGGAAGCGGATTCATATTAATTTAGAGAATAGCCGCAGTTGAACAGGAGAGCGACAACAATCCACCACAGGTGGAAACAAACGACAGGGTCATATAGAAGCAAGAGCACAAATTCACGGGAGTGACAATCTAGTCAGCAATAAATCAAGAATAGTTATTAAAAGACATCATCGAAACAACACTTCCATCATATAATGCAAAATCAATGCGTAGTCATCAGCCACAAGGCCTTTTACAGTCAGTGCTACAAGACCATGAATCAACATTTCATATAACTAAGCAATTACTCCATACGGAAATCTCTGTTTTGGTATAGCCAAATAGCAATTGGGATGACCAATCAACAGTTATATTGATATAGTCAGCAGCTACATCAGGAGCTCTCACACAGTCAGCAATTTCATTATACAGAAGGAGATTCTTCTAGGAGTTTCAAAGATATCCAGGATAGAAAAATTATAAACCCAGTTGGGCAGCAGAATAAATTCAATAGCATGCCATGAGTATTTTCATTGAACCATCATGCCATTCTCAATCTGTTCTTTGGATATCCACCAGTGATGGGAATAAGAAAATTAGAAATGGAACGGTAAAAATGGACTCATGTTGGTAGTCACATGCAAACATATATATCTACAACATTCAATAGCCAGGCTTATGATCTGATTTAAGGGAACGATATTTCTATTTGGAAGAAGACTCCGAGCGATATTCATTTATACCTGTATATATCAGTATTAGGAAAAATTAATACCAGTCTATCAGAGGCAATCTGGACAAACATCTAGCCTATGACCAATAACGTGCATGTAGTTTATGATTGTTGAATAATACTTCAGAAGACGTCTGGCCGCCATTAGCAGAAAGATGCAGCCTCCATGTATAATGTATTATGTTGTTCAATAGCTAATGATATACCAGCAACAATAGAAGGGTATTGTACAGGCTTTTATAACAGACTGAGCAGAAGAACTCTATTTGATTAAGAAGAACGATCTAAGAGATCAACCTAATCTAAGAAATCGAACTTCAAGGAAAGGTAGCGAATGATCTCCAAACAAGGGGACATTACACCTTTTGACAAATGTTTGATGAAGTGACAATAAATATAGCAGTGCATAAAATAATATTACATTCACAAACTTAATGTAGGAACAAAAATAACTCTTTCAGGGGGTCAACCCACAGTGCAATGGTAAGTTGCAAGCCATGTTAACACAGGTTGTGGTTTTGAGTCCCATGCAGGCCCATACGGAGAACGAATAGGTGTCTTGTCTGAAGGTGACAAAGGAAGGATGTGCGTTGGCGGTAGAGGAGTCACATGGCCCTAGTTTGCAGCAAGATTGGTGCTTCAGGGGTTGGCTGACAGTGGTGGTAACTATCAATTCATATGGCGGTGATTTCAAAGGCACGTTCAGGGAGAAGGCGAGAGTATATCAGAGGTGACCGATGGTGGAGGAATAGACAAGGTGGCAGTGGGGAGATATAGAGGAGGGAAGGTGGGTGAGGTGGAAGGATAAGGAGAGGGAGGAAGAAGTGATGGGGTGAAAGACAAGGCGCAAAGAGATAAGGAGAGACGATTGACAGGAAGAAAGAATGGACGCGGAGGGCTAAGGGGAAGGAAGGAGGCAGGTGGAGGAAGGGAGTAGAAATAAGGGGAGACGATGGCAACGGGAGAGATAAGGGGAAGAAGGTTGGAGAGAAGGATAGGGAGGCCAAGAGAGGAAGAGGAGTGGAGAAGGAAGACAAAGAGAGGAGGGGTAGGAGGACGAAGAGGAAGAAAGAAAATAGAGATGTCGGCTAGGGAGGTGTTAATGCCTCGACCTGATCTTGGGGATGGGACCCCGTTCTGGCCCACTGTCTTAGCTCCGGCCAAAAACGTTCACCAATTAAAAAAAAAATTAAGAGCAATAACTCTTTCAGATATGAACCAATAATAAAATCCAGAAATTTCTGATATTAACCATAAATTATCAGCCAAAAGTATTTGATATTTCAAATACATAGAATAGAGCTGAATATAAATACAATTTATCTACACTGCGTAAAAAAAGTTAAAACATTAAAAACCACTGTGAAAGTAGGTTAGATATGCTTACAGCCTGATTTGTTGTTCTTGGAAACCCATCAAGAATAAATCCTGTTTCACCCTTTGACGCACTCTTTTCAAGACACCTTGATAACAAATTCACAATTGTATCATCTGGAACCAGTTTCCCTTGATTCACAAAACTTGCCAGCTACAACATGTACAATCAAAAGATAGAAACATGTCAAATTCTATATGAAAAAATAACACAATAGAATTGTGACCTTTCTATTAAGATCTGCAGATCAATTTTTTTTAAGTTTAAAGAAATGACAATGGATTTAATCATCAAATTTACAAGCAGCAAAAAAGTAAACATCAACTTCAATATCCAAGTCTCCGCATGTATCTCCTGTAAAACTTACATACGTCATTGATGTGAAAACTAGTTAAACTTACATATGGCATTGATGTCAAAACTACAGATGGTTACAGCTTATCTATCTTCCAGACATGTGAAATTGGACAGAAACTGAAAATATAAGTCAATATATCAAATATCTCTTGAAGATGGATCAGCAAAGCGTAAAATAAGAAGAGTCACCGATTGCTGCAGAAATGAACAAAGCATACACAGTAATAAAATAATGGTGATTAAAATACAGCTTCAGCGGTGATAATTTGGTTTGAATAAAGTAATCTCTGATTGTTAAACATACTCAGCAACATATGTGGCTTGAATTCATGTCTGGAACGGCACTGCAACTTGTATTTATTTGTTTGAAATTTATCATATGCTCCAGCATCGGATGTAGAGGCCCTTCCGTATATTGAAGAAAATTTGGCATCTATTGAATGGGAAAGTATTCTGAAATTATGGTGGCCATCGGAGGTAGATAAAGAGGCCTACAAATTAGGCATTGCAGTAGAATGGGCAAAGCTGAAAGAGGAATTCCGGGCCTTTGAAGAATCTGGCACGAGACAAGCGATTGGCTTCGTGATTCCACACCCGTGCAGGCAACAGTCGGCTTTTCCACAGCTCAGGGGAAGGGTTATCAGGATTGTGACTCCTTAGAATATGTTGATGTAGGATGGGATTTTAATGGAAGTTTTTTTGTAATCAAGATATGCATTGTAAATTTGGCATAGTAGTGTCTACATATTCTCGGCCATAGTAGAGGCTGTTTTTCAGGGAGTGTTATCCTTTTTGAGACTGTTGAAACAGCTGCGGTCACATTTTGTTGCAGTCAAAAACCGCTTTTATGTTCTTGATTATGGTTAGTCGATTTTTGGGGTTTCTGATGGGCTTGTAAAATCTGGGCTTTGAAGGCCGCTTATGTACTTGACTTTTGTTATTATCTATAAAATATCTCATTATTACTGACCAAAAAACAAAAGATATATTCTGCTATTGACGGCATTGTCTTTTCCTAATCTTTTTGTCATGACTGGACCCAATTTCCTGCAGGCTAGCAAGAATATGGCTCTGATACCACTGTAAAGAGCCTTGCTGGATCTTTGCCCAAACAATGCTGAAAGATGATATTTGTTCCTCTTGATTTGAATTGTTTTGCCTTTTTTTTTAATTTTCAGATATATATGTTTTTTTGTATTTTCAGAAATAAATAATTGCAATGCACAAAATTTATAATTTTATCTTAAGAACTATGCACACCTATCTCTTTTCACAATTATTCAATATGCCAATATTTACAAACTAAATATGAATGCAACATTCTTATTTCAAATTCTAAGGAACCTGGAGCAGATTGTAGATAACAGTGATAAGCCTGTAGATATCGCTGCTGTCTGAGAATCCAATCCCTTGACGTGGAGCTGAGAAAGTGCAACGTCTGCACCTTAACACTAAACCGAACCTTACCCAAGCAATGTGGGTTTCCAGCTCCTAGCCACTGCCTATATCCGAATGGGCCGTCTCAATATGAAGTCATGACAATCATATATGCCCAGTCACGTTTCTATTAGAGGCTGCAATTTCTGAATATTACTTGGCATGTTTTTAAATCAACTTCGATCTGTTGTATCTGCTGTTAATGAACAAATTTCAGGCATAATTCATTGGCAATCTGGACCAATTCAAAGTGCAAATCAAGCTTGGAGAAATTCCCATTCCTGCATGCCCATGTCCAAACCCTCGGAAAGCTTCACCATTTTTTATTTTCACATAGACAAGATGCAATAATAGATGTTTCAAAAATCCTCAAGGCTTTGCTTCAATAACAAATAAAAACAAAGCTTCTTCTACACACTCAAAACCAAAGAGCTTCATGAAGACTCATTTCACTTAAGAGTCTTCTTCAACACACCATTCAAATCGATCAATAAACTCATAAAGTCATTAATTAAACTAAACTTAATTAATAACTCCCATATGCAAATGGTTATTTAAGCTCCATGAAAACAGAGTCTAGAAAGCATCACCACTGAGCACTGCCAAAAAAAGAAACTCACCTCCCTGACTTACTAAAAATAGCAAGTCAAACACCAGAGACCCTTAAAACTAGATGTTAGCTCACGAGGGTCACGATGATGAGCTAACTTATCCCAACTCCTAAAACCTGCTAAAGTGGAGACATCACAGTCCTCCCTCCCCAAGATTGTTTGTCCTCAAGCAATTGCAATCCAAGATGCTAAAGAATATCCTCTAACTCCCAAGTGGCATCCTCAGCTGGTAACCCATGTCACTTCACCAAAAATTCCCTGATGACTCGCCTACGTAAATGTCTCTCTTTCATGTCCAGTATAGCCTCAAGAATCAACTCCAACTTCCCCTCATCATTCAATGGGGGTAAAACCGAAGAAGGAACAACATGCCTACTTAACGCCTTCTTGAGGCGTGAAACATGAAATACATTATGCACCTTGTTGTCCTCTAGTAAATCAAGCTCATAAGCAACCTTGCCTACTCGTCTGACAACACGGAAAGGGCCATAATACCGAGGTTTGAGCTTCTTAACTCCGCTCTTCCGAATGGATGACTGCTTGTAGGGCTACAACATCAAATATACCATATACCCTACTTGGAAAGAGCAAGCAACTCTCCTCTGATCAACATATTGCTTTTGCTGATTTTGAGCTCTCTATATATTATCTTGCAATGTTCTCCCATAATATCCTAATTGTCCCGCAGCAAATCACCTGCACTGGGAACTCTGCTATCACTTAGAAACAAATCCAAGAAACTAGGAGGATCGTACCCATATAGAGCTCTAAAAGGAGTCATCTGAATAAACGTATGGTGAGTGGAATTGTAGCAATACTCACATAAGTATATCCACTTCACCCAAGCTCTCCACTATGCAGACACATAATTCTAAAGATAGCCCTCCACCCATTTATTAACAATCTCAGTCTGAACATCAATCTGCGGGTGGTAACTGGTACTTGGAGTCAACTTTGTCCCACATAACCTAAATAACTCCTACCAGAAGTGACTCATAAATCGGCTATCTCGATCACTCACAATATTCCGAGGCAAACCATGCAATCTGAAAACCCCCTGGAAAAATAAATCTACAACCTGTAATGAAAAATGTAGTAGCGATAGGAAAGAAATGAGCATATTTCGTGAGACGATCAACTACCAAATAGATGCAATCTCTGCCCTGGGCTTTAGGCAAGCGCACAATGAAGTCCATAGAAATGCATTCCCACTTCCGCTCAGGAATGGAAAGTGGCTGCAGTAACCCAGCTGGATATGTGTGCTCCTGCTTCTTTTGCTAGCAAACAGAACACTCTCTAATATACTGTTGCACATCATACTTCAGGCCTTTCCATGTGAAACGCTCCCGCACCTACCTATAGGTTTTGAAAATCCACGAATGTCCAACTAAAAGAGAATCATGGAAAGCTCTCAACACCACAGGTCTAACACTTGATCTTGGAACCAGAAATACTCTCTCCTTGAAAATGATCAGCTCATTTAGAAGAGTATACTTGTTGTCTTGTATGGTCCCATCAATAATATCAGATGCCCACTGATCTCTGGCGTAATCAACAATGATCAAGTGTCTCCAATCCTCTGATAACTTAGTCATAGCACATAAATGAGGCTTTTGTGCAAGTGTGTCAACAACCACATTCTGAGTACCCTTGATATAAGACATCAAAATTATGACTAAAGTTTGTTGACCCATTTCTGTTGTCTCTCATTGAGATCACATTGTCCAAGGAAATACTTCAGGCTATTATGATCAATTTTTATGTAAAACTTACTACCAACCATATACTGCCTGAACTTAGCCAAAGCATGCATAATGGCTAACATTTCCTTGTCATAAAAACTAAAATCTGTCTCAAGACCCTTGAGCTTCCTGCTCTCAAACACAATGGGATGGTGATCCTGGGAAAGTACAACACCAATGCCCGTAGGAGAGTCTGAAGCCTACTTTCCCCCACTGTCTCCCGAACAGCAACGTCAACGCCATCTCCGACAAAGACGCTTCCTATGCCCCCTCTTGAATAATTTGTTGTAGGCTCAATTTTGCTTCCATTCCATTTTTGTAAGTCGTCGGAGTCGACTTGGTTTTTGGGGGGGGATGATGTTGTCCAGATAATTGGCTGTACGGGCTGTCATATAATAAAGTATTATGTTAATCTCGGTTGTTAGTAACCAAGAGGTACGACAGTTACGACGCGACGGTTCGGTCGTGTCCCTTCAGATGTTATATGTATGGACTTGTCCCTTGGACGAGGACACGATTATGTACGGAAACTCTTGTGATTAATTGAATACAATAGTCTTTTATATTACATGCTGAGTACTTAACTATGTCTATGCAATTACTGTCTGTTACCCCACGCAGGTAAACAGCCCTCACTAGAAGCATTACAATACAAATCAAACGGTCTAGAGAAATCTGGCATCGCTAGAACCAAGCATGATGTCATAATCTACTTGAACTTCTCAAAGCCCTCTTGCGCCTGAGAGGTACACTCGAAAGCACCCTTACGGATCAAATCAATAAGAGGAGTTGCATGATGAGAGAACCCCGCAACAAACCTATGGTAAAAAGCACACAAACCAATGAATCATCTAAGCTATGCCAAGCTCCCTAGAGTAGGCCAGTCTAAAATTGCACAAACCTTATCAAGGTCCATGCGCACTCCCTCTACACTGATAATATGACCAAGGTACAATAGCCCAGTCATCCCCAAAGCACACTTGAACTCCTTTGCATACAAGGAAGCCCTGTCTAGAATATCCAATAATGTATCCAAATGAACTAGATGATCATCCCATGTCTTACTATATAACAAAATATCATCGAAGAAGACCAAAACAAACCTACTCAACTGGTTGTGGAAGACCCTGTTCATAGTCGACTGAAAAGTAGCCGGAGTATTAGTCAACCCAAAAGGCATGATTGAAAACTCAAAGTGTCCATAATGGCATCAAAAGGTTGTCTCTCATTGAGATCACGTTGTCCAAGGAAATACTTCAGGCTGTTATGATCAATTTTTATGCAAAACTTACTACCAACCATATACTACCTGAACTTAGCCAAAGCATGCATAATGGCTAACATTTCCTTGTCATAAACACTAAAATCTTTCTCAGGACCCCTGAGCTTCCTGCTCTCAAACACAATGGAATGGTGATCCTAGGAAAGTACAACACCAATGCCCTCACCAGAAGCATTACAATACAAATCAAACAGTCTAGAGAAATATGGCATCGCTAGAACCGAGCATGATGACATAATCTACTTGAACTTCTGAAAGCACTCTTGCACCTGAGAGGTCCACTCAAAAGCACCCTTACGGATCAAATCAGTAAGAGAAGTTGCATGATGAGAGAACCCCGCAACAAACCTGCAGTAAAAAGCACACAAACCAATGAATCCTCTAAGTTGTGTCAAGCTCCCTAGAGTAGGCCAATCTAAAATTGCACGAACCTTATCAAGGTCCATGCGCACTCCCTCTACACTGATAATATGACCAAGGTACAATAGCTCAGTCATCCCCAAAGCACACTTGAACTCCTTTGCATACAAGGAAGCCCTATCTAGAATATCCAATAATGTATCCAAATGAACTATATGATCATCCCATGTCTTACTATATACCAAAATATCATCGAAGAAGACCAAAACAAACCTCCTCAACTAGTTGTGGACGACCATGTTCATAGTGGACTGAAAAGTAGCCAGAGTATTAGTCAACCCAAAAGGCATGATTGAAAACTTAAAGTGTCCACAATGGCATCAGAAGGTTGTCTTCTCTATGTCCTTCCAAACTCTGATCTAATGATAACCGGACCTCAAATCGATCTTAGAGAAGAAAGTTGCACCATGAAACTCATCTATCAGCTCATCAATGCGTGGAATAGGATGCCTGTTTTTAATTGTCTTCTGGTTCAACATCCTATAATCGATACACATTCTGAGTGTACCATCTTTTTTCTTCACCAAAACAACTGATGAAGCAAAGGGAGACTTACTTGGCCTAATATGTCCCATAGATAGCAACTCCTAAATTGTTTTCTCAATTTCATCTTTCAAGCACTTAGGATGCTGGTAAGGAGTAATCATGATGGGCTTAGTGCCCTCCTCTAACTCAATAATGTGCTCAATGCCTCTATCAGGCGGTCTACCATGAGGTATGTTATCGGAAAAGTTGGGTAGTTAGACAGTTGGTCCGTCCGAGGGAGTTACACAGGTGCGACAATTCGCCTCGCATCCCTTTGGAATTATATATATGTACTCGTTCCTTTGATAAGGACACGGTGATAATGTGATTGGAAACAATTGTGAATATATGAATACAATGCTCTTTTAGATTCTATGTTGAGTACTTATTTGTCTGTATGCAATCAATCTTTCTTACCCCGCAAGGGTAAACATTTGGCGTCGTTGTCGGGAAGGGCACCACAGATGAGGAGCAGGTGCCTATTGAGGAGGTCAATGCAGGTGGGCCAGACATGGCAGAGCACAAGGCCGATGAGATCCCAGCTAGGGATAAGGCAGTGCACTTGGCAAACACAGAGATGCTAGGCGAGGACGACATTGAGGCCTCCTTGGCTGACTTGGTGGCACGAGGATGTTGGATGGTCGCCATAGGAGAGGCTCAGGCCATCAAAGAGGTGACTTCGAAGTTGCGGCATGTGTTGGCTTTTGTACAGCAGGAGTGCCTGACTGCTTTCATAGAGTGTTTTGGGTAGGGGTCGTGGCCTGCTGAGGAGACGTTGGATAGGCGGAAGGCGTGGTCTCTTTCCGCGCTAATCACAGAGAGTAGGGTGCAGGCCCTCATTCGCCAGATAGAGTAGGCTTTCCGGGAGAGCTATTATGTTTTGGCTAGACGCAAGACTGCATTGGTGGCGTCAGAGAGAGCTCGGGAGGAGCTGGTCACCAAGTTGGCAATAGTAGAGCAAGACTTAGCTCAGAGGACGCAGGTGATGGAAGCCGAGAAGGCATCCCAAGTGGCCTGAGGAAAAACTGGCAAGGGAGACAGAGACACTTGCATAGCAGTTATTAGCAGCAACCGCAAAGAAGCATACTGTGGAGGCTAGTTTAGTCCAAGCTTAGTAGGACCTTCAAGAAGCTGCAGAGATGGTAAAGTCCGCCCCGGAACTTCAGTCAGTCACCGAGCAAAAATTAGCGGCACGAACGGTACAGGTGTACGAGCTGCGTTCTCAATTAGTGCAACCAGCCTCTTCTACTGCGGGTCACCTAGCCTCTTCAAGGACGCCCCCTCTACCCCCTACTTCTGTTTAGTCATTTATTTTGTATCATTCCTCAGTTTTGTTACCGTCCCGGACATTTTGTATGATGTCGTCCGAAAACAACTTTTCTTTTGGGGGGATGATGTTATCAGGAAAGTTGGGTAGTTAGACAGTTGGTCCGTCCGAGGGAGTTACACAAATGCGACGGTTCGCCTCGTATCCTTACGGACGTTATATATATGTACTCATTCCTTTGATAAGGACGAGGTGATAATGTGATTGAAAACGATTGCGAACATATGAATACAATGCTCTTTTACATTCTATGCTGAGTACTTATTTGTCTGTATGCAATCCATCTTTGTTACCCCACGAGGGTAAACAAGGTAAATCACTAAACACTTTAGAGTGTTTAGTTCTAAGATCCTATATGTCAGGATGATAAGCTGATTTCCATGTCTCATCAAGTGTAGGTAATAATCTGCACTCTGTTGCCCACTCAATTGCATCATGACTAATGAGACGCTGCATACGTCTAAATGAAATAGTCCTCAAGTTCTCCTCTCTAATTGCCTTAATTATAGTTTCTTACCGTTTATTTCAAACTTCATTTCCATATCTTTAAGGCTGAGATAAAATGTCTCAATAGAATGCAACCAGGTCATCCCCAAAACCAATTTTGCACCTCCCATATCAACAACATAAAAATCAGACTTACAAGTCATAATTATTCAACCTCATGGGAAGATTTGGAATCATCATGTCACACTTAAGTGTGTACCCATTAGCCACCTTAACTCTAATGCCTTCAAATCCTTTTGTCTGTATACCTCTCCTAGATACCCATTGTGAATCAATAAAATTATGAGTAGCACCTGTATCTGACACGTTGCCCTGCTAAGAGACCCCGCATCCTAAAAGATCCCTCTTTCTTCATACTAGAGAGGTATACTACCTTAAGGTTGGAGTCATCATCAACCTTTCCCTCATTAGTCATTTCTTCATAGCTCTCTTCCTCATTATCAGCTTGCTGTCCCACAAAATCAGAACTATGTTCATCCTCATAATACCACTCCATAAGCCTATTTCTACCCTTGGGCTTCAAGGGACATCCATGTTTATCATCATTTTCAAGGGACATTCATGTTTATCATCATATGGGCCCCTGCAATAAAACATAATCTCTTTCTCCTCAAATCATTAAGTGTCTCTTGATCTAAGGGCCTTGTCACAGGTTTCTTGAAATCTAATCTATCTATTCTTTTTGGAGCAGCCTTGTTGTCAAATGATGAATTAGATGGTTTAGGAGGAAATCTAGTATGTGGAGCAAGAAATTGTAAGTGTCTTTCTTTCTTCATGGTTGCCTACAAAGATGAAGGGTCAAAAGATTTAACCCACCCCTTGAGAGGCTCAACTAACCCCTCCACAAACAGCATCACATGCCTCCTCTCTGAAATGTCATACACCATCACTGCAACCCTCTAGAACTCACTAATGAAGGTCTCCAAACTACCAGTCTGTTTGAGTTGTGCCAACTCACGAAAATAGGACTCTGGGTCCTTCCTGTCAAACCTCTCTACCATTTTGTCTACAAACTCCTGGTAAGAAACAATCTGGTCATGGTGTAATGAAACCAACCCATGGTACCACCAATCATGGACTATGCCATCCAAGTCCAACACAACAAACCGAATAGCATCCTCCTCTGACATAGGACGTAATGTAGGTATGTATCCAACTTGTGAACCCAAGCTCTAGCTGTCATATTCCCACTTCCGTCAAAGTGAGTCAAAGTTAATTTGCTAGTTGCTTGTTTCAAATAATTATATCTGGGCCTCTGTCGCATATCAAGTGCAAGCCTAACTCTAGTGTGCTCGCGCTTTTGTGTAAGGAATCTGTCAAAGTTCAGATTCTACTTGATGGTGTGTGGTAGAGCATCCCCCTTTGTGTAGCGAGCAACAACATCATCTACAAATGGCACTGGCTCTGACTCAACACTGACTACATCTGAATGAAGCCTCAGAAAGGTGGGACGTAAAAGCCTATCACGAGTGCTTGTAGGATCAACTCTATAATCCTGTATATCCTCAGCTCTAGACCTGTGAAAATTAACTGATGAACTCCTCGTACCTCTATCTCTGCCAGGGTCACCAAGTAATGTAATACGTTGTAAAGTGTCAAATAGTTGTTGCAAAACATTTGCAACATGATGTTGTCCTTCTAGCAAATTCCTAAATGCATTTCTAGCCTCCTTGTCCACATCATTACCTGTATTGTCAACATTCCCGTCACCCATTTTACTAAACTGTGATCCTTGTTCACCGTCTTACAGTGGTGGTGAAGCTCTACCCCTACGGGTATAACGCATCCCTGGTATAAATCTTTTTGCCATGATTGGACCCAATTTCCTGCAGGCTAGCAAGAATATGGCTTTGATACCACTATAAAGAGCCTTGCTGGATCTTAGCTCAAACAATGCTGAAAGATGATATTTGTTCCTCTTGATTTGAATTAATTTGCTTTTTTTTTAATTTTCACATATATATGTTTTTTTTGTATTTTCAGAAATAAATAATTGCAATGCGCAAAATTTATAATTTCATCTTAAGAACTATGCACACCGATCTCTTTTCACAATTTATTCAATATGACAATATTTACAAACTAAATATGAATGCAACATTCTTATTTCAAATTCTAAGGAGCCTGGAGCAGATTGGAAACAATGCTGATAAGCATGGAGATATCGCTGCTGTCTGAGAATCCAATCCCTTGACATGGAGCTGAGAAAGTGCAACGTCTGCACCTTAACACCAAACCAAACCTTACCCAAGCAATGTGGGTTTCCTGCGCCTAGCCGCTGCCCATATCTGATCGGGCCATCTCAATATGAAGTCCTGACAATCATATATGCCCAGTCGCATTTCTATTAGAGGCTGCGATTTCTGAATATTACTTGGCACGTTTTTAAATCAACTTTGATCTATTGTATCTGCTGTTAATGAACAAATTTCAGCCACAATTCATTGGCAATCTAGACCAATTCAAAGTGCAAGTCAAGCTTGGAGAAATTCCCATTCCTTCATGCCCATGTCCAAACCCTTGGAAAGCTTCACCATTTTCGATTTTCACATAAACAAGATGCAATAATAAATGTTTCGAAAATCCTCAAGGCTTTGCTTTAATAACAATAAAAACAAAGCTTCTTCTACACACTCAAAACCAAGGAGCTTCATGAAGACTCATTTGATGAACATATTGTCATTGATGTCAAATTAGAGATCAAAAAGTATAATCAGTTTAAATAAAGTATGGATGAATTAGAGATGCATATTCAGAGAATGGGAGTATGTATATATGAAGATGAGATGGTAATAATACAAAGTTAATAACATGATATATTCTGTTGATAACAGCAAAATAAAGTATGTAACAAAAATATATATACAGCATACTTTCAGAGACATATATATATCATCATGTGCATACAGATACAATATATGATTGATAAGCAGATGATATGATGGACAATAACAAGCATAACAGAACAGAACAACATACCAAAACAGCATATACAGATTCACGAAGAAACAGAGGATAGGGAGATACGTATTTATATATACATACAGCGATGAAGATTTATAAGAAGAGGTATTGGTTCAAGAGTTGAATACATGTAAACTAATTATGCCTTGATCGATCGCATGGATTTGAATTTGAATGTTTCTCCTTTACCTAACAAAAAGGTGGAGTTTGCGGAACCTGAGCACGAGCAGGAACATGAAGAAAAGCAGCGATCGTTATCATGAACACAAATAAAAAGAAGATATATGTATGAAGCAGCAGAAATGCATAATATACATAGCATAGAATATATATATCAAGGAAGACACGTATACTCAGATACGTATATTCAATATATTAAAAAAATACGGCATATTGCATACATAAAGATACGTATATATACAGCAGATTATGTAACAATATTCTATACAACAGAGATACGGTAATGTAAACACAGAGACGGATATAGTCAGCAATCTGAGAACGGCATACAGGTGCAGTAGTATATTAAATGATTGATATATATATCAGCAGCGATATAAACAATCAAACCACAGCGGTTAATACAGACAAGCACAGCAATGAATAATATACAGAACATCATATCTAGATGTATGAATCAGAAACGGTTTAATTGATTTAATTAAAGGCATCGATTTGATTGAAGGCATCGAAGGCATCAATTTAATTGAAGGCAGCATAGTTGACTAAAACTTATATTAGAGATTTGCTTGCAATAGAGGAACTGTAACGGTTCCAACAAGTGTCGGGCATCTGGGCATAAAACATAGAAACAGGCTTAGTTTTAATAAAAAAACAGTAAGTGTATAAACATTATCGGGACTGTGCTTCTCTAAGAGACGCTATCAATATACTCATGTCGGGAGACAAAGGAGTATTAAAAAAAAGGGCAATCATCAATACGAGATTATACACTGGTGAAAAACGGATATCTCAGGGCACGCATCCATTAAAAACACATACAATGTAGCAGTCTATACACACAGGACTGTGTATTAAAAAAAAAAAACCAAGTGGCACGTGAAGAGTACAGAAAATGATTACTTCCGATGCTGCTATTACGAAGTAAACAAGCAGTGATGCTTCACGTTTGAAATTCTATTCCTGGGAAGTGAGAGTATACGGCACTGTAAGATCATTCACGTCTGGCGTTATTTTGTGTTCAAAAATCTCTGCCGAAAATGAAAGTTTGTTGTTGACTATCACATCTGAATCTGATGTATGCTGCAAAGAAGAGGGTGAAACCTTTGTTTGAGTAGCACCCACAATAGTTGGAGATACGCTGTGTTGAGCCCGGATTTTGAATACCCAAATGGTGGTGGAGTTCGATGAAGTCCAAGAGCACCATGTGAAGTGGCAAGAAACTGTGACTGAATACATTTATGTTGCGTGGAGACACCGTGAGGTGGCGCTGTCGACAATCTAAGAAAGACATTAAAGAGTATGTAGATTGAAGAAGTTTACTTAAAGAGAATGGAGTTGTTATCGAAGGCTAACAGATTTTATCAAAGGTGTGTGCAGCGATCAATATAGATATTATCAAAGATAGAGATATCGAAGGTTTGCAGCGGTTAATAAAGTTAAACAACATTAATCAAAGTATTGAATAGGACTTGCCGTCAATAGTTTTTTTTTATATATATATAATATGAGTGCGGCAATCAAAAGTCCCTTTTAAAAGGTAATTAACTTATTTATTAAGTTAATAATAATATAATAAAGAGACATCTTTTTTGAGAAGTCACAACTTTTAAAGAGTCATAATGTTTGGTATTAAAATATGAGTATATATATACTCAATTCGTTTTTTATAAAAATGAATAAGTCAGAAAATGGAAGAATAGAAAGGTGTGATAATAAGAAAATAAGAAGAGAACACATGGTGTGTATAAAGAAAGATAAAATATATAATAGATGAGTCAGAATTGATCGAACATATGAGGCAGACTTATTCAGATATATGAGACAGACTCAAGCAAACAAATGAAGCAGATTCAAGCAGATTTATGTAGCAGGTTCAAGTAGACTTATGAAGTAGCTTTATGAAACATATCAAAGTCAGCATGTAATAAGAAGAATGAAGAGCAGTAAGAGATAGAAGAATTAAGTGCTTATATATTCAGAATTTACAGGCCTATATATTCAGAATTTACAGTCATATAAAGAAGAACAGCAAGAGAATAAAGGAGAGAAAAATTAAGGAATATATATTCAGATTTTTAGAAGAAGAATATTGGCTGACTAAGAGAGCAGATTGGGTCCATCATCAGTTGTATCAGCAACAGCATTAAGGTGGAAAATATTTTGAAAGAAGAAGAGTTGGTGCTCAGTATCAAACAGGGGGAGTTGGTGCTTCCAGTAGGTTGGTGCCTACGAAGTGTGGGAGTTGGTGCTTCCAGTGAGTCGGTGCTCATAAACATAGGGGTTGGAGCCTCTAGTAGGTTGGTGCCTACAAAACATTGTAAAAGAACAATATTATATATAAAAACAAATTATTTTGTGGTTTTCTCCCATATTGGGTTTCCACGTAAAATCTGTGTTCATGTGCATAATTGTTCGTTTGTGAATTTGAAGTTATCTTTGAATAAAGTTTTAAAGTTAAAAATTGTTATTATACTGATTCACCCCCCCCCTCTTAGGATAATCGTGTGCTCTTCATCATTTCACTTAAGAGTCTTCTTCAACACACCATTGAAATAGAACAATAAACTCATAAAGTCATTAATTAAGCTAAACTTAATAACTCCCATATGCAAATGGTTATTTAAGCTCCATGAAATACTAACAAAGTCTAGAAAGCATCACCACTGAACATTGCCAAAAAAAAGCAGCTCACCTCCCTGACTTACTAAAAATAGCAAGTCAAACACCAGAGACCCTCAAAACCAGATGTTAGCTCATGAGGGTCGTGATGATGAGCTAACTTATCCCGGCTCCTGAAACTTGCTAAAACAGGGATATCACAAAATGGTTTCTTTAAAATATCTTTAGTAAGCTGTTTGATATATATACAGGAGGTATGCTGGATGATACAGATTGAGAGAACCTACAGCAGTGAAAAGCAAAAGAGCCATCGTAGAGAAAGGGCAACATAGACACTCTATCTGAGGAAGGATGATTTTATGATCAGATTGTTAAGAAAGGTGATATAAGTATATATTCAATCTGATATTTTTATCTTAAACATTCAGAGATTGATTCTAATTATTTACTATCAATTCTGTGCTAGTCTTATTTGATTCTGTTCTGAAACAAGAAAGTTGGATGTTCATTATATTGATGTTGTGGCTGTGTTTGTAACTATGATTTGTCAAAGTAATTTTCTGCAAGTTGTTGGTAGCAGAGATTTCAAAGAGTATTCTTCAGGCTGTGACTATCTGACAGAGAAGTAAGAATCAGGATTTCAGTTTTCTTCTACTTGCATCATTTACAGAATTTCGGTTATCACTTATTTGTATAAGAAAGTCACAGAGTTATATCTGCTCCTAAATTGTTTCAAAATTGATTTGAATTATAAATCATTGTAATTGAGTTGTTGCTCATGTCCATTGAGTTGGTGCTCATATTCATAGAGTGGGTGCTCAGTGTTGAAAGAGTTGTTGCTCTTGATTAGGAGTTGATGCTCCTTAGGGTTGAAGCCCTTAAATATTGTAACTAGATTCAGATTCGTGAGGCTGGATTAGGACAGTAGATCCTAGCAGCATTGCTCACCATGGTTTTTCCCTCATTGGGTTTCCAATTCATATTCTTGTGTTTGATTTCCTGCTTTGTGGTGCTTTATTTTGATACATAGTAAGAAGTTATTGATTAAAAGTTCAAATTGAAAGAATAATTTAAGATTTATTTACTACTAATTCAAACCCCCGCCCCTCTTAGTAGTAAATCTGTGTTCTTCATCTCCACCCTTCCTGCAATACTAAGCATTTCATTAACTTAGAAAATACTTAAAATCTCCCAATTAACTCTTCCATGTTGATGATGATGATGGCTAACACAAATCATATGGGCATCAAAGGTTAAATGAAAGTCAAATATTTGTATCTTTGCCTCAAAAAAGACCCAATCAGCATTCAAGCATTTTTCATCAACCTTGTAAAAAATCCTGGAAAACAAAAAACGAACAAGTCCACCCACTTTATGATGGAATCAACAAATGAAGATTCCCCTCGAAACCAGTTACTAAATCTTTAGCTAAGTGTCTCAAGTGCCTAAATCCTTAAGCCATTTCAGAGAAAAGTGCTGAATGGTTCTGTGATCTAACATTAATGCATAACCACCACGAAACTCCAATATAGAAACAAGGACCTTGCATCCACATCATCTCATGAAAATATGTATATATAATGTAATCTCAGTTTTCTCATTTTTTCAAATGGTCTGATAAATGGTTATATGTTATTGCACCAGAAAAACATAGGCCAACAATCACATCCCTTCTTTGTATATGACACCCGTATTTCAACTACCGCAGATTAGTTTTTAATTGATAAAGCATCATATATTGAAAGTTATATTGAGAGTAAACTAGGGAGCGTCCAGTTGCCAAAAAGTAATGAATAGTTTTCTGCTGCATCGACAACATGTTCGTCAAAAGCACTAACTGGACATGAATAAACTAGAGGATCTAAAGGATGGTTAAAAATGATTCCCTTTTAACAAATAATGTTCATCTAAACAAAATAGTGTTAAAAATTAAAAAATTTACTGCACTAAACAAAGCATTCATTATGACGCCCAAAAACCAATTGTAGCTGAATCATTGAGCTACTGCTCTGTTTACTTCTATATATGATAAATTAAATACCAGAATTAATAATAAATATGACAATACATACCAGTTACAGGAGTCAAATATGTCTTCATTCGCTCATGAAATTATTATAGAAGAAAACTAGAGATGATCAACCAAGAATCAAAGCTTACCTGACTGCATCATACTCTTTCCTTGACGATATACAATATATTTAAAGGACTTGACAGTTGCCAAGAGGAACATGACTGTCAACCAACCAACACTTATAACTACCTGATGCTTATAGCCAACAATTGATCTGAACAATTAATACATAGTCGTGTACCAATATTCTCAAACATAATAATAGGCATTGTACGCTGACTACATGCTCCCAGTTTTTCATTTAGGCCATTTGCGATCTTAAGGGAATCAATTGAAAAAGGAATAACAGTCAGCTGCTTCTGTGAGACACCATGTCCAGCTTTGCTCGGCAGATGTTTGAGTTTCTCAGATTTAACTGGAATGATGGCAATGTTGGTGAGATCTTGAAGCTATAAATTTCTTCAAAAACACAGTAAGGAAAATATGGCCACAAATACAATAAACTTGCCCTTGGCTAAGGCATTTGTAACCTAGTTGACAAGGCTCCTTGCACAATTTGTTCATTGCTTGTTTCTCATTTCTACAAGGCAGCTTTTGGCTAAGTAATTCCATCTGAAAAGGCTTCACAGACTGAGCTGTATTGGATGGGACTTATTCCTTGGAACAAAAGTTTCCGAAGTTTAAGCACTTTCAATAGCCTCTTGATGTGAAGCACTTCCAAAAAAAATCATGATGGATTTTCCAGTTTTTTTCCAAAAAAATCATGATGTGTTTTTTTATTTTTTTCCACATAAAATCATGACGGTTTTTTTTTTTTTTTTTTTTTCCAAAAAAAAATCATGTAGACTATCTATTTCTTTTTTAGGTTTTGCTCATTTTTTTCCACAAAAATCCAAAGTTTTTACTCAATTTTTTTCAAAAAAAATCATGGTTATCTTTGTCATAGAGTTGCTATTTTGACAACTTTTTTTTTAAATGTGGGTTTTTTCATTTTTTCTCAAAATGGAAGTTTTTTATATTTTTTTCACAAAATTGTGGCTTTCCGTCCTCAAAAAATGTTTTGACAATTATTTAAAAATTGTGGTTTCTTGCAGATTGTTTTGGGTCTACCTCAGGTTTCAAGGGCAAACGTTGTTCTTGCAAATGTATTGTAGTTTACTAGTGTTCATGGGTGTTCCTGCTTTTGATGATTTTTAGCAAAATCATTGTTTTTTGAATTGTGAAGGTTTTTGAAGCTGATCTCGGAGTCTTTGGATACAGAGGGAGATAACTTTGTTACCCAACATCATGTTGAAAGGATTATGATAAACTTGGTCATATCTAGAAGTTTTGCAACACCGAGGAGGGTCTCAGCGGCAGGATCATGTTGCAAAGTGTTCTAGTGTTCTAGTGTTCTACGCATTCATGGCCAAATGACTTGCAGATTTTGTCTTCTGTGGGGTAGTTAATAAATTCACCATTTAGGGCGGGTATAAGAATAATATTGTTCAATGCTATACTAGTAATTTATATACATGGAATAATAATACAAATAACAATGCGTACCAGATATAGGAGTAAAACATATCTTTTATTAGCTCATGAATTCATTACAGAGAAGAGGACCGAAGATGGTTGGCCAAAGATTACAATTTACCTAGCGATACCATACTCCCCTGGCGGTACACAACATATTTATAGGACCCGATGGTTGCCACGAGCAACACAACCGTCAACCAATAGACATTTACAACCACACAAGAGTAACAACCAACAACAATTAATACACTGACAAATAAGCAATATTATCAAACACAACAATAGGCATTTTATATTGAATACATCATCCCCCTCCACAAAAAAAAAAAAAATTGTCTTCCAAACAAGAAGTATACATCAAGTAGTAGCCAAGAAGACTAATGACAATGCAAACTCAAATTTGTAGTGTACTTCAAAAATAAAATGGGGGTCTAGTGGCAACACCCCCTAGCAAGGTCAAGGGGTAGTGCCCCTTGTGAGGGTCGTGGGGCAGCGCCCCTACTACCAAGACCAAATTGATTTATAACCCTTATTGTGTCAAGTATTGCCTCGTGTTCAACTTTGTGAACTTTCCATAAATTCCTATTAAGAGGTTTACCACAATACATAATAAATTGAATATTTGTTGCAATAACAAGGTTATAAAAATGAAGATGTTATACATATATATATATATGTGTGTGTGTGTGTGTGTGTGTGTATACATACATATATATGTATATATATATGTATATATATATATATGTGTGTGTGTGTGTGTGTATATATGTATCATGACATGCATCATTTTCTTGTTTTTTTAAGATGCTAGGAAAAATGTTGAAGCACACAATAGAGATTTCATGTAGTGCCATGTTGTTGCCAAGTACCGTTTGATGTAGAGGTACATTAAAACCAAAATTTCCCTCTATACTCCTATGACCAAGCTGATGGATGCAAGTTTAAGGGATTTCATACATCGTACGACAACAATAGTAGTGCAAATTCAAGCCGTATGTCATAAGACAAAATACAGTCTCAACATTGGCACAATACTTCGTAGGACACGATCAAGATGCAGGCCCATATGGTAGAAGTAGCTCGTACAGCATGTGTAGTTGCGTATAGCAAGATATAGACTCAGCATTGGCACAATTCTCTGTACGACATGATCGTGTAGACCCGTACGACAAAGGTAGCCCATACAACATGTGCAACTTGTAACATACAATCTACAAGCAAAAATTGGCAAACAAGTTCTTATTCCATACGGCTCGTTTTCAGGTGTGAATTTGGCATATGGTGATATGTCTGTACACGTATGGCAGTAGGAAAGATTGATGATTGAACCCATACGATACTCTCAACAACTCGTACAGTACTCTCAGTAACCCATCTAATACTTGTAAGAATCTAATTGTTGAACCCGTACGACACCCTTAGCAACCCATACGACACTTTAGAGTAAACATACCTTAGCCTGTACGGTTTGATAAACATCCTATACAACACTTTTAGGCATAACTTCCTCAACTTGTACAACTCAATCTCTTTCCCATACAACATGTTTTTCTGAGCATTGCTTCTTTCGTACGCACTAGTATAATGAATAACGTTTCTATTGTATGGCCTACTAGTTCCTCCCTCTACGTATGGCCATGACACCTTGTATTGTTCTACATACAAATTGGGACCATATGGTACCTATTCTCTCTTGACCATATAAATTTTTGTAGGGAGTTTGTATTCTCAGGTACGAACTGCCCTGATGTATGGCTTTTCCCAAGCTCCATGCGATATTGAAGTTTCTCACTTGCACGTATACCTTGCTCTCACCCCACTAACTACTCCCTTCGTAAAACTCTGACTATGTGCTTTTTCCTTCTATAAGATGCAATGACTGTTGGCTTGATCCTACCCTTCTTGACTTGTTTGTGACTCTTAAACCGTATGGCTTGTTCTAACTTGGCTTGCATACAGACTATGTCGTACGGCCTGTGGCTCATCCTTGCCATGTAGACATTGCAATCTCCCTTGGTTGTACAAAAAAAAAATTGTAGCATACGGATGTGATGCTTTCCTCTCGTTAGCTCCTCTTCCCACCTTTGCCCCTTTGCCTTTTTTCGTTCACTTTCAATCTTTGCACTGTCAGATGTATCATCCATAATTTTACACTCTTTCATTAGTTATCTTCACAAAGGGTTGTGGCTTCAAGAAAATTACAGGTTGACAAAAATACATCATAGTACTCCATTTGCCAATAAAATAGTCCATTCAAAGAACTCGTCTCCTCTTCAAAACAATCTTCTAGCTCGAGCACCCCTCATCGTTTGGTTCCATGTCTTTCCTTCCTTCATCCATACCCGACTTTCCCTCTTCAGGCTCTGATTCAAAGGATACCAACTCCTTGTTGATCGCCTAATTTCTTAGGTTGATGACGTACTTCCTTCCTTTACTCTCCATCAAGAGTGTGTTCCGCTTCCAATTGTGCTCTGCCTTGGCAGTGATCCACCAACCTCTCCCAAGGATTGCATCATATACCTTCTTCTCCAACGAGATTACTACAAAGTCGAAATAAAATATTGTGTACCAATTGCTACCTTTTGTGCGATTAATGTCCCCAATGGCTTAATGCCATGTTAGTCGGCACCTACCAAGCGAAAGGTTGGCGGTTGGTGGTCGAAGTATTCACTTCCCCAAGCACGTCTAAGTTTCCTTCGGCAGCACATTAACTCCTAAGCCTCCATCAACAATTTTATTTGTCAACTTTTGTCCCATTATCTCCATCTCAACGACGATCAGGTTCCTCCCAACACCTACTGTCACCAGCATTAGGTCAAAGTCCAGACTCTCTATTGGCATCTTCGTCAATTTGTCATCTTAGCCGAATTTTCTCAATTTTTTCCATTTTTGACATAGCCAAAGTTTATCCATTTTTTAAAATTAACCAAATATTGCCATTTTGCTCAATTTTCACGGTTGATACTCTGAGAAGGCCTTATAAATCCTAGATTATTGCCAAACTCGCTCTACCACCTAAACTTTCTAGCAAAAAGAGGGGTTCCCCATTTGCAATGAGGTGATGGTGTGAAAACCTCACAACACCAAGGAGGCAATGTTGAGGCAAAGGAGGTCGCAAAAGAGAAGGAAGCCATGGGTGAAGAGATGAAGTAGGGGAGACAGAGGAAGGAATTACAACTACACAGAGCATCATACCAGAGGGGTTTGTACCAGTACCAAAGAGGTTTGTACCAATACCCAGAAGGTTCGTACCAATACCAAAGAGGATCGTACTAGAGAGATCCGTACCAATAGTGGCCGACTTGGGCACCAAACATTCCACAATGCCAAAAATTATGTTCACTCTGGCACAACTTCTGCCCATGGCGCACTTGGTCCCAATAGAGGGAGCATGTCAGGCACATCACACGCATAGCGTGGTTGACTTGAGGGCACATAGAGTGGGACCCACCACCCTTCACCTTGCAACCTCACAAGGCATTGAGCAAGCCACTCATGTAGCATTGGTGGTAGCACCTACATCTGCTATTGGAGATGTCACCCCTGCTACCATAGTTGCAGTCCCTACAATAGAGGGTGCGGGACCTATGCCTGAATGTTCAAGGGCCAAAGGTCGAAGGAGTAGACAGGAATAGAGGAGAAAGGATACCACCATGGTACAAGATGTAGGAGATCAAGAGGGGGAGACATAACAGGCATGGGCGGGAAGACTGAAATGGCTAGCCTCTTGGAGAGGTTTGAGATGCGGGTTGGCAATATTCCACCAATCTCACCAAAATTATTGATCATGCAATGCACTAGCAAGCAAAAACAGACAGAGGAGGCACCACTGGCAGTACAGGGTGAGGTTATTAAGATAGAGGAAGGAAGCACTCAGCAAGAGAACATCTCCCTGCAAGAGGCAAGGGCGACAGGAAACATTGTGCGAAAAGCCACTCAAGAGGAGGATTCCAATCTAGTGTTCAGACTTGACAGATAGGATGCACTTGCATCCATCCAACTATTTTTGGCAACGCTAGAGGGGATAGTTGTAGCAGCACGTAGGGTGGCAAACCTCACTAGGCAGATGGACATAGGCTCTATCATGGTGGAGGCAAAGAGGATTCTCAAGTTCATGAAGGGGGATTGCGAGCGGCAATTCACAAAGTGCCTCGTAGCTCGAGGATGGCCTCATGTGGAGACCGCGGAGATGGAGTGGGGAAGACCAGATATCCCAGAGGGGCAAGTCGGTCCGATGAGTATCCTCTATAGCATAGAGAGGGCATTTTGTGATACATTCCTTCAATTCCAGAGGGCAACCTAGGTAGAAGAGGAGAATACTCCGGCACTAGGATGAGAGATAGCCTATCAGGCGACAGTGCAGGGGGATTGCGAGCAAGAATTCACAAAGCACCTCATAGCTCGAGGATGGCCTCACGTGCAGACCACAAAGATGGAGTGGGGAAGACCACATATCCCAGAGGGGCAAGTCGGTCTGTGGTGCAGGAGCGCCCTTCTAAGGGCTCCCACCACCTAATTTTTTGTTGTGTTGAACTTCTTTAATGAAGCATGTAATTAAAATAAGAGCTTGGCTCAGTGTGTTTGTCTAGGCCTAGGCTAGGTCCTACAAGTTCAGTTGGTCTTTTCTTGTAAGTGGCACAATGATTCAGGGAATGTTGTCATCCTGAGATCATTGATTTGTTATGAGGTTAGAAGTCTTAGGTTAGGTGTTTGGTTGAGATATGAGCACATGTGTGCCTTGGAAAGACCTAGAAATGGTCTTGGTTGCGTAAGAGCAAAAGTTGCTCGAGCAACAAAAAAAGTTGCTCAAAAGTTGCTAGCAACTTTCTCTTTTGAGGTTCTAACCTTGCCTAAGTGACTAAAAAGCCCTAACCAAACACTCACCCCGAGGAGAAGGTTATAAATGACCTGACAAACCCTAATTTGGGGGTTGGATATCATTTTGTACGGTTCTGTATGGAAAGACCAGTCTGAACTGTGAATTATGTGTGACAGTCATTGTTATTTGATATGTTTGGAAGCAAATAGAAGGAAGCTTGTGATTTTGATGCATGGAGTATTGTTTATAGTGTTTGTTCTTTCATTTGTGTGAGTCTGGAGTAGTTCTTTCAAATTTGTGTGTATATTTTGTTCATTTCTTTGTTGTAGATAGTTCTCTGCCAGTTTGGAGAGACATGTAAATGTAGGGTTGTAGCTTTTGTTTCCACCGTGGGCACACCATGGCACTTTGGAATCTAAAAGTACAGACCCTACCTTGTATGTACATATCTGCAGGGCCCTGGAGTGTAAGTGCAAACATTTGTTTGACCAAGCCCTAGGCGAGCTAAGGCAATGCCCAGTTAGGAGCGGTCAGCAGTGCAAGTGCTCTAGAAGATAGAGGAAAGAGTTTCAAAGTAAACGCTTTGGAGGGAGTCAAGGGACATGTGTGAAGATAATGTGATGTGGAGGACAGAGCCTAAGAAATCCAAGAAGGTTGTTGTAGAAAGCCAAACAATTCAGTGACTCAATGAAGACTCAAAAACCCTTAAAACCCTCAATCTTGGTTCAGGCGTTGTACGGCCTGTTGGTGACTTGAAACCCAAAAAATCATTGAGGGATATGCAAATGAATAAGGGTTACTTCAAGAGTCTATGTAATGACCCTGCTCAAATCTGATTGAAAACTTCTGATTTTGGCCTTGGAAAATTTTGTCAAACACTTCACATGCAAGGGTCATATGACTGATATAACATTTCAGTTTGCTTTAATGACTCTTTTCTTCAATTAGCATTAATGAGAAAGCTTACAAATGACTCTAAATTGACTAAACAATGTCCTAGCACGAATGTGCAATTTAATTTGACAATATCCAATGCATATATATGATCTAAACATGAGAAATGAACACCTACAGCCAACTGGTATATTCACAAACAGTTGGTATGCATACTAAATCTGAGTGTGAATAATAATATGGAAATGCTTATTGACAACTTATCAACAACCAGCAACCTATATCTCCAACTTGCAATACAAAGACTCAATACAATACTTATTAAATGATTTCTACATGTGAAATATCCACCTACAGCCAAGTGACTTTTTATCAAACACTTGGAATGCATCCATTAAGAAGACTATGAATAATGTTGCTAATCCAAACTAAACTCCAGTACCTGTTTTATAAACCAAAATGCAAAACATTGCCAAGACTCTTGGCAATTTGCAACTTTTATGAAGTTTGCTAATTCCTGAGTACAAAATCAGACTTCAAACATATACAAATATGACATGTAAATGAGCTCCAAACAATGCAAAGAAACCTGGAATGGAGTTGCCTTGGATTGGGGATGAAGTAGCAAACAAGAACAAGGGAGAGTGCACCTTATGAGTGATGGAAGATGTCTCAGCCCTAGCCGCCCCTGCTGGATATTTCAGACTTCAAAAAATAAAATAATAGCAGCTGCAACCTCTAATTTTAATCACCAAACATCATTGTCCATCCTCTAAAAATTGATTGCTCCAATACCCATAAACCAAAAACAAGTGTATGAATTTCTATGAATTTATTTGTGCTTCCCAGCCAAATTCGCCCCTGTTCTAGCAGACCTCTGAAAATAAAAATAAATCAGCCTCTAAAGATCTCCTCCAGCTCCAATAATGATCTCCATCTCTTTAGAAGTCAAGCACTACTAATCAAGACCAAGATCAATGGATGTTGTGGCTGCAATTAGCTAAATAGTGGCTCCATCAAACTGATATATATGACTGTAATTTATTCCAGATGCAGATTGAACCTTGAATAACAATTTTGATGAAGTCTCAATACACCAACATGACTCCAGCAATGCACCAATTTATCTCTTCAAATCGATACCACCAAAAATTTGGCCAAAGGCCATAAAATTTGCTTTAAAGTACAAGTAGAAAGTCTGAAGCAACTTCCTCAACTTTGCAATAATTCAAGTGATATTTCACACCCTCAAAATTGCATACCAATTGAGAGTTTCGTTCTCAATGGCCAAAGACAACTGCAGAAACCCTAGGTCCCACAACCATCAAACATCAACATCAACAACAACAAATCTGGATCATCAAATGCAAGACCCATAGGGTCTATTTATTCACTTTTTAGTAGCTTCCTCTAGAAGTCACTTAAACATTCTAGAAGCATCCAAATATTCTTATGAAATAAAGTGCACTTTTATAAAATATAACTTTATAATAAAAAGTGCATCTCAACATCAAATTATAAAACTGGCCCCGAATAAAGTAACTTTACTTTATAACAAACATAGGCCCAATTCACTAATCACAAGTAAAGCCAAAAACTGCCAAAATAGTCGCTGGTCGACTCTCTCCACATCGCCACCAGTCTACGAGAGCCCCTGATAGACTGATCCGGCACGCCAAATGATGTCAGCCAGAATGGGGACATGACAGTGTAGCCTTGGTACAGTGAAGAGAAGGTGTCAAAAACCCTATAAACCCAGAAGGAGGGCTAATTAGGCCTCTTCCTTGTAGCCCTGTTTTGTGAAGAAAGTGTGAGATCAATGGGTAACCCAACCTCACTAATACCTTGAAGATGACTCAAATGTCCCAAAAACACCTTGGAACTCAACCATTTCTCTGTCAGAGCTTGGGAAGGTAACTGAACCCTAGAAGACCCTTATAAGCCTATGTAAGGGATGGTGCTAGGAAGTAATGCTTGATAGGTTGTAAGATGACAAAGCTATACATGGTGGTCAGGTTAGGCTAGGTCAGGGGATCCTTTGAGTAGAGGGGAATCCTATAGACCTTCATAGGTGTTAGAAGAACACCAAGATCCTAGTTGGGGATCAGGGGCATAGACTAGCTAGTCTATCCTAACCTCCCCATCAGATTGGTAACAGAGCCAAGTTAAGGCTTGGGAAGTGGAAGGTGGATGTTTCAACCTCCAGAAGAATCAATTGGATCATCTCAAAAGCATAGAATGGTGACCAATGCTGAGCTTGCTAAGAAGGTGGAAGATCAGGAGGAAGCTAATAGAATCTTGCAGGAAAGATTGTTGCAAATGGAACAACTCTTGGATGATGTCCAAGCAAAAGCAGATAAGGTGAATGATAGGATGGAGGAACAAGATGCCAAAGGGAAAGAAAAGACCATTGATGATGAGGTACCTACACCAGATCCTCCTACCCAAGATGAACAATTTTTGAAAGCATTGAAGGCTGTCACAGGCAAGGCACTTGAAGGTGTCCCATTACTCACCGGCAGGATGGATACAGAGCTTGTGATGCAATGGATTGAAGGCATGGAGAATCACTTCGAATGTGAAGAGATCTCAGATGCTCAAAAGGTCAAAGTGGCCAAATCTAGGTTGAGAGGTCAAGCTCTAACCTGGTGGAACTACTTGCAGGAAGAAAGAGATAAAGAGGGAAAGAACCCTATTGCCAATTGGAAGGCCATGGTTAACAAAGTGAAGGAAGCATACCTACCTACTCATTATAAGATCCAGCAGAATAGGAAGAGATTGAATCTCAGACAAAAGGAGATGGATGTAGCCACCTACACTGAAGAGTTTCACAAGTTGAGCTTGAAGTCTAAAGTGAAGGAGGAGAGCATCAAGGTGGCAAGGTACCTAAGTGGTCTAAAATGGAGCATAGCAGAGGAGATGAGCTTGTTCATACCACAGTCCTTGGTTGTCAACATATGGCACAAAAACTTGAAGACAAGCAAAGAAGAAAGCAGGAACCTAACTCTAAGAATAGAGGCAGAGGTAGAGACTCTAGAGGGGGTCAAAGAGGGGGATCTAGTGGAAGAGGTGGTGATGCTAGAAACCAAGGGGAAAGCAGACTTTTGGAACAAAGTTCAGAGACCAGCACATGAGGATCTTTTGGTAGAGGAAGAAGTTCTCAAGGAAATAGAGTAAGAGGTGTAGGTAGAAGTAGCTCCTACTTTGCCACTATGAAGTGTTACCAATGTCGCCAACTTGGGCACCCTTCCTATAGGTGTCCTGACAAGTCATCCAATTCAAATAATGAAAAGAGGGTAGCCTATGCCCAAGAGGATGGTGGCAGGTCATGTTCCAATGAGGTCAGTAAACTTGAATCAGAAATGGGTGAAAACTTAATGTTTAGAAGAGTACTCATTAGGCAGCCTAATCAAGGTGAACCCAAACAGAGGAGGGCTCTTTTTAGAGTCAGATGCAAGATACAAGGCAAAGTTTGTAAAGTTATAGTTGATTCAGGGTCCACTGATAACATCATAGCAGAGGAAGCAGCAAAGAAGCTCAAACTCACAAAGGTTCCCCATACAAACCCCTACAAGGTGACTTGGTTGAATCAAGAACAGAGTGTGCTAGTGAATGAGCAGACATGGGTGGAGTTTTCAATTGGAGGCTATAAGGACAAAGTGCTTTGTGATGTTCTGCCCATGGATGCATTGATGAAAATTGTCATTGATGTCAAAAAGATTACTTTACTCTATAGCATATATTATATGTTACTAATGCAAAATTGTTATATATTACAGCATGAAGCATATACAGTATTTAGTATATTCAGATACAAACATATTCAGCATATTATATTTCGAAATACAACTTATAAGAAGATAAGTATTCAACAATATTATATCTTATGCACCGGTTGATAGGAAGGTACAGGATATTGCATGTTGATATTTCTTAATAAGTGAAAGCAGTTAGTAGCAAATAAGGTACTATCTACAGTTGGTACTAACCGTATGCTACAGGCGCACCCGCCCAAGTTCGTAGTATGCTGTGTTGACTATGTACTTGGTATACTTGTTAACTCCTTGAGTATACCATCTGCGTCCAAGGTGGTGGAACATCAAATCGGCTCTGCATTGTTCGATTTCCCATTCTTTTCGATGCCGTTCTCTGCGCTTTGTCAGCTTTTCCTAACAGGCAACTCCATTCTCTGTTCTGGTCGCGTACATCTCTGCAGTCACCTTCCTTATTACCCCCGATCTTCATCAAGATACAATACAGAACTGGTAATGCAGAAAGCAAGTACTTTCATTGGTCTTGTGTTATCCGTCTGTTGTTGATAGCACTTATCGATTGGCTATTACATATTGAGCCGATTACAGCATTAGATAGAGTCCACATTGTGTGAAGACATTCTTAGCAGAAGTCATGATTCAGTTGACAGCATTTAGTATTCAAAAGATTACAAACAGAGACAGGAAACATATCGAAGCATAAGAGACATATATATATACAGACTTATTGAAAATTTTATAATTTCATAATACTAAAATGTATTAAAGAACCGAAGACATAATTGAACAGAGACGTTTGGTGATGAAGATGGAAGAACTTATACGAAGCAGAGAAATATATGTAATACGAACAAGGTTGAACAATATACACAGCGTCTTAATATCATTGACAGCATATTACAAATGCATAGACGCGATAGTCAGTGATTAACATTATATATCGAAGGTTATTACTTGCAGCAACATCAAATATCCATTGAAGAAGACTTACGGCAACATAAAGCAAGCATTATGAGTTAATAAAGTTTTATCCAGACGTGTATAATATTATCGAAAGGTTGAGAAGGATATTAAAAAGTTTTAATTAATATGATTAAAAAGATATTAATTTTTTTTAATATTATTTTTATTTAAGAGACATCTCTCTATGAAAAGGTGTGATCTTTGAAAAGACACAACCCTTAAACAAAAAGACATAATATATATATTCAATTATTTTTGAGAATAAAAAAATAAGTCAGCATGTGGATATAAGAAGGAGAGCAGCAGTAATAAAGAAGAGATATAATTTTAAGATTATATATTCAGATTTTGAATATAATATTGTGAGAATATACATACATATATATTTGAAATTAGAAGAAATCAGTGGCTGACTTAAAGAGCAGATTGTGTCCATCATCAGTTGAATTAAGCAACAGTATCAAGGTGGAAGGAAGTTTTTGAAATCAGTGAGTTGGTGCTCAGAATCCGAACAAGGGGAGTTGGTGCTCAGAATCCGGACAAGGGGAGTTGGTGCTTCCAGTAGGTCGGTGCTTGCAAAGTGTGGGAGTTGGTGCTTCCAGTGAGTCGGTGCTCATAAATTTAGAGGTTGGAGCCTCTAGTAGGTTGGAGCCTACAAAATTTGTAAAGAACATTATTATATATAAACAAATTATTTTGTGGTTTTCTCCCATATTGGGTTTCCACGTAAAATTTGTGTTCATGTGCATAATTGTTTGTTTGAGAATTTAAAGTTATCTTTGATTAAAGCTTTTAAAGTTAAAATTGTTATTATACTGATTCACCCCCCCTCTCAGTATAACCGTGTGCTCTTCATGCATGCCATCTTCTATTGGGAAGACCTTGGCAATTTGATAGGAAGGTGATGTATGATGGAGAAGAAAACTCCATTTCTTTCAAGAAAGATGGAAGAACATTCAAGATTCAGTCCATAACAAAGAATGAAGAAGGTACTTCCAAAACACCTAGTGTGTTGCTTAGCAGTGGTAAGGAGTTCCTACATGCACTACATGATGAGGAGACAATAGGATGTGCTATCATGGTGAAGCCAAAGGAGGATGACAAGAAGTTGCAGGCTGAAACACCATTGGAAGTGAAGCAAATGCTGGAAGAATTCAGAGGTATAGTAAGTGATGGAACCCCTGCCACCTTACCTCCAAGAAGAGCTATAAGTCATCAAATTGACTTTGTACCCGGTGCCTCTCTATCTAACAAAGCAGCCTACAAACTTACTCCAGATCAGAATAAGGAAGTGGCAAGACAAGTGCAAGAACTATTGGATCAAGGACTGATTAAAAAGAGTATTAGTCCATGTGCAGTCCCAATGGTCTTGGCATCCAAGAAAGGAGGAAAATGGAGACTTTGCACTGATTCAAGGGCTATCAACAGGATCACTATCAGGTATAGGTTCCCAATTCCAAGAATAGAAGACATGATGGATTGCTTAGGTGGTGCTATGTACTTCACTAAGTTGGATCTAAAGAGTGGTTATCACCAAATCAGAATCAAGGAGGGTGATGAGTAGAAGACCGCTTTTAAAACCACAGATGGATTGTATGAATGGCTTGTAATGCCATTTGGGCTTACCAATGCCCCAAGCACCTTCATGAGGTTGATGAATGAGGTCTTGAAGGACTTCACAGGCAGATTTGTAGTGGTGTATCTAGATGATATACTCATCTATAGCAAAACAAAAATAGAGCACCTGGAGCATTTGAGGTTGGTCATGAAGAGACTCCGTGAAGAGCAATTAGCTATCAACCTAGAAAAGTGTGAGTTCATGCAGCAAGAGCTGGTTTATTTAGGCTTTGTGGTGTCCAAGGGTACTCTAAAAATGGACTCAAGCAAGGTGGAGGCAATCTTGAATTGCCCTGCCCCTAAAACAGGGACTGAAGTTAGAAGTTTTCATGGGTTAGCCCAATTTTATAGAAAGTTTGTGAGAAATTTCAGTGGGATTTGTGCACCAGTACTAGACACCATCAAAGGAGGACTGAAAACGAAGTTCAAGTGGACTGAGGCAGCTGAGAAGGCATTTCAAACATTGAAACAAGAGGTAACCACAAAACCTATCTTACTCTTACCTACTTTTGACAAGTTGTTCACCATTGAATGTGATGCAAGTGGTGTAGCAGTAGGGGGTGTATTGGATCAAGAAGGAAGGCCTGTGGCATTCTTTAGTGAGAAACTCAATGAGGCAAAGAAGAAGTATTCAGCCTATGACTTGGAGTTGTATGCATTGGTACAATCTCTCAAGAAGTGGAGGCATTACCTCCTACCCAAAGAATTTGTTGTCTTTACTGATAATCAGGCTTTAAGCTATATAAACACTCAAGAGAAGCTTAGTAACAGGCATTTGAAGTGGATGGAGTATCTCCAATCCTTTACTTTCACAATCAAACACAAGAAGGGACAGCTCAACAAGGTGGCAGATGCCTTGAGTAGGAAGCTATTGACTGTCCAAGAAGTTCAGCTACAAAGCATTGGAATAGCAGGTTTCAAAGACTTAAATGAGGAAGATGAAGACTTCTCACAAGCCTACAAGGTGTGCCAAGAGTTTGAGAACCATTTCCATGGTGAGTTTGCAGATTACACCCTTCAAAATGGATTGTTGTTTAAAGGTAACCAACTATGTGTACCTAGGGGATCCATGAGGGACAATATGATCCAAGAAATGCACAATGGCAGCTTGAGTGGACATTTTGGGATAAACAAGACATTGGAGTTAGTGCAAAGATACTACTTTTGGCCTAAGCTAGCAAGGGATGTGAGGAGATATGTTGAGCAATGTGGAGTATGCCAGAGAGCTAAAGGTGGTTCAAGCAATGCAGGACTATACCAACCTTTGCCCATTCCAAATAGGCCTTGGGAGTGTGTAAGTATGGATTTTGTGGTTGGACTTCCTAAAACCAAATCAGGTATGGATAGTATTTATGTTGTGGTTGATAGGTTTTCCAAAATGAGTCACTTCATTCCTTGTAAAACAACTCATGATGCAAGTTATGTGGCACACCTCTTCTTCAAAGAGATAGTTAGAATTCATGGACTTCCTTTGAGCATTGTATCAGATAGGGATAGTAAGTTCATGGGCCATTTTTGGCAAACCTTGTGGAAAAGGTTGGGATCCAACCTTTCTTTTAGTTCAGCATACCATCCTCAAACTGATGGTCAAACTTAGGTCATAAACAGGGTGCTCGGCAACTTGCTAAGGTGTTTGACCAAGGAGTATGGGAAGACTTGGGATCTTGTGATATGTCAAGATGAATATGCCTATAATGATAGTATAAACAGGACCACAGGAAGGAGTCATTTTGAGATTGTGTATGGGAGACAGCCTAGAGGAGTGTGTCAGTTGAGGGACTTAGGTTCTATGGAGTTGAAGAGTGGACAAGCTAAAGATTTTACCAAAACCATCAAGGAGGTTCAAGAGCAAGTGAAGAAGACCATTATGGAGTCCAGTCATAAACTCAAGGCTAAAATGGATGAAAAGAGGAAAGAAGTACAGTTTCAAATTGGGGACTATGTCATGGTCCATCTTAACAAGGCAAAGATGCAGAAGGGCATGCCCACCAAGTTACAAATGAGGAGAGTAGGCCCATGTCAGATTCTAGCTAAATATGGAGAGAATGCCTACAAGGTGGACTTACCAGCAGACTTAGCCATCTCACCGATGTTTAATGTAGCAGACCTGGTTATGTTCAAGGGAGACATCCAACAGCAAGGTAAGGCTCCACCAAAGGTGCTGCAAGACATAGACACCAATGCCATGCCCAAGAAGAAGTCTGCCAAAGCAGAGAAGGTATTAGAATCCAGGGTGAAGAAGACAACTAGACATCAAGTCTACATGGAGCATCTAGTCAAGTGGATAGATCAGCTTGAATCTGAAGCCACTTGGATTGAGGAAGGACAGTTTAAAAAGTTTGGAGTTGATCTAGCTCTTCTAGACCCCAAAGTGCCTTAGCTTGTGCTGAGGGGGAGTATGGTGCAGGAGCACCCTTCTAAGGGCTCCCACCACCTAATTTTTTGTTGTGTTGAACTTCTTTAATGAAGCATGTAATTAAAATAAGAGCTTGGCTCAGTGTGTTTGTCTAAGCCTAGGCTAGGTCCTACAAGTTCAGTTGGTCTTTTCTTGTAAGTGGCACAATGATTCAGGGAATGTTGTCATCCTGAGATCATTTATTTGTTATGAGGTTAGAAGTCTTAGGTTAGGTGTTTGGTTGAGATATGAGCACATGTGTGCCTTGGAAAGACCTAGAAATGGTCTTGGTAGTGTAAGAGCAAAAGTTGCTCGAGCAACAAAAAAAGTTGCTCAAAAGTTGCTAGCAACTTTCTCTTTTGAGGTTCTAACCTTGCCTAAGTGACTAAAAAGCCCTAACCAAACACTCACCCCGAGGAGAAGGTTATAAATGCCCTGACAAACCCTAATTTGGGGGTTGGATATCATTTTGTACGGTTCTGTATGGAAAGACCAGTCTGAACTATGAATTTTGTGTGACAGTCACTGTTATTTGATATGTTTGGAAGCAAATAGAAGGAAGCTTGTGATTTTGATGCATGGAGTATTGTTTATAGTGTTTGTTCTTTCATTTGTGTGAGTTTGGAGTAGTTCTTTCAAGTTTGTGTGTATATTTTGTTCATTTCTTTGTTGTAGACAGTTCTCTGCCAGTTTGGAGAGACATGTAAATGTAGGGCTGTAGCTTTTGTTTCCACCGTGGGCACACCATGGAACTTTGGAATCTAAAAGTATAGACCCTACCTTGTATGTACATATCTGCAGGGCCCTAGAGTGAAGTGCAAACATTTGTTTTACCAAGCCCTAGGCGAGCTAAGGCAATGCCCGGTTAGGAGCGGTCAGCAGTGCAAGTGCTCTAGAAGATATAGGAAAGAGTTTCAAAGTAAACCCTTTGGAGGGAGTCCAGGGACATGTGTGAAGATAATGTGATGTGGAGGACGGAGCCTAAGCAATCCAAGAAGGTTGTTGTAGAAAGACAAACAGTTCAATGACTCAGTGAAGACTCAAAAACCCTTAAAACCCTCAATCTTGGTTCAGGCGTTGTACGACCTGTTGGTGACTTGAAACCCCAAAAATCCTTGAGGGATATGCAAATGAGTAAGGGTTACTTCAAGAGTCTAGCCTTGGTACAGTGAAGAGAAGGTGTCAAAAACCCTATAAACCCGGAAGGAGGGCTAATTAGGCCTCTTCCTTGTAGCCTTGTTTTGTGAAGAAAATGTGAGATCGATGGGTAACCCAACCTCACTAATGCCTTGAAGATGACTCAAATGTCCCAAAAACACCTTGGAACTCAACCATTTCTCTGTCAGAGCTTGGGAAGGTAACTGAACCCTAGAAGACCCTTATAAGCCTATGTAAGGGATGGTGCTTGATAGGTTGTAATATGACAAAGCTATACCTAGTGGTCAGGTTAGGCTAGGTCAAGGTATCCTTTGAGTAGAGGGGAATCCTATAGACCTTCATAGGTGTCAGAAGAACACCAAGATCCTAGTTGAGGATCAGGGGCATAGACTAGCTAGTCTATCCTAACCTCCCCATCAGTCTGATGAGTATCCTCTATAGCATGGAGCAGGCATTTTGTGATACATTCCTTCAATTCTAGAGAGCAACCTAGGTAGAAGAGGAGAATACTCCAGCACTAGGTGTTAGAATAACTGAGAGCGGGGTGAATCAGTTATCCAGTGTCCCAAAACAAATATCTCAAACTTTTGATGCTTGATAACTTAATATACTATACTGTCTGTGCTTTTACCGATTCCCAGTCAATAACATATAATGATTACCGATCAAATCAGATATGTAACATGCAAATATGACATCAAACAAATATCACAATCAACACATAACACAAGATATTTCACGTGGAAACCCTGTGAAGGGAAAAACCACCTGGGACCGGCAACCCAAAAATTATTCACTCTTTTGAAGTGAGGTCGGTGAAGACCCAACCCTGTTAAAGGTTACAAACACATTGTTAGGTGTGACCTTGTTAGAGGATTTTAGACCAACCATTATCGTCCAACCAGCATTCACTATGGGGTTGACAAGATAACAATGTTCATTCTATGAATGATACATAATAAAGACTTTCCTAGTCCACTCGGTTAAGAGATTTGACTGTGTACAATGGTTAAAATGTAACAGTAGGTGATCTGCCTTAATACAACTAAATTGCAGATGTACAGATCAATGTTAAGCCCCTTCAAATCCTCTGATCAGTGTATCTATTCCGTTTCAAACAATTTCAATGACTTACTGTCCCTCCGTAATAGCTTCCTGACGCTCGGTTATACTCTACAACTCGGTTCTTCTTAACTAGTTTGATCAGATGTGCATGAAAACTTGTTCACGCAATAATTCTGCACTATCCTTCTCCCGGCATTAGTTTCAATGTGAAACTCTGTCTCTTATATAGACATGTAAATCATTTTCTTCTCCTCCATCAAATTTTGCCGCTTAATCATCATCGTTGATTTTGCCGCTTTAACCTTCTTCAGCTGATGTGTCAATAACACGTTTCAATTCAATCCATTAGATCTTCCTCGAATTATGCTAGTCATTGATCTTCATAACAAACTTCATCTGTTACCTCAAAGTTATACACTTTCCAGCTCATCAATCCTTATCGGCTAAACTAATCATTTAGTTCCTTTTTCTTGCTCGGTTAACAATGAAATACGTCGGTGAACACAAGCTCGGTTTACACTATGCTCGGTATACACTACACTCCGTCGGTGTATACTGTAATGCTTCATTAACCGACAACACTACTGTGTGTCTTTCAGCTCTATTCTTCATCATAGATGAATGCAACATAATCAAGTCAATATCATAAGGTCATAGACTCATCAATGAGTTACCCAATGTATTCCTTATCCTCATCTGTCAAACATCTTGCTTATGTAGATATTTCTGTTCTTCATCTCTTTCACTCTTTTTCTGCAGATGTTTCGGTATAGTAACTTACAAGATAAGTGTTGTCAAACTTGTTGACATCAATGACAACATAATACTGATTTAATCATCTTACATATCTAATCAGCAATTCCTCGATGATCTCTGTATCACAGATTCTTCAATCAGGTTCTAAATCAGTTGTAGTTCATCACTAGGATGAGAGATAGCCTTGCAGGCGACAATGGTAAAGCGGCAGAAGGCTATCACTGCTTCAAAGAATGAGCTAGCTCAGGAGAAGGTAGCCTAAGCTAGGAAGTGTTGATATGAGTTTTATTCAACAACAACATGCAAAATCAAATACTCAATGCTTTGAAATAAAACATCAACTACTCAATCCTCTCTTGAAATAAGGTCGTCTCTCATGCTAAGCTTGCAAAGTAAGATCATCAAATGACTTCAAGATTCCTTCAATTTGTGGATATTCGCTCAATGAAATAATGTGATTTGTTGGTAATCACTTACGGAACTTACACTATTCATTCAATGGAAATCAACTACTTGCACTTCTAAAGATTTGGCTTCACAATGTGCAATAAAAATATATTTGATCTTTTGATTTCCACTTCAACTTAAACTCAAACTTACTTCTACTTCTACTCCTAGTTATGAATGCAAGGAATCATGGATGGACTTGGACTCTACTAGATGTGGCTTAATTAACGAACTCTACTCACCTAGTGCAAGCTTCTAAGCTATACTTAAATGATGTTCAAATCAATATTTCCCCTTCAATCCCATCAAATAGGTGCAAACTAAAGATTGAATATCAATTGAAGTTAAGGACTTTCAATCATCAGCTTACCACACGAGGCACACTTACAATCAGCAAGAGGCTAGTGGCCCAGATTCGTCAAGTCATTCAAGTAAACATCCACAATTACTTTCATTCAACTAAACTAATTGAACGTAAAATGAAATCTACTCCAAGTGAAAGATTGAGGAAACCATGAAACACTTCAAAGCAATATTAAGTAATTCACCATGAAGAACCAACAATGAATTGCCAATTACTTTGAGAAGCATCACGTTTGATCAAGTCTCTCCCTTAGCTAGCCTAATCTAATCTAACATTCTAATACCTCTACTAACGCTACTAGCTATTACAAATGAGAAGGCCTTGGCCTTTTATAGTTGTTCAATTACAATGAAGGGCCAAGATTGATCTGAGATCAAGGGTCAGGATTTCTCCCTACAAACCCTAATTAGGGTTGCCAAATTTACAACCAATTACATGGGGGCACCAATTCATGGGCCAATAAGAAATTACAATGACTTTTCCAACCAATGAGAAAATAGGACACTTGGCTTGATTTGATTGACTGTGCTTGAAATTGGGATTTGTCATGAACCATAATTGATATACAAATATATTTTAATATGTATTTTGTTCAATTATTGTTGATCAATACTTGAATATTTAATTATGATAATATATTATTAATTCATATCATCGAATCAATATTGGTCATTAATATAATATTGATCCATAAGATTAATATAATATTTGTTGTCGGTATATTTTGTATGTACGGGTGTTGTGTAATAAACTTATGTTAATCTCGGCAGTTAGTACCGAGAGTGTGAACCGTTACGACGTGACGTTTCGGTGGTGTCTCTTCGGAGGTTATATGTACACATTGCTTTGAGTGTGAATGACATGATTTGGTTTTCTGAGTACTTTATGTTTACCAAATTGCAATACTTTCCTGTGTTCATGTTTATCAGTTAATGTGTGTTTATGCAACTATTCTTGTTGACCCGAGAGGGAAAACATCTGGCGCCGTTGCCTAGACATACCCGGATGGCGAGTAGGCATAATGGGCTTACCCGTTAGTGCGATAAACCCAGAAGCCGAGGAAGCCCGTACCGAGTTGTACGACGGAGAGGATAATCTGGCACGTGACTTCCGAATTTTGTTTCAAGTAGCTCTTGAAACTCACGTCCGAAGGGAGGCAACGAACGGAGACGTCCCTGCAGGCGTAGTGTGGGACGCGATTGGGGCGAACCCTGCAGCGAATCGGTTGTTGAACCAACTTCCACGGTTGTTGGCACAAGCAGCACTCGCACGACGTATTCGGCAAGAGGAAATTGACCGAGAGGACCGCCGCCAGGAGATCCTCCGTGCATTCCACGCCCGAGAGCATCTTCGTCGCCGTCGAGAGGAAGGAAATGACAAACAGTAAAGTTGTTGAAGTTTGAAACAAAGGGGAACGGAACACAAAAATTCCATTGTAGTTCAATTGAGAATGTTGTAAAGCAACATGAATTAATAAAAAAATAAGTGTTCTTTTTGATTGAGCAATGTGTATAGTTTGTCTTGATGCCCAATAATTTAAATAAAGATCGAAATAAGAAAGTGATAGATGACGAAGGGGAAGCCGCACAGAAGGCTTTGATATCCGCGCAGCAACGTGAACGTCGGTGTAGGCTCAGGCAACTTGCCAAAGACCAGCTTGCCAGAGGGTTGCCCGAAGGGGACCTCGGAAGTGGTACGGAGGGTGCAGAAGCCGAAGAAGAGTTCACTTCTCCAGAACGGAGAGTGCGGAGTCGGGAAGAGTTACTTGAGGAGACACGGGCGAGAAGAGCCTTTCTCCAAGAGGAGAGAGTACGGTTTGAGGTGGGTCTCCGTACACCAAGCGCGGAGAACCAAACCGGCGGAGAGGGTGATACTGCAGAGGGTGGCACGAGCACACCAGCAGACCCTCCGTTGGAACCGAGAACCCCACACGGTACGGTGCCAGGAGAAGGGCAAGTACCACCAGCCCAGCAACTACCGCAAGGACAAGTACCACAAGTCCAGACTACCCACAGCACTCAGGGAGGTGTGGGCACGAGTGGTATCGGTGCACCGCCTCCACCGCGGCCAACCATGGCAGTGAATAAGCAGAAGTTACCGAAATTTACGGGGCAATCCAAGGAGGATCCAGTTCGGCACTGTCGAACGTGTGAAACGATATGGACTGCACACGGGGTAACTGACGAGAACGAATGGATCCGTCAGTTCCCTGCAACACTGCGAGAGGGTGCCATTGATTGGTACTCGGACGTTGACAAGACAAGGCTCACGACATGGGATGATGTCAAAAAGGCCTTCCAGACAGAGTTCCAATTGTTACGGGATGATAATGAAATATTGGCGGAGATCTACAACACGAAGCAAGCCAAGAATGAGTCTGTCCGTGCGTACGGCCGACGACTCAAAGAACTCATTGGAAAAATGGAGTCGGCCCCAGCGGATGAATTGAAAAAGAGATGGTTCGTGGAGGGACTCAAAACATCCCTCCGAAAGAAAATGAAGATAGTACCGCCTACTTCGTATAGTAATGCATATAACCGAGCAATGGATCTCGAGAGCGAATGTAAGACCTCGAAGAAGACAAGGTCATCTTCTGATGATGATTCAGAGACGGAAAGTAGTGAGGACGGGTCGAGCAAGAAAGTGCTCGCATTGCAAAAAGACCTTGAGAGGATGATGCGAGAACTTAAAGCCGCCAAAGGAAGTGCTAGCAAAGCCGAAGAAGATACAGTGTGGTGTACGGACTGCAAGGAGGCAGGCCACACAAAAGGGTCTTGTCCGAAAAAAGCTTTTTGTGATATCTGCCAAATCGCAGGACATCCCCTTAAAGAATGTCCCTATAACTTGAGGGCAAGAGGCCAACAAGTACTCTATGCACAGGAGCAACCTTCCACGTCTGGTACGGGTGGACAACAGAATGCTGCATCATCTGGCGGATATAAAAATAACCGCCGGGGAGGCCGAGGCAACAATGAGAATAAGCCCCGGATCCAATATGATGCTAAGGGAAGACCCATGATACAATGTCGGAGTTGTAATCAGTGGGGTCACTATGCTCGTGATTGTCAGACGGAGCCCGCGACTCCGCAGAAGTTGTGTCGGTGGTGCGGACCGGGCGACCATGAGGACGCTAATTGTCCGAAGCCCGGCTGTAACATCCTGGAGTTGGAATGTAGAGGTACTGAGAAGGTCCTGACAGTCACCCGTGCCCAAGCCAAAAAGGCCACGTACCCACACCCTCCGACGGAGAAACAGAGGGTACTGCAAGCGAGGGCCGAGATCGAAAAAGAGATACAGGACCGGAAGGAACCTGCCGACGCCGGCACTTCTCACCGAGAATTGGCGGAGCAAAGTATACTACGGCAGATACTGCAAATGGAAATACCCGTGAAGGTCAAGGACCTGTTGGAGACCATGCCACACCTAAAAACAGCTCTATTCCTAGGGCCTAACACGCCACCTACGACGGTGGAACGAACGGAGATCCCAGGCGGCTGTGCAGCCGACCCGATGACGTTATCAATAAACCATGGACGGAACCCGGCAGTAGTAGAAATGGGTATCCTGGGTAAAATCCTCACGAACACCATCGTTGACGGAGGGTCGGGCGTCAATGTCCTTCCGGAGGAAACTTGGAAGAGTTTGGGGAAACCGACGCTGTGGCCACCAACCTTCAATCTGTTAGGGGCCGACCAGCACGGTATTAAACCACTCGGTATGCTAATGGCACAGCAGGTGACTATCGGAACCCAGCCTTTCACCTTAGACTTCGTCGTAATCCCTCTCAAGCAAAAGGGGTATGACGCTATATTGGGTAGAGGGTGGTTGGTGACAGCCCGAGCCAATCACAACTGGAAGAAGAACACCCTCGCATTCGAGAAAGGGGGGAGGAAATTTGTGGTAGACCTCGCCACACAAATGGTTGGAGAGGAAATGGCGTCCGACTCAGACTCCGATGGTGGCGGGATGGACGGAGAGGAAGAAACTATGGAACCGAATGATGAAGGGGTACTTGAGATAGAAGGAGATACGGATTCACTAGATGGTCTCTTTCACTGGCAAATGCGTGACTACGAGGTATTTCAGCCATCGTGCAATATACTGGAGATCGGGAATGAGTTCCCTACGGAAGAAAACACAAACGAGTTCCCTCCGGAGTACACAGAATATACAGAGGGGGAAGCCCAGATGAGAGTAAGTCCGGCCCACGTGTTCTCGGAGGGAGAACCTATCCAATACAAAGAGGCAAAATTGGAAACAATAAATCTCGGGGACGAGCAGAATCCCAAGACTATCCTGGTGGGAGATGACTGGGATCCCGTGTTAAAAACGGCAGCCTTCAAAATATTCACAGAGTATAAGGACGTGTTTGCCTGGAATTATAAAGACCTGAAGGGCGTACCTCCGGAGCTCTGCGTGCACCGCATCCCTTTGGTTCCTGGAGCCCAACCTGTGCGGAAGAGGCCGTACAGGATGAACAAAAACTATGCTGCAAGGGTGGAGACCGAGATTGCGCGGATGCTAGACGCGGGGATAATTTTTCGAGTAGACACAAGTGAGTGGGTGTCACCAATCGTGATATCTCAGAAGAAAGAGGCTAACCAAATCCGCATCTGCGTAGACTTTAGGTGTCTCAATGCGGTGACCATTAAGGATCCCTTCCCGATACCCTTCACAGACAGCATACTCGAGGAGGTGGCAGGCCATGAGATCTATTCCTTCATGGACGGGTTTTCAGGATATAACCAGATATACATTGCAGAGGAGGACAAGTTAAAAACCACCTTTGTAGTGGAAGATGGTGTGTACGCCTACAACCGGATGCCCTTCGGCCTGTGTAATGCACCTGCAACTTTTCAGAGAATCATCCTGCACATCTTTGACAAGATGTCGAGAGGGAATTTTAAAGCATTTCTGGATGACTGGTCCATTTTCAGTAGCCAAGACAAACACGTTGTAGCACTCGGAGAGTGCATGGAGCGATGCCGGAAGGCACGTCTGGCACTCAACCCGAAGAAGTGTCGTTTCATGGTACCGCAGGGGAAGCTGCTCGGACACATCGTTTGTAAGGAAGGGTTGAAGACGGACCCCGACAAGGTCCGGGTGATAATTGAAATGGAGGCTCCCAGTGACGTAACCGGTGTCAAGTCATTCTTGGGCCATATCGGGTACTACCGACGGTTCATAAAGAATTTTTCCCGGATTTCATACCCGATGGATAAACTTATGAAGAAAGGGGAGCCGTTCCTCTGGGCGAAGGAGCAAGGGGAGGCATTCGAGGACTTAAAAATGAGACTGTTGGCAGCCCCCATCTTGGCATTTCCGAACTGGGACAGAGAGTTCCATGTTCATGTGGATGCGTCAAATTACGCCATCGGGGCCACCCTGGCACAAGAAGGCGAACATGGGCTGGATCACCCAATCTATTTTGCAAGTCGGTTACTCTCGAGGGCGGAGAGGAACTACAGCACTACAGAGCGAGAGGCCCTCGGAATGGTCTACTCGGTTCAGAAGTTTCGGCACTACCTATTGGCGACGCCGTTTACTTTCTTCGTGGACCACCAGGCTTTGATGTACCTGGTTAACAAGCCCATCATTCAGGGAAGGGTGAGCAGGTGGTTGCTGCTCCTTCAAGAATTCACCTTCAGAATTGTTGTACGGCCAGGACGTAGTCATGTGATTGCGGACCAATTGTCCAGAATTAAGTCCGGCGAGCCTCCAGTAGGAATAAACGATGACTTTCCAGATACTCACCTGTTTCACATCGCCGTACTACCGAAGTGGTACACAAGTATCGGTGAGTACCTGTCCACGGCTCGATTTCCAGAAGGAATGCTCCCCGGAGAGCGTAGAAAATTGGTTCTGAGGAGCAGAACCTTCCAGCTTATCAATGGACTGCTGTACAAAATGGGTCCAGATCAAATATTGAGGCGTTGCGTAATGGAGGAAGAGGTTCCGAGAGTGTTGAAGGAAGCTCATGAGGGACTTGCCGGAGGGCATATGGGCCCCGACACCACCGCCAGAAAAGTCTTGTTGGCAGGCTTATGGTGGCCGACGGTGTACAATGATGCCAGGGAGTGGGTCGTCGGCTGTGACACATGCCAGCGGGCAGGGAGACCTCTCAAACGAGACTACATGCCACTTAACCCTTCTCATGCACAGGAATTGTTTGAACGGTGGGGACTGGATTTTGTGGGGCCTTTGAAGCCCAGCCGCGCTCGACGCTGCCGATACATTGTGGTGGCGACGGAATATTTGACCAAGTGGGTGGAAGCTCGAGCACTGACGGATAACTCTGCTCTAAGCACGGCTAAGTTTATTTATGAGCAGATAATAACGAGATATGGCATCCCGCTTCAGTTGACGAGTGATAGGGGTGGCCATTTCGTCAACCACGTGATCAAACTCCTGACGACAGAGTTCAAAATTTTTCACACGTTCTCGAGCCCGTACTACCCCCGGGCAAATGGTCAGGCAGAGGCCACCAACAAGATCCTGGTCGGCGTAATCTACAAATCTTGCGGTGTCGAGGGCGAGGATTGGGAAGAGAGGCTACCCTCGGTACTATGGGCCTATCGGACGTCTTACAAGGTGACCACCGGACAGACGCCCTTTCAACTCATGTATGGACAGGAGGCCGTGGTACCGGTGGAATTCATGGTTCCAAGTCTGAGGATTGCCATCGAAAATAAATTGGGGGATATGGAGAGTCTGAGGGAACGACTCTATCTCTTAAACAAGTTGGATGAAAAACGGGCTTTGGCACAATGGGCCACTGAAGCGACGCAGCAAAGGAGGAAGGTCTGGCACGATAAGCATCTCCGACGAATGCAGTTTACCCCAGGCCAATTGGTTTTAAAATACAACGGGCGAAATGAAATCAAGCCTGGAAAATTCAAAGTAAAATGGATTGGGCCCTACAAAGTACGAGAGGTGGCTGCCAATGGGTCTGTGAAGCTGTGGACCCTCGACGGACGGGAAATTCCGGACGCGGTGAACGGGTCGAAACTGAAAGTCTATCATGAACGACCGACGGCCACACCGCGAGCGTCGGGTACTTAGAAAATTCAGAAAAATTATTATTTAAAAAAAAAAAAAAAAAAAAAAAAATTGAAAAAAAAAAAAAAATTGAAAAATTGAAAATTGAAAAAAAAATTGAAAAATTGAAAATTGAAAAAAAAATTGAAAAGTTGAAAAAATTGAAAAAAATATATATATAAAAAATAAAATTTATAAAAAAATAAAATTATAAATTAAAAAAAAAAAAAAAAAAAAAAAAAAAAGAAAAGAAAAAGTGCAGAGTAACATGTCCGTACGGTACCGTACGACATGCATCTTAATGTTTTAACACCGTACGGCAGGTATATTAGCGGTGCCAGCGAGGGAGTCCGCGCAGAAAGTGTTGGAGCAGTACTTGGCGGATGTAGCCGCAGTAGCTGCTGGAGCCCAGCGGGTCATAGCCTCAGCAGAGCTTCAGGCTCAGGAGGGGGTTGCTGAGGAGTTGGAGCGCCTCTTGACCTTTGTGCGGGTTGGCTGCCCACAGGCATTTGCAGAGTGCTTTGAGGCTAGGGGATGGCCTACTCAGGAGTCTCTTACGATGTTGGAGGATTGGGCTCTTAGTGCGACGGTGGGCGAGAGCCGGATTCACGGTCTTATCCGAGAGTTAGAACAGGCCTTTCGAGAGGAGTATTTCACTCTCAGGCGGATAGAGCATGCTTCCTCAATACATCAGGCTACGGGATTGGCAGCAGAGGCAGCTCGGGAGGAGGCAGCTTCCCGTCTTACAGCTTTGGAGACTGCAGTGGTTCAGGAGAGGGAGTCTTGGGTGGCTGAGCGGAGTACTATGGTGTCGGAGTTGGACACTTTACGGGCTGCATTGGAGACTGAGCGCGCCGAGCGGGCTCTTCTTGAGACTCGCCTTGGTTCTGCTTTGGAGACTGTGGATGCGAAGGAGAAGGCAGTGCTCGAGGCAGCTAGCATGGTTCGAACGGCTATGGAGCTTAAGATGAGGGCAGAACAGGCTTTACAGCTTCGGACAACTCAAGTGTACGAGTTGCGGGCTAAAGTCACTTCCGGCACAGCCACAGCCGCGCCATCATCATCAGGGACGCTTCCTACGCCCCCTCCTGAGTAGTTTGTAGTAGGCTCATTTTTGTCTATGTTATATTTTGTAAAAGTCGTCGGAGCCGACTTGTTTTTTGGGGGGGATGATGTTGTCGGTATATTTTGTATGTACGGGTGTTGTGTAATAAACTTATGTTAATCTCGGCAGTTAGTACCGAGAGTGTGAACCGTTACGACGTGACGTTTCGGTGGTGTCTCTTCGGAGGTTATATGTACACATTGCTTTGAGTGTGAATGACATGATTTGGTTTTCTGAGTACTTTATGTTTACCAAATTGCAATACTTTCCTGTGTTCATGTTTATCAGTTAATGTGTGTTTATGCAACTATTCTTGTTGACCCGAGAGGGAAAACAATATTAATCGGTATATATCTACTTAATCAATGTCTTGTAATTAATAATACTTAAATTAAACAATATAAACACCAATCAATAAATGTTTAATAATATTAAGTAGGCGATATTATACATATTCAATTAATAATTGATGGTTATTAATAAAACAATGTTAGGTCGGTTTAATAAAACTGTCAAGTATGAGATCATAACCCATGACCGCGACCACATATAAACAGGATTCAAAATGTAAGAAAAAGGGAACGACAAATATAACATGGGAATAAATACATCATATACGATGGGAAAATACTATAACAAAGTGATAAGACAACTATATCCCTTTGTAAAGGAACGTGAGCATAATATTTGAATCAATCAAGAATATTTGAGGTATGTATTTAATGTCCCCTTTTTCTTATTAGACTATGGTAAATGTAAATATAATATTTACATATTAGACTAGTAGAATATTTGAGGTATGTATGTAAATATAATATTTAAAATGGTAAATCATTAAGTGAACAATCTTATAAAGAGAATTACAATAAAGGAAATAATAAATAAATATACACTATAATATAAGGTACGTAATTTAGGAATTATGATTGCACAATAAACTTTTAAGAAATTCATTCTTGTTAGACATAATCAATTAATAATATGAAACCAAAGACTAGATTCTCTAGTTGGAATCCCTCTAACCCTTGCATGGGATAGGGAGTTTGTGAGGGGAGTGGCGGAGTAATTTGGTCACAAGTTGGGAGGGTCTCAATATAGGTTTTTGCGCCCCGGTCATGGTAATTCTTCCACCCCATGTTGGGCTTAGTAAAGGGAGATAGATTCACATAGCTTGGGACACCAAAGTTAATAATTATTCATTTTATAAAGTGATGTTCATATTAATTGCATGTTTAATAATGGTTATTTTGTGACTTAATAAAATTATACATAAATTTATATTTTATAGGTCAAATTTAGAACAATTAAAATAAGGGGTCATTACAGGATTTTCTAATTGGAGAAGACAGCTAGGTGCCACCTCATCAACTTTATCTCGTAGATCTATTTAAGAACATGTGCTTTGAATCTTGCCTTGGGGAATATGTATGTTAGAACTACAAATATTTCTTGCTCGAATGTTAGGAAGTATCTTTGATGAAGAAAATCTTGATACTCAATCTTTCTAGCTTTGATTAACTCTTCTGAAAATATCAGCTTCCCGTGGATGATTGTGATGACTCATATTCCCAAATTGCTTCATCTTTAGGATCTCCTCCATCCTTTTGAAAGTTTTTCTCATGTCCTTGACTTGAATTTGCACTTGTACTTGTAGACTTGATCTAGCTTGAGCTTCTTGAGGATGCTTTCATTAGGTTCGATCTTTCTCGCCTTCCTAGATCTCATCTTGATCTCAATTTTCATTTTGGATGACCTTGGTGTTGAATTCATCTTCTCATTTGGAAGTCTTGAAGCTTGAGGCATTCCTCCTGTAGCTTGCACTTGAGGCCTTGGAGTTCTTGATCACCACCTTGCCATCATCCTCCTCCTACCAAGCCCTTCCTTTTTTAGAATGCCCTTGCAAAACAAGAAGAAAAATGCATTAAGTTTGTGGGATGACGAGAAGAGACAAAATAGATGAAATACAATTTCTTCTAGATATCACCTCCTTCCTGTCATTGCAAATCATCGATTACACTTTGGGGGTTAAAAGCCAACAAAAATACTCGAATTCGAAATTGATGAACTAAACCTTATTTGAATTCCAAATTTTTCCTCTCTTTGCCTTGATAATCTTATTGTTTGAATTCGAAAAGAACTCATTATTTTCTCTATTTAGAGAAAATTAAAGAAAAGCTCTAAACATTAATCTTTAGCAATAAGATTAATCTATATTATCACTAGAGAAGCCTCCAAATTAAATTTTCACCTTGTTTCAATAAGGCTCCTAGTAATCGAACTTCATTTTATTTAAATAACCCCTCAACCATTCATCCAATTTTGTCTTAATTCATTTCAATTCATTTTGTTTACAAAGGAAATTTGAGATTTAATTCGAATGCAATTCTCATTTTCTTTTCCCTATTCCAATGTCGAACATTTGGATTAAAAAACAAAACAAAAGGAAGTATGAGATTCCAATTTCAATCCTACAAGAGAATTAAAATCGGAAAGTTCAAGCAACTATAGCATAATAATATCCTTGCATTTAAGCTCTCACTACCTCTAAAATGATACTAATGAGGTACGTTGTTCGCTGCAGAGAAAAATGTTTTTGAATTCGAGTAGAAATGAGTGCATTGGACTTCCTTACATAAGCATCCAAGTTTGAGCAGACACGTCCTCCAAAGTAGGCTGACATGGATTATTGTGGGCCAATAAAATAATTTAAATTTAAATCTCTTTACCTCCTATTGGCCGACGTGTCTTGAGGGAGTCAATGATTTATTAACTGTTCGTTTATTTCTTACCAAATCGTTGTTTTTCATGCTTGAATGAATCTCTTATATGGGGGGCGGAGATTCAATATAAATGAGGATTTAATCCTCGAGGGATGGCGGAATCTCAAGGAATCCTGTATTCTTCTCAAACATTCATAGCTCTCAAAAAATATGCTAGCCCAAAGCAGAAATAATAAAAGCCCAAGAATTTTCATTTTGTATGGAAGCTCATGCCCGTGCCTTTCAACCCATTGTCTCGCTCTCACTCATGTGACTAGGAGGCAAAAGATCAATCGCAAGCTTGATTATTAAAGGTGGATATTGGTAATGTTCGAGGATTTAGAATCTTCGGGGGGTGGTGGAAAATCCATATCGAAGAGAAATTCCTCAAGGGAGGACGAAAACCGCCCTCTGTTGAGGATTACACTTGCACATTCACCGCCAGGATTATTTATCTCAGCCCCCGATTCCGCCAACCATCTCATTGCTCACCACCGATCTCATGCATCCCAGAGACTATCACCGTAGCAGAATCCACAACAACTGGAGGATTATTCCCTATGCTACATCTGTATTCCCTTTCATTGCTTGAGTCAATCATTCGCTCAAACCTCTTGTCGTTTTGTTGTTTTCTTCTTTTTGTCCATAGATGCTTAAATACGGAATTCTCCTCTCCCCAAGGCGGACATTCACTTCAAGTGAGGATTCTATATAGGACTTGGGCGGAAATATAACATATCAAAGGATAAAATCCTCAGGGGAGGGCGGATTCCACCCTCCCTTGAGTATAAAAGTTTTTCTTCCAGATACTTTGTCACTCACCCTATTCAGATCATTGCCTTTAGTTGATTCAAATCAGCTAACAACGTTTTCCTTTTCCCACAAAATCTCAACATGTCCTTTAGCCTGGCGGAATTCAATGCTCTCCGAGGATTTTGTTTAATATGATGGGTGGAAATATGGAGGAGAGGATTCGTTCAATACCAACTTGGAGATTTTATCATTTCAAACTTGACCAATTTTTGTTCATTTCACCTTTAACCCAAATCAATTACAAATCTTCAACGCCCAATCATTCAACTCTCCACATGTCATCATAAAACAAGTTAAATTGCAAGAATTTGGGAGGTCGTGAAGGTATCACAATGATTTGTCTCAATAAAAGTTTAGACAATTAAATCTGATCTCGGCCCTATTCCACCACCTCATGATCTGATTTCATTCTATCCTTCATACCGGGCTTTGAAATTATGTCAACATTGCTACTAACTGAGACCTACAAGACCAATAAACTATCCTCAACCCGGCCAAAGACTACACTAAACTCACACTCAAAATCCCAAACAATATGGGTGAAGGCAACAGAGGGGGTCCCCATTTGGAATGGGGCGATGGTGCAAAAACCACACAACAGGAAGGAGCAATTGTTAGGCACCACAGTGGAACTGGAGCACACAAAGAAAGATTTGATGGATGCACTCAAACTAATGAAGGTAGCTAGGGAAAAACAAACGATAGCTAATCAAAACCTCAAGCTCCTCTAGCAGTAGCTCCCGCGACAGACGTCCTCCACTACTCCAGGGACATCCTCTCATCTTCCTTCTCAATAGATTTGATTGAGGTTACATCAGCCATTTTGTTTTGCCACCTAGAAAACGACTTCTTTTTTTGGGGGGTGGAGGAGGGGGGGTTGATGTTAACCACAATTTAGTCATTAAGAATAATACTTTATGTTTTGGTTAGTCATGACAATGTAATTACAATTGGTTCTCGGACAGTTGTATGAAGTTGTAGGAACCGACAATTGGTACGCTCAACCAACCGTCAAGTGCTTTATATATGTAAAATGGCACCGAGAATATGTTACTTTTTGGTGCGACATTACGTGGAATAAAAGTATATCATTTTTCCAATACTATGTGCATTGTTTTAATTCTAAGTTATTATGTTATTCATGTTCTTGTTTGAATCTACCTGTTTACTCTGTGTGTAAAACAATATGCCCATAGGTAGTAAAGAACACCAATCAATGGTCCAATCACAATGAAGCACCACCTTGTGGCCCAATGAGAAAATTACAATGCTTTATTTCTCTCTGAGAAAACTGGTTGAGGCATTAAATGCCTTCCACATGTACACTTCGCATGATTTGATTGGTTGGTCTTTGACACATGCAACTTGAATTTTTTGATTGGTTGGAGATCAATGGGCGCCGCCTCAACATGCTTACCTCCTAAACTTGATAAATACCTCTTGATGATGAGAAAAATATCTCTTAATACTAAACATTATCAAATGTTCAATTGTGATGGCTCATACTCCCAAATTGTTTCATCTTCGAGCATTATAACCCTCGAAGTTCACCTTGAAATTTCCTCATTGACATAACTTGAATTTTCTTCTTCTTAAATTCTTGATTTCTCCTTGATGTTCTGACCTTGATCTGGCACTTGTAGAAGTGGTGTGTAGCATGTAGTTGGACCATCCAATTGAACTTGGATTTCTGGAGGAACTTCAAATTTGTGTGCACTTTTCTATCTTTGACTTGTAAGCTTTGTACTTGTACTTGAAATCTTGATTTCATCTTTGGTTGAAGTTTCCAACAAATTGAGATATATAACATTAATCATCATATCAAGGATGCCATCTTCTTGCAAGTTGTGGTTGTTTGATGTGGACCTTGATATTGGAATCATCCTAATGCCATTGAAAAATCATCCTCACTTGCCCTTGAAGTTGCCATAACCTTCGAATCTCCTCCATCTTGATTTGCATCGCCTCGAGCACCTTACAAAACATCATTCGTTAGACTTTGAACTTCACATTTTCAACATCAAGTCAAGGGGTTAGTACTAACAAATCACATGTCTTGTGAAGATAACCAATAAAAATGAAACTTTCATCCTCTAAGACCTGATTACGTTCACATAAAATGAAGACCAGATTTACACACTTCAATCATCAAGTTTAAATTCTTCATTTAAAATGCACCTACAGCCCTATTTTACCAAAGGATTACCCTTAAATTCACAAGCCTTGCCGATGATGATCAAATTCTGAGTTGAAAAACTCAGGTCTGCAAGTAATTTGATTTTCAAGGGGGTCTGATTTCTTCACCAAATCTGTATTTAACACCACCAATTGACTCCAGCCTTGGAGAAATCTCAAATTCGTCCCTCAAATCTTGGACTTAGTCTCCAAATTTTAACTACCAAGATGTAACCTCTGCTCTTATAAACTTGATCTGATCTGCAAATAGTCGATTTAGTTTGTTTTAGTGTTTGGAATGATTTGCAAGCGTATCTTTATCTGCGCTTTAAAGGGTCAAGGGGTATGTCCCTTGCTAGGCCGACTTGCTTGACGGTTAATAAATTAATTCAAAATTATTTCATTTCGTGGCTATTCAAATGCTAGCCAACCTCCTTATAAGCCAATTAATTCAAATTAATTCCATTTGTAGCTTTTCATATGCAAGCCAACATCTTCCATTAAGTGAATGTTTGCTGTTTAACTTCACTCCACATCATTAAATTCAAAACTCTTGGTATCCTTTCTATTGGATTCAAACAGCCTCATTAAATCATGGCTTTTCTCTTTAAATAGGCGGCCTATTACGGGGTTTGTGGCCCTATTTAATGGCAAACACTTGATCTTCATCCACACTCGATTGCCATTAATAAATATTTTCATTTCAAAATTTAATGACTTACCTCCAATTAAGGTCGATCTGCATTAAATGATGACCTGCTGGCCACCTTCATCTATTTTTTAAACCTTCTCCCACAGATCGGAACTCAAGGTTTGATGTGGCAATGCTTGCCTCATGACAGATCGTATTCCCACCCTTCATGTGGCAAGGTAACTTATGCATCAATTGATGTGGCAGGACAAACTTGAAATGAATGTTTCATGTGGCAATTGCCACTTGGGTCATCAGATTTGTCATGCTCATGCGTCAAGGTGTCTTCAAAGCCAGCGTGTTCTTGTGTCAAGCCAGGTTGGGAATAAAGCCTTCATGTGGAAAGCAAACTCAGAATTCAAACTTTCATATGTCAATCGAAATCATAATTCAAAGAGCTATTAGCTATGACAAGTTTGGAAATCGCACTTCATGTGGCAACTTGACTTAAATAATTGCAAGGTATATGGCAAGTTGGAATTTGGAAATTGATGTGTCAAGGTAAGTGCCACTTGAAATCATCAAAGAGATGTGGCAAAGTTTATCAAGGCAGATCGGATTTGAGAGCTGATGTGACAAAGGAAACAAAGTTAGCAATCATGCTTTTATATACCATCTTGGAGATTAGAATTCAAACATTGATGAGACAAGTGCTGTTACGAAAAGTAGATGGTAGAATACTTTCTAATTTATTATCAAAGATCAAACGACCTATATATACAAGAAGATGAACGATGTTTCCTTAGGAAACAATCATCTAGAATAGAAACATTCTATTCTAGCTACAGTTAACTAAATATTAGAAACATTCTAATATTTATACTAAGATACAATATTGAGCATTAATAAAATATGATTCTAAATTATTCTAATACCTCCCCTTAATGCTCAATCTATTAACTACACCAATAGATGCCCTGAATTTTACAAACTTGTCAAGACCAAGGGGTTTGGTGAAAATATCTGCTGGCTGCTCCGAGGTAGGAACATATAGCAACTGAACAAATCCATCTTCAACCAACTGCCGAATGTAATGACAATGGAGTTCTATGTGTTTGGTGCATTCATGGAAGACTGGATTTTTGGCAAGTTTGAGTACACCCTAATTGTCTCAAAACAAAGGAGTCGGACCTGCTTGAGGTAGTTGCATATCTGCAAGCATCTAACAGAGCCAAACTGCCTCACAAGCTGCCTTGACAGCTCCTCTATATTCTGCTTCTGTCGAAGAGAGAGCCCTCGCTTTTTGCTTCTTACTGGTCCAGGTGACCGCATCCGATCCTAAACTGACCACGTATCCAGAGGTAGATTTTTTGTCATCAACGGAGCCAGCCCAATCAGAATCTGTGAACCCACTGAGTTGAGGAGCAGCACTCCAAGTGTAAAGAAGTCTATAATCCAAGGTACCTTGTACATAACGCAAAACACGCTTCGCTGCAACCCAATGATCAACCTTGGGGTTTGTCATGAATCGGGAGATGTAGCTGACTACAAAGCTGAGATCAGGTCTAGTAGCAGTAAGATAGATGAGACTACCCACTAGTTGCCTGAAGAGGGTTTCATCTACAGGAGGAGAATTAGATTGTGCGGACAATTTCAGACCAGTCTCCATAGGAGTGGAGGCTGGTTTGCAATCCTGCATTCGAAACTTGTCAAGCAAGCTTCTGGCATACTTAGACTGAGAAAGAAAAATGCTACTGTCAGTCTGCCAAACCTCAATACCCAAACAATAATGTAGTCCAAGATCTGTCATATCAAAAGTGCTGCACAAATCCTATTTGATATCGGAAATCAAATGTTCTGAACTCCCAGTAATGATTAAGTCGTCCACATAGATAACGAGAAAGAGAATATCATTACCGGAGTGTTCGGTACATAGATTACTATCTGAAGGACTACGCTGAAATCCACGAGCAACCAAGTACTGATCAATTTTTACGTACCATGCCCGAGGGGCCTGTTTAAGACCATAGAGGGATTTCTGGAGTCTACATACTTTAGGTTCTGAACCGGCAACCTTGAAACCAAGAGGCTGCATCATGTAGACTTCTTCTTGCAATTCACCATTTAGAAAGGTACTCTTCACATCTATCTGGTGAACTTTCCAACCATACTGACCTGCAATGGCAAGGAGAAGGCGAATAGTACTCGTCTTGGTTGTAGGAGCAAAAGTCTCCTCATAGTCAATGCCTTCTCGCTGGGTGAATCCTCGAGCAACTAATATGGCTTTATATTTGCCTAAGGTACCGTCTACATGATATTTGACCTTATAGACCCATTTACAGCTAATGGGTTTCTTCCTTGGAGGAAGATCTGAAAGAACCCAGGTGTGATTCTTTTGAAGACTTTGGAACTCAGCATCCATTGCTTGTTCCCATTCTGGAATTCCTTTGGCCTCTGCATATGTTTGAGGCTCAGAGATACTATGGATGTTAGCCATGAGAGCAACATTAACTGTGTTATGCTAAATGCTCTTATTTCTGGAGGTTCTACCCTCAATGAGTTCATCAGGACGAAGATCACTTATTGTCTTAGTCGACCATTTAGGCCGAAGAGAAGAGGGGCCAATATTAGATGCAGGAGGAATAGTTGGATGAGGAAGCAGATTAGGATTAGGAGCAAGAATGGCATTGTCCGGAGGAAGCTCAAGCGGTGCATTTGAATCAGCTCGCTCATCAAATGAATCACATGAAATAGGAAGACCCAAGTCGGAGATCTCTAAAGGCTGAGTCTCAGAATGCTGAGGGGAGGAAGAGAGCTAAAATGGTCCTAGTTCCTCATCAAACACAACATCAAGACTGAAGATTAAACGATCAGTGTTTACATCAATCAGTCTGTAGGCCTTATGAGTGTCACTGTACCCTGTAAACATAAGCTTTTGACTCTTCGAATCCAACTTAGTGTGCGTGGTATCAGGAATTTATACATATGCTAGAGAGCCAAAAACTTTTAAATGGTTGATCCTAGGTTTGCAACCAAACCATGCTTCCTCAGGAGTCTTATGTTTAACTACATAAGTGGGTGACCGATTAAGAAGATAAACTGTTGTGAATATTGCTTCTGCCCAATATTTTTTAGGTACGTTTCTATGTTCCAGCATTGCCCTAGCCATCTCTGTAATGGTACGATTTTGCCGCTCTACAACACCATTTTGCTGAGGAGTGTGCGGTGTGATAAACTGACACTTGATGCCATGAGTAGCGCAGAAGGAAGAAAAAACAGAAGAACAGAACTCCCCCCCATTATCAGACCTAAGAGTAAGAATAGAAAAACCAGACTCTTTTTCTACTAAGGCCTTAAATGTCTGAAATATAGGAAATGCATCTAATTTTTTCTTAAGAAAATATACCCACATTTTGCGACTGAAATCATCAACAAAGAGTAAGAAATACCTGTACCCAGTAATAGAAGTAGTATTCATAGGACCACATATATCAGCGTGAACTAGATGGAGTACCTTAGATGCTCGCCATAAGTCACCATCTTTGAACGGTGTCCTGTGTTGCTTCCCTGCCTGGCAAGCTCTGCAAACTTGATGATTTTGGGTCTAAATATCTAGTAGGCCATGTACTAAACCGTCTCGAACAAGTTGTGCAAGATACTGAATATTCAGATGACCATATCGCTGATGCCAGAGACTGCTGATAGCAGAAGATTTTGCTATGAAGTCACGCTCAAGAGAATCGCCTAAGTCCACAAGCCTATAAAGACCATGATCCTCAAGGCCAACAACAAGCATAGTGCGAGAAGTACGATCAACAATCGAGCACTTATGTGCACGAAAAACAACATCCAGCTGAGGAGAGTGCCTCATAATCTGACTAACTGAAAGAAGATTATGGTTCATGCCAAGAACATAGCACACATTGAGGAACATGAGTTTTCTTCCTCCAGACTGTATCTGAACATTGCCCCTGCCGACAACATTGTACTCTTCACCACCGCCAAAGATAACTGAGTCAATGTAGGGAGAGAACTCAACAAACCAGTCACACCTATGAGTGAAATGACGAGAGGCACCAAAATCTATGTACCAGGCAAAAGATTTCACATGATTTGCAGGTATTTTGGCCATAAAGGCATGAAAGGTAGATTCTTTCTACTCTGAGTGTTTAGCAGCATTAGCTTGCTTTTTAATTGAGACTGACTTCTGAGGCTGCTGATACAGATGCTCTAGCATGTTTGCCAAAAAAATGTGAATATCTCAGAGGACATGAACTTCGAGGTCAAAAATTGAAAGACCTAGAAAAAATGGAGTACCCAGAAGAGAGCTTGAAAAACCAACAATCAAATTAGTTAGTGATGCCATCTTGCACGTTTCCTAATAATGCACGGAAAACAAAGATATAGAGAAGAAGCGCTGACATGTACTTCGAGGCAAAAAATTGGAATACCCAGAAAAAATTGAGTACCCAGAAGAGAGCTCGAAAAACCCAGAAAGAATATGCTGTCAAAATTTGGATCCACTGACTTGAAAATTGAGGCACCCAGAAAAAACGGACGACAACCTAGTTGAGCTCTCGAAAAACCCACCAAGAATCTGTAATCAAAAAAAAAAATTCGAGCCCAAAAATTAGGGTTTCGAAAAAAACGGCCAGCCGCAAAAAACCTCCAAAAAATAATGGTGGATTTGCAAAAAAAACGTGGCTGAACAGGGCCAAAAACTGGCCAAACTCACAAACCCTAGACGTGAGCAGCAGCAAATCCCACAATGTGGGAATAAACATAAATTAACTCGAAAAAATTGACCAAATAATTTCAAAATAAATTATAAATTTTCCGAAAAAATTTAAAGAAATGGCTCTGATACCATGTTACGAAAAGTAGATGGTAGAATACTTTCTGATTTATTAACAAAGATCAAACGATCTATAAATACAAGAAGTTGAACGATGTTTCCTTAGGAAACGATCGTCTAGAATAGAAACATACTATTCTAGCTACAACTAACTAAATATTAGAAACATTCTAATATTTATACTAAGATACAATATTGAGCATTAATAAAATATGATTCTAAATTATTCTAATAAGTGCAACCTATGCATCAGACCATTACATGTCAAAAAAAAATCAAAGATTTCATGTCCAAGTGTCAACTTGATTTGGCAACTTCCAGCTCAAAGACAAAATTTGATTTTCACTTTTACATTGCAAGACAAAGTTCAGACTTCACAATCCAGTGTAACCATTTAAAGATCAAGTTTGTAAATGTCAGGTGCCATTCAAATTTGAAGCCTCCATAGGGCAGGTCAGGTTTCATGTGGCATGGTGGGATTAAAGGCTTCATGTGGCAACGTGCAAGACGAAGACCTTTCAAACTCAGTTTGTCATGTGGCGGGCATGATGCATTTGTCAAAGTGATGTAGCAAGTTCTACCAAACGTAGTTCAGTTTTGATGAGCTCATGTGGCAAGCCCCTGGATGCCACTTGGATTTGCATGTTCATGTGGTAGGGTGCCACATGAAACAGGTTGGAATTTTGGGCTTGATGTGGCAGGGTGCCACATGGAAGTGTTCATCATTCATTTCATACCTTTTGCCAGTTAGAAACTAAGTTGTCCTTAGCCAAACCTTGATGCTTTTAATGCAATTGGTCAAACTTAGGCTCAAACCACTTGACCATCGCTATTCCATTTCCATACTTGATCAAATTTGACACTCCTTGGTTGCCTTAAGACTTTCAATTCCAAGAGACTTGCAAATCTCTAAACTGCTGCCAATCAACTCTACCAAGTAAACCTATCAATGGGAAGCAAAAGGAGGGGGTCCCCATACCCAATGGGGCGATGGTGTGAAGGCCTCACAATAGGTAGTTGTAGCAAACCCTAATTAGGGTTACTTTGAATTGTCTAGGTTGTTGATCTTGAATCAATATGGGTTGTTGGTTGTACTTGAGGCATCTGCATAAAGGCTTGCTCATTTCATTTATACGGAAGACTTCTATGAAATTGTTGCCAAACTAAGTGCAAACTTGTTGAATCTTGGTGAAGACTTGTGTTATTTTGGGAGTTAGTATGGTTCCTATTTCTCACTTAGAATTTGTTTATGTTGAGTAGTTGAATGAAAGGTATTGTTGTTGATCAATGGTGAAACCTCTTATGTTCATACCTTTTGTTACTTGTTGATTGCAAGTCACAGTGTAAGGTTAGGTTGAACTTATTGCAAAGCATAACTGTTGAGTTTTTGTAATTGATATCATAATATATGTGTTTGCCAGCCTCAGATCTGATTGACATATGACAACCAATCCTTACAGCCTCTATGCAGTCTTGGTCCTATCTATCTCGCACTTCTTTTTGTGACACATGTGCTAAATGAAGATGAAGCCTCTGTCTCCTTGTGTCACTATGCTTTTGCAGCTTGCAGGCATATTGATAGTTGGCAATGATATTTCAAAAGGAATGTGTTCCAATATATATGCTATGGAGCCTGTTGTCTTTGAGTCTAAGTCATATGCGTAACTGATGTGCAAGGATGATAATGGAACGTCAATTTTTGTATAGGATGTTTTTACAAATGGACGGGAACCTGGCACCTATTTTTGTGTAGCAATCATGTCCTCTGCAGATTCAATGTTGCAAATAGCGTAGAGAAGTAAAACGGCTCTGTGTGAGAAGTATGCTGAGTGTGTAACGCTTTTAGCAGAGGTTCACGAGAACTCTAAAATGATCACAGAGAGATAATAATAAAAAAAGCAAATATAGGAGGATCTAGACGGGCATTGCGTAGTTAGCTGTTCTTTTGCCAATTGAATAAAAACGAATATCAAAAGATACATGTGTGGATTGAAAAACTGGGCGTATACACAGTCAAAAAACCGCATTCACAATCACTAAAAATACGCATCTTCAGGCTTTCCTGTGTTGACATTTTTTTATACGAGAGTCATAACGTGAGTTAGAAGCATCTTTTTGTGGAGTCAAAAATGATTTTTGGTGATGAAGATTGGCGACCAGTGAGAACCATAAAACATATATGAAAAATCTATTGCAGGCTTGGAGTTTACAGGAGTTATGGGTGTGTGCCAGCAGTGGAAACTCAATCCATTTCGAACACAGTTTATATTGGTATGCGCCTGGGTGAAGGCAAAAATACTAAGATAGTAGCTAGGAGACAAAGCACTGAGAATAGATAACGTTTTGAGAAGGCGTCTGGAACGGGAGAATAAAAGAACAAAACTGTAGCGTGCATGTTGTGAATAAAAACAAAGGGCAATAAGTTTCTTTGGTGTGAATCGAGATAATGTTGTCAAAGAGGATCACGACAGAGCGGGAATACTGAATACGAGCTATGTAAACCAAAACATGAATGAAGTTATGCAATGCAAAAATCATCCTTCACTAATTCGAATAGAGAATGTGAAGCATCACACGGTAGTGAGTGTTTTTGAACTGCACTGGCCTTTGAATCAACAGGAGTGTCGTGTTGTTAAAAACCAAAGGTGGAGTCACAGTTATTGAAAGTGGGAGATGAACCAAAGAGTGATCAGTTTTTGATGACTGCGTATGTGAAATTCTAACAGGCTTGTCAATCAATAGTGAAATGACAGTGGCATTTGTTCTTTAGAATCTGCAATCACTCTACAAAAATCTGTAGACAATCTGAGAACTACAGTGATGTATTAAAGACATCTGACTTCGTATGAGGAATTAGACAGAGAAGGGAGTCACTGGCTATAGATTTTTGAGGGAGCAGTCTTAAGTGGAGACTTAGAATTCATCTAAGTGCATTGTTTTTTTTTGTGCAGCCCTAGGTCCTTACATTTCAGTAAGGTCATAGAAATTTCTCGTGTTGTAATTCTGAAATCTCTTGAAGTAAGGTTGTAGCCTTACAAGATAGGTTGGAGCCTGTTCTAAAGCATATTGGTAAGAGTTGTAGCTCTTTGAAACGAAAGGGTTGTGTTGATGTGAGTTTTGTACCACTACATAACATATAGCAATTGAATGACTTGATACAGCGTACCAAACACTCAACCCTCTCTTGAAAAGTATATAAGATACTCCAAGGTTCCTTACACCTGTGGATACTAACTCAGTTATAAAATGTGATCTGCTGGTAATCACTTCGGCGGGCTTACGTTGTTCATTCCAAGAAACTTGGTGGTGCTTTGCTTTTCAAACATTCTCAAATGATTATTTATCACTTCCAACTTTGCTCTTCAAACATTATCAAACTTCAATTTCTCAACTTCAATTACTAAACTTCAACTACGGAGTTACTGATTACTTCTACCACTACTGCTGAATGGAAAGATTGGCAAATGGACAGGGATCAACCTAATGAAGACTTGCCAGCGGCGCTACCTCCATTGGTGCGATGATTCTAAGGGAAACTCTTAAGATTTTCACACTAACACCTATCTTCCAACCCAACTTGAAGTACAAGTGGAAAGATGAAATGCAAGTAGAACTTGGGAGCAATTGACTAGATTACCACACAAGGCTCCTTGACAAGCCGCCAAGATGCTAGTGGCCTAGTATAAGATCCTCATCAAACATTCACCAACATCACCATTACAACTAACCATTTACTTCTACTCTTAACAACATGAAATGAAATTCTACTCTAATTTGAGAGATGAGAGGAACCATGCAAATACACCAAAATGATCATGTATATCCACCATGCAAGTCACAACAATGAATAGAGAACAATTTTGATAGTATTTTGGCAACAATTTCTCCAACATAACTCCCTTTTACAAATGACAACAAATGGCCTTATATAGAGGCTCAAAATTACAATGAGTGGCCAAGATTAAGAGGCAAAATCAAGGGCCAAGATTAAACCTTACAAACCCTAATTAGGGTTACCAACTTTCAACCAATTACATGAGGGCACCAACTTTGTGGGCCAATGAGAAAATTACAATAATTTGTCAACCAATGAGAACATAGGACACTTGGCATGATTTGATTGCATGCACATGAAATTGACACTTCATCAACCTTATCTTATAAAGTTCATTAATCCTTGAGATGAGGTGAAGCTTTGGATGCTTGAGCTTGTCCTTAGAAATTTTCTCATCACCACTTGAACTTGCTCGTACTTGATGTCCTGACCTCGAAAAGGTGAGGTCTCCATGCACTTGAGGTAATCCTGCCTTGACCTTGGTGGCTTGCCTGGATGTGAACCTTCTTGCAATTCGAGAGCCTTGCTCTTGGTCACCGCCTTGAAATCAAACTTGACCCTCCTCAACCTTTCAATCACTTTCCTCTTTACTTCAATACTTTGCCATTTTTAACCCTCCTATTTGGATTTGATTTGCATGCATGCATCTTTGTTTCAATACTCTTGGGTTTTAGGGGGCACCTGCCTCGGCATACCTCCTTGATCGTTCCACAATCCACCTACTACTTGATTTGAAATAATCATTAAGTTCATCAACTGCTTCCACATTTGTAGCCTGGTTAACCCTTGAATATCCTCAACTGTTCGAGTTGCCACAACCTTGCCTCTTGGCATAAGTACTTGCCTCAACCACAGTGGTGCAATGCATCTCCCCAAAATTGGATTTGGCTCGACTAGCAAAGCATCACTAATAGTCTTGCATTTGAATTGAAGAAGTGGGACCCCAAGTAGACTTGTCTTAATTTTGCACTATCTAAGTTGCAACTCTAAACTCATGCTAATGATCCTAATCCAATCAATCTTTCCTTTACCATTTCCAATGCCTTTAATAAAATAAAACATCCAAGGATCAAACTGTGTACCTTTTGCATAGCGTGGGATCCGACTGAGAAGCACAATGAAGCTGCTGCACTCTGATTTGCAATCTGATCTGGTGAGCCTTGATGCTTTGGTGTAACCAATTCCGCTGTATCCTATTCACTGCTGGGGTAGACTAAACCTTTCTTTGCACAATTCCATACTTGTTTGATCTTCTTTGCCACAAGGGACTGGCTGTCTCTCAACCTATCTCTTAACTGAATCATATCAAGGGTACTAATGTTGGTGTTTCCAACATATTTCAATTTCGAGCGGAAGTTGGAATTGGGTATCATGACTTCCTTGTCTCCTATTTTAGCATTAATTCCTTTGGGTTGCTTGCTTGCATTAACATCAGCCATCCTAAACACTTATCACTCCCCGCCTTTTCTACAATGAAGGTGAAACTACACTTATCACTCCAAACTTCCTCTACAAGATGAAATACTACACTTATCACTCCCCGCCGTTACCTTAAGATGGGCTACACTTATCACTCCAAATCTTCCTCCTAAGATGAAATGCAATGATGCAAACTACACTTATCACTCCCCGCCTTTGCCTTAAGATGGACTACACTTATCACTCCAATCTTCTCCCTAGGGGTGGAATACTACACTTATCACTCCCCGCCGTTACCTTAAGATGGGCTACACTTATCACTCCAAATCTTCCTCCTAAGATGAAATGCAATGATGAAATGCAAGCAAGAACTTGGGGAAAAAAGCCAATCAAGACAATCGAGTAATCAACTTAATATCCAAACTTCTAACTCTAGTTTTGAAATTAGTTTTCAACACCTAGACTAGCACCAATGAAATGAAAGCAATTGAAAAGAAAGGAGAAGATAGGCCACTCACCAACAAGGGCTAGGAATCCTTTGTCTATGCAATTAGCTGGGCTTGATCTTCAAAATCTTCTATCTCCACAAGAAAATCTCCCCTTCTCCAATTCACTCTCAAAATCTGATTGCTATGAATCTTCTATCAATAAATTCTTCTATTACAAATCTGATTTGCCTCAACTCAAGCTTCTTCTCTTCATCAAACTCTCCAATTTTCGAATTTGCTTTTCGGATTTGCTTTTTCGGACTGCTTTTTCGCTCTGCTTTTTCGGATCTGCTTTTTCGGATCTGCTTTTTCGGACTGCTTTTTCGGACTGCTTTTTCGGATCTGCTTTTTCGCTCTGCTTTTTCGGACTGCTTTTTCGGATCTGCTTTTTCGCTCTGCTTTTTCGGACTGCTTTTTCGCTCTGCTTTTCTGCCAAGAGAAAAGGAGAGAAGTGAATGAGATGGTGAAATGAAGTGGGGGAGAGCTCCCCTTATATACCAAATTTTGCCTCCAGAAAAAGCAAGGCCGACATTGTAGGAGGGAAAAACAAAAAATTAAAATTGCCAAATTAAACATGAATTAAATGAAATAAATTGCCCAGCCCTAGGGGATTTAATTTTAATTTAAAATTGGGCCAGCCTAGTGCAAAAAAATTATGGGTTTAAATTAGCCAAATCCGAAATTATCATAGGCCCTAAAATTGAAATTTTGAAAAAAGGTCATTTAGGCCTCCAATATAGCTTTAAACCCTCCCCATTGTGGATCCAATAACTTGCCTTGAATTTCACACCTCCTAGGCCTTAAAATACATTGAATTTAACACACAAAGGAGCCCAAATTAAATTTCTAAATTACAAACACTTAGCCCAATAAATATGATTTTAATGCATTTAATCATGACAACCAAAATTAATTCTTATTATTTTGCAACCCAAAAATCATTTTGCAATTTAATTTCCATTTGGCAATTTTATCCTTTTTTATTTTTGCAATTTATTATCTCTAATTGGCAACTTTAAATTTATTCTTTAATTTCCATTTTTCTCCACCAAAAATTTTTTACAAGATTTTCTCAAAAATATCCAATTTCACAATTAAATTTTGAAACTCTCGAGTTCTTCAATTTCATCAATTTTCAAAATTCATCTAAGTCTGAAAATTTTGCAATTTTATCTTGCTAGATATTAAAATAAAATTTTCTCATCGAATTTCATTTAGCCTGGAGACAAAATTGACTGTTTAAGAAAATCAATGTTTCGCACAAGGTGAAAACAAGCAACACCCTCCCAAGCACTTCAAAAATATCCCAGGTGTAAAATTGTCATTTCAAAACCTTTGGATCGCCCAAAAATTCGCTAAGGCACCCAAATACCCGGATCTAGAAAAATTGTCAAGGCTTGCTAAAAAAGTGGGGGTCCCCAAATATTTTGGGGCGATGGTGTGAAAACCTCACAACATCTAGCATCAACCCAAAGAAATGTTCCTGAACATTTCAAGAATAAAGTAACTTAGAACAAAAAAAATTTCAAGATGACTTATCCGAAAATCCACTTAAGAACAAGCACTCAATCAAGGGAAAAAACTTTCAAGTTGAACATAAGCACCTTGACCATAAGCTACTCACGTGTGTGCAAGTGATTTATTCCCCGCTCGACAAGAACTTGATAATCTCTTGGATCCACTAAACTTAGTTATTATAATATCCTTACTTCAAAAGCATCCTAGATAGAGCCCCGCTGCCAGTCAGGCGTCCATAGCCCCGACGGAGTTATCGCTGTGGCACCACAATCACGGTTCTACCTTTAGTGATTATTTTTATAGCACCGGTAGAGATGATTGCACGCCCTCAGAGCCAATTTTCATCTTTTATTCTCATTTTGATACTGCTTTTCATTTTTTCACTTCTCATTTTTTCATTTTCTCTTTTTTCTCATGATAATTCTTTCTTTTTTCAACCAATCTTTTGTTTGGCCTGCAGGCAATGAAGCCCGCGGAGGGTTTGGAAGACCACAGTGGCGCTGAAGCAGGTGTATGATTTTCACTAAGTCCATTTTCACTTCGAAACACCAAGAACTCGGAGCAATTAAGTGTGAGTAAAATGTTGTAACCATTTCAAAGGTAACTCAAGAACCACCATCGAGCCTTAGCCGAATTTAGTACAAGTCCTACCATAGACCAACGACTAAGCACATCCTAAAAATCTCTGATCCTTGTCAAATGTATTCAAGAAATGAACAAGACGGACTCTAGGTTCTGACATCAAAAGTGTAAAAATCTACACACCTCGCCCACAAGTGATAACTCGGACCCCCTTTGCACCTGCAAAGCTCCAAAACCAAAACAACTCTCAAACTGAGGAAACTAAAAGATCCCAAGTCAACTGACTTGATGCAAATTAAACACTGAGTTCCCTCAAACACCTAAGCTAAACAACTAAAGGAAATCTACTCTAACCAACTGAAAGGAAACTACTCTAACCCTTGGGCCAAGTGGTCCAAGACAAACTCTACTCTAAGAACAAAAAGCAAACTACTCTCCTCTCCTAAACCAAATGGTCCAGGACAAACCTACCCTAACTATATATACAAGACTCTAAAGGGATGACACTAACTAAACTGATATATACACTGGATCTAACATGGTTTCTCAGGATGTTCAAAAGTAACAAGGCTTGGGTGATAGTTCTCAGTCTCGCAAACTCATCCTTGTATTCTGAAAAAAATTTAGTCACCTCAAACTCAAACTCAAGAAAATTATCATGAAAAATCAACAATTGAGGCAACTCATAGGGTCCATGATCAATCCAAATACAAGTTGTTTTTCCAACATTACCATAATCAAAATAAAAACTTTCATACCTTTCATCCTTAAGAGCAGGGAAAGAAACAACCTGGGGTTCTTCATGTGGTAACTCTTGTTCAAACCTCAATTGATCATTCACAACTTCGGGAGGTCGCAATTGGTGATGGATCATCCCACTGGCATCAGCATCGAACTCATTGGTAGTCAAAGTAGGATCAATCTTGAAATCAAGCCCATGAAATATCGTCTTAGGGGGCTTGTCCTTGTGAAACATGAACCATGCATCCTTGTGAATCTCCTCAAGTGTATCCTCAAAAATCAAGGATTCCTTGATATTTTCCCCATCAAACACCTCTCCAAGTTGATCAAACACAATATCCAACTGCAGCATCAACCCAAACTGTTCTTTGTTTTCCTTTTCCACGGGAGCAACTTGATCACCACTTAACAATCCTTGCATATCCTCACCACTAGGAGATTCATCATCTAGCATGTAATTTTCTTTTGAACTCTCTTTAGGAACATCTTGCAATTCTTTATATAGACTTTCACCAAACATAGCACCCTCAAGACTGATAGGAGAACCATCACACATCTTTGTGAGTTGCCCATCAACTTCCATTTCAAGTGGTAAAATTTCCGGAGGTCGAAGTTGATGTCGAATCATGCCACTTGCAACAACTTGTCTATCTTGGGATGCCTCTGGCAATGATTCTATTTGTATTTCTTCTGTAAGATTCTTAAGCATCCCCCCAAAGAATATGGTGGTAATGATGTCCTGGAATGCTTTATCAAACTTTTCCTCATATCTTGATTCACTTGTAGTAACTTGCAATTCCTTGCTTAACTCGTCTACTTGATTGCCTCTTTCATGAAGGGTGCTAGAGATTTCTTTCAACTCATCCTCAAGAATTTGACTTTGTAGTATGAGGGAAAGTTCACCAAGGATCACCTCTTCAAATTTGTCATGATCTTCTTCTAGCTCCTCAAATTGTGAATCTTTGTCTGATATACTTCCTCTTCTTTGGATGAATTCAATTGCTTCCTTAATTTCATTCTCAACACCCTCCTCCTGAGGAGTAAAGTGTGAAGGCCCATCTTCCACATGAATGTCCTTGTCATTAGGTTCAACCACGCTATCCTCTTGCAAGTTGTTTTCTTCTTTGTCGAATGAGGATACAATATGCTCATCTGTTGGTTTACCACTTAAGTAACGAATGCAATCCCTGTTTCCATCCTTTGATGCCAAGCTCATTTGTTCAAGGCATGCACTCCAAATTTCGTCTATATTCGGTTGCTCACAGTCAAACCATCCCATTTCTTGCTTAGCTTGCTTTATGATATCCCGACATGGTTGACAAGTATATTCTGAATGTCTCACATTGTGTAGCCTACACCAACCGGAAAGTAACATATCTTCCACATATAGTACCTCCTCACTTAGTCGTTTCTTGATCATTTCCTTAAAACTATTCACAAACATGTTAACTCTATCATTTGATTCGGCAAATGGATTTGGTTTGAGGATATCCCAAAAGTACATCTTCCTTTGCAATACCAACTCCACTCTTGACAAGAATGTCTCACAATCAAGTTCAGCATGTGTTGTCGTCCTATGAATCCTACACTCGCAAGGTGATGCCAATTCAGACAAATTCTTTGGATACAATTGTGCATTCAAAGCCTCCCGAAATCGAGCAATGTCAACCGGCTGAATACCTTGACCATGAAACCAATGCCCATCCATTGAGAAGTCTTTTCCTTTTTTTTTGATTTTCTAATTTTTTGGATTTTTTTGGATTTTTTCACTTTTAGGGAGATCTTCCATCTCAAATGTAACTTGAAAGTTCACTATTGTTGACAACCTCATGTATGAACCTTGTTGCTCTTCTTCTTTACCAACAATGCTCTGAATTTCCAAGAATGAACTCTGTTCATTGCCCTCCTTCTAGCGCCAAATAATGTTGATGTGAGTTTTGTACCACTACATAACATATAGCAATTGAATGACTTGATACAGCGTACCAAACACTCAACCCTCTCTTGAAAAGTATATAAGATACTCCAAGGTTCCTTACACCTGTGGATACTAACTCAGTTATAAAATGTGATCTGCTGGTAATCACTTCGGCGGGCTTACGTTGTTCATTCCAAGAAACTTGGTGGTGCTTTGCTTTTCAAACATTCTCAAATGATTATTTATCACTTCCAACTTTGCTCTTCAAACATTATCAAACTTCAATTTCTCAACTTCAATTACTAAACTTCAACTACGGAGTTACTGATTACTTCTACCACTACTGCTGAATGGAAAGATTGGCAAATGGACAGGGATCAACCTAATGAAGACTTGCCAGCGGCGCTACCTCCATTGGTGCGATGATTCTAAGGGAAACTCTTAAGATTTTCACACTAACACCTATCTTCCAACCCAACTTGAAGTACAAGTGGAAAGATGAAATGCAAGTAGAACTTGGGAGCAATTGACTAGATTACCACACAAGGCTCCTTGACAAGCCGCCAAGATGCTAGTGGCCTAGTATAAGATCCTCATCAAACATTCACCAACATCACCATTACAACTAACCATTTACTTCTACTCTTAACAACATGAAATGAAATTCTACTCTAATTTGAGAGATGAGAGGAACCATGCAAATACACCAAAATGATCATGTATATCCACCATGCAAGTCACAACAATGAATAAAGAACAATTTTGATAGTATTTTGGCAACAATTTCTCCAACATAACTCCCTTTTACAAATGACAACAAATGGCCTTATATAGAGGCTCAAAATTACAATGAGTGGCCAAGATTAAGAGGCAAAATCAAGGGCCAAGATTAAACCTTACAAACCCTAATTAGGGTTACCAACTTTCAACCAATTACATGAGGGCACCAACTTTGTGGGCCAATGAGAAAATTACAATAATTTGTCAACCAATGAGAACATAGGACACTTGGCATGATTTGATTGCATGCACATGAAATTGACACTTCATCAACCTTATCTTATAAAGTTCATTAATCCTTGAGATGAGGTGAAGCTTTGGATGCTTGAGCTTGTCCTTAGAAATTTTCTCATCACCACTTGAACTTGCTCGTACTTGATGTCCTGACCTCGAAAAGGTGAGGTCTCCATGCACTTGAGGTAATCCTGCCTTGACCTTGGTGGCTTGCCTGGATGTGAACCTTCTTGCAATTCGAGAGCCTTGCTCTTGGTCACCGCCTTGAAATCAAACTTGACCCTCCTCAACCTTTCAATCACTTTCCTCTTTACTTCAATACTTTGCCATTTTTAACCCTCCTATTTGGATTTGATTTGCATGCATGCATCTTTGTTTCAATACTCTTGGGTTTTAGGGGGCACCTGCCTCGGCATACCTCCTTGATCGTTCCACAATCCACCTACTACTTGATTTGAAATAATCATTAAGTTCATCAACTGCTTCCACATTTGTAGCCTGGTTAACCCTTGAATATCCTCAACTGTTCGAGTTTCCACAACCTTGCCTCTTGGCATAAGTACTTGCCTCAACCACAGTGGTGCAATGCATCTCCCCAAAATTGGATTTGGCTCGACTAGCAAAGCATCACTAATAGTCTTGCATTTGAATTGAAGAAGTGGGACCCCAAGTAGACTTGTCTTAATTTTGCACTATCTAAGTTGCAACTCTAAACTCATGCTAATGATCCTAATCCAATCAATCTTTCCTTTACCATTTCCAATGCCTTTAATAAAATAAAACATCCAAGGATCAAACTGTGTACCTTTTGCATAGCGTGGGATCCGACTGAGAAGCACAATGAAGCTGCTGCACTCTGATTTGCAATCTGATCTGGTGAGCCTTGATGCTTTGGTGTAACCAATTCCGCTGTATCCTATTCACTGCTGGGGTAGACTAAACCTTTCTTTGCACAATTCCATACTTGTTTGATCTTCTTTGCCACAAGGGACTGGCTGTCTCTCAACCTATCTCTTAACTGAATCATATCAAGGGTACTAATGTTGGTGTTTCCAACATATTTCAATTTCGAGCGGAAGTTGGAATTGGGTATCATGACTTCCTTGTCTCCTATTTTAGCATTAATTCCTTTGGGTTGCTTGCTTGCATTAACATCAGCCATCCTAAACACTTATCACTCCCCGCCTTTTCTACAATGAAGGTGAAACTACACTTATCACTCCAAACTTCCTCTACAAGATGAAATACTACACTTATCACTCCCCGCCGTTACCTTAAGATGGGCTACACTTATCACTCCAAATCTTCCTCCTAAGATGAAATGCAATGATGCAAACTACACTTATCACTCCCCGCCTTTGCCTTAAGATGGACTACACTTATCACTCCAATCTTCTCCCTAGGGGTGGAATACTACACTTATCACTCCCCGCCGTTACCTTAAGATGGGCTACACTTATCACTCCAAATCTTGAAGAGCACACGATTATACTGAGAGGGGGGGGGTGAATCAGTATAATAACAATTTTAACTTTAAAAACTTTATTCAAAGATAACTTTAAATTCTCAAACAAACAATTATGCACATGAACACAAATTTTACGTGGAAACCTAATATGGGAGAAAACCACAAACTAATTTCCTTTTATATATAATATTGTTCTTTTACAATGTTTTGTAGGCACCAACCTACTAGAGGCTCCAACCCCTATGTTTATGAGCACCAACTCACTGGAAGCACCAACTCCCACACTTCACAGGCACCGACCTACTGGAAGCACCGACTCCCACAACTGTCTTCGTGAGCACCAACCCACTGCACATAAATTTTCTTCCACCTTGACAATGTTGCTTTCTTCAACTGATGATGGATTCTATTTTGCTGCACCAAACTGAATATTTCCTTCCTCAATCTGCTGATATTGTAGTCATAGCTCTGTCTTAAGATAATCTCAATCAATTAATACTATTCATTATTTTCCTTCCATTCCATGTATCTATTAGCTAATTGTCTTCAAAGCACACTGTACATTTCTTCAAACTCAAACACTGTAGTTCTGCAATGTATCTCAGATTTGTAGATCTGAATGTATTCTTTATTTTTATCACATATTACTCATATACTTCACATATTATTCTTTAATATCCTCTATATTTCTCCTCCTTTTATTTCATTCTTCTTCTGTCTTTTTCAAAATGAAGATTTAATATTTATATATCCATATCTCTTAATGAAATAATGTGTCTCTTTAAAAGTTATGACTTTTTCATTTTGAAAAGGTGTCTTTTAATAAATTATTATTTAATCCTCCTTAATAAACTAATAATATTAACTTAAGATAAGTTAATAATAAATTATTGACTGCTTTAATATTTTATGGTTCTTTTGAATATACTTTAATAATATATTAACCTTCGATAAAGAATATAAAGTCTTCATTCTTCAATAAAATTCTCAACCTTCGATTCATACTCTCTGCCGCTGCATAAACCATCGAACCACTATTTAACGCTGGGCTTTTCAGAAATTTTCTTCGTTACTAACTTCCACATTCAGAGTTGTCAACTTTTCTACAGTGTCGTCTAATCCAGCAACCTTTAGCGTTGCCTTAGACAGCGCCGAAACATCTCCAGCCCCTGTAGTTCTCGCATTGGCATCTCCTTCCTGCCGTGTTTTATTAACCTCTGTTGACTGTTTTAATCCTTTAATAGAATACGATACATTTGAATATGTATTATTTTTGACATTATAATATTGGCTGTATGTCGATGTAGTATATATATCAACTGTTGTATTAGATGAATACAGATACGTAGCGTCTTTGTGTCAACAGCAAAATATACTGGAATTAACGAAATTGCTTCCGCTCTCTGTTCTATCCTGGGCAGCGTCCACCATCTTTTTCTGCATCAACATCCTTCATTCTTTATATTGATACTTTCTTTCTTTAGAAACACTGGTTTGGAGGTTCAAAAACTCTTTCAACATTCTGAATCACCACATTGTCAAATCGCATCAACTCATCTTTACATTAACCAGACTCGCTGATGTAGAAACCCAATATATTCCACTGATCTATCAATTCTCTTGCTAGAGAAACCCGTTCCACCATTCCTTTCGGGGTTATCATTTATTAAAAACTTAAGAACTCAAGCTTTTGATAAGAACTGAAACAAGAACCAAACCGAACTAATGATATCGGTTCACATATCTTTAAACCCGTTCCACATTATGTTCATAAAATCAAATCCACAAAATAATAGTGTATCAATAATGAAGATCTAGTCTTCATCAACTTGGCAAATAAAATGAATGTTAACGTTCCCAAATCGGGATTGCTAGGAAATCTGGAACATTTCTTCAACCCGCAAATACTCGAATCAAATGTCTCTCAATTCGGAACTGTAGTTAACCGATAGAGAACTAGATAATTTTTTAGTCATAGTAGGGGAGAACATGACTCATGTCACAGTAACGTACTTCAAATGGAACCGAAACATCATTGTGAACAATAAAAAACAACAGTCTTCATGTATATATTTCTCTGTCATATCTGTTTAACCGTCTTTGTAACTGTTGTTGATATACTGCTTTATATAAAAGAATATGTATCATGTTATAAACTTTTTGATATACGTATGCTTTATTATATACTATATTTTTGTTGTTATCAATATAATATATCACCAATGATATCTGCATATATCTTGTTCAAATAAATGGTTCGTATGTATACTATACACTTGTCTTCAAAACCCCTATTATATACATATGTAATGTATATGTCTTTATCACTGGTCATTATATATTATTGTGTATGTTGAATATGCTGAATATGCTGTATATCTCATATATCACCTTCATGTACTTTCGGATATGCCTGTTCGTATTCATTCATTACATATGCTTCTGATTTTGACATCAATGACAATATGTCCATCAATCTCCCCCTTTGTCATTGATGGCAATTTCTCAAATATATATAATTGTGCAAGGCTCCCCCTCAGTTTGCTGTTCCCTTCATCTTCAATCTCTCCCCCTTTGACATCAATGGCAAAGGGTCTCCAAGGATAGAGACTAGCTCCCCCTGAACACTTGCTTCCGCTGCGCCACTTTGATTTTGACAATGTAAGTACCTCAATCCTTTGTGCCATAGCTGATTTTCATCTTCTTGTACAAGGAAATATTTTTCTTCATTTGTAAAACATGTAAAGCATTTTCATCCTCTTTAATTTTACAACCTTTAGTAGTGATATATTATGCCCTTGATCACAATGCTGATTAAGTTTTCTCTTAGTCCACTTCACACATCTATTTTTGAGCATGTAAAGCTATAGCGACTTTTCTTTCTTTCTCCAAACCATCTTTTTAGCAAGATCTTCTTTCTTTGCTTGTTCTATAGGAAAGATTGTTCTACATTTGTGGGCTGCATGTCCAAAATTGTTACACTTTGAACATAGAATATCAGAATTAACCAATGAAGCAAAAGGATTTTGAATATTCCTCTCTTTGCTTCTGCAATTTAGAGCTTTATGACCAAATTTGTTACAAGAGTAACAGTATCCATTAAATAGGTAAGAAAAATGCTGTCTATAATATGGCCTTTTCCAATCATTCACATTTTGTTTTGGCATTCTACAATCTAGTGCTTTATGACCAAAACAATTGCAAGAGTAGCAATATCCATGAAAGTTATGACGAGGTTTACGAACACCATTCTCTTCATTCTTCTTATAGTTCCTTTCTTTAAGCTTGTCTTCTTTTGATGGTTCATTTACGACTATGTTGCTTCCCTCTTTTATGAAACCTTTGAATGTATTGTTACTATTTGAGTTTCCTTCATAACCAACCCCTGTTTTGCTGGAAGAGGGCTTTTGACTATCAATGATATCATCTAAGATTTCTGAACTCTTTTCAAATTTGAGACTATTGCGCAGTTTGATAGTGCTTTCCTCCAATTCTCCTTTTAACTTTTCAATTTCTAGTCTTAGATTAGCTTCAGTTTGTTTAGCTTCTTCTAATTGATTCTTCAAATCTTCATTTGTTTGTTCTGATTCCTTTATTGATTTCGTAGCATCCTCTTTGAATTTTACAAGTTTTCTTTTAAGTCTTTCATTTTGTTTATATGCATAATGAAGTTCTTCTTGGAGATCAACATCATCTTCATCATTGTCTGATTCGTTTTCTTCTTCTTCATAGCTATCATTGGAAACTGCTTCGGCCATGAATAGAATCTCATCCTCATCATCACTTGGGCATTCTTCGCTGCTTTCATCTGAAGATCTGTCCTTTTTTGAATAAAAACTCTTTTTGCTTTGATATCTTTTCTTCTTATTATACTTGTTATTATTTTTCCATTTCTTCTTTGTGTGTGCTTGATTCTCGTCTTCGCTTGAGTCATCATCATTTTGAGGACATTTTGAGGCATAGTGTCCTACCTCTCCACAATTAAAGCATTTGAAAGGGAATTTCCCTTTATATTTTCCTTTTCCCCTTTTTAACTTTCTCAAGAAATGAGCTTCACCTTCATCACTGCTTGAACTATCACTTGTAATTTGTTTCTTGCTCTTATTTTTAGAAATTTTAAAGGCTATTTCCTTCTTAGGTTCTTTGTCTCCAATCCTCATTTCATAAGCAGTAAGGATTCCATGTAGCTCATCTTTGGTAAGACTATCTAGATCTTTTCTTTCTTCGATTGCCGACACCTTAGAGTCAAATCTCATAGGTAGAGATCTCAAGATTTTTTCAACCACAGGCTGCTCTTCTATTTCTACACCAAGGGCTTTTATTGCATTGACTACTTCATCAACACGGGAGAGAAATGAGGCTATGTCTTCATCTTCCTTCATTTTTAAACTTTCAAATGTGCTTCGGTGAGACTGGAGTTTAGCCTTCTTTACATTATCGGTACCTTCATAAATATTTTTCAATTTGTCCCATATCTCTTTTGCAGATTTACAATGCATGACTTTTGTGAATTCCGAGTCGGCTAGATTACATAGAATAGCATGTTTTGCTTTGGCATTATTTTCACTTCTCTTCTTTCCGGCTACATCTGTTGGTGGAGTTGCTGGTGGTGTATAACCATCTAGTACTGATTGCCAAACATCGAATCCAATAGCATTTAAATATGCTTCCATCTTTATACTCCAAAATGCATAATTTGTCCCATCAAAATTTGGTGCCTTGTTTTGGAAACTTTCAGCCATTTGTGCTCTTTTAGATCTACCTTCAAGCGGTTAGGCTATATAGAAGGAACCCGCTCTGATACCAATTGAAGAGCACACGATTATACTGAGAGGGGGGGGTGAATCAGTATAATAACAATTTTAACTTTAAAAACTTTATTCAAAGATAACTTTAAATTCTCAAACAAACAATTATGCACATGAACACAAATTTTACGTGGAAACCTAATATGGGAGAAAACCACAAACTAATTTCCTTTTATATATAATATTGTTCTTTTACAATGTTTTGTAGGCACCAACCTACTAGAGGCTCCAACCCCTATGTTTATGAGCACCAACTCACTGGAAGCACCAACTCCCACACTTCACAGGCACCGACCTACTGGAAGCACCGACTCCCACAACTGTCTTCGTGAGCACCAACCCACTGCACATAAATTTTCTTCCACCTTGACAATGTTGCTTTCTTCAACTGATGATGGATTCTATTTTGCTGCACCAAACTGAATATTTCCTTCCTCAATCTGCTGATATTGTAGTCATAGCTCTGTCTTAAGATAATCTCAATCAATTAATACTATTCATTATTTTCCTTCCATTCCATGTATCTATTAGCTAATTGTCTTCAAAGCACACTGTACATTTCTTCAAACTCAAACACTGTAGTTCTGCAATGTATCTCAGATTTGTAGATCTGAATGTATTCTTTATTTTTATCACATATTACTCATATACTTCACATATTATTCTTTAATATCCTCTATATTTCTCCTCCTTTTATTTCATTCTTCTTCTGTCTTTTTCAAAATGAAGATTTAATATTTATATATCCATATCTCTTAATGAAATAATGTGTCTCTTTAAAAGTTATGACTTTTTCATTTTGAAAAGGTGTCTTTTAATAAATTATTATTTAATCCTCCTTAATAAACTAATAATATTAACTTAAGATAAGTTAATAATAAATTATTGACTGCTTTAATATTTTATGGTTCTTTTGAATATACTTTAATAATATATTAACCTTCGATAAAGAATATAAAGTCTTCATTCTTCAATAAAATTCTCAACCTTCGATTCATACTCTCTGCCGCTGCATAAACCATCGAACCACTATTTAACGCTGGGCTTTTCAGAAATTTTCTTCGTTACTAACTTCCACATTCAGAGTTGTCAACTTTTCTACAGTGTCGTCTAATCCAGCAACCTTTAGCGTTGCCTTAGACAGCGCCGAAACATCTCCAGCCCCTGTAGTTCTCGCATTGGCATCTCCTTCCTGCCGTGTTTTATTAACCTCTGTTGACTGTTTTAATCCTTTAATAGAATACGATACATTTGAATATGTATTATTTTTGACATTATAATATTGGCTGTATGTCGATGTAGTATATATATCAACTGTTGTATTAGATGAATACAGATACGTAGCGTCTTTGTGTCAACAGCAAAATATACTGGAATTAACGAAATTGCTTCCGCTCTCTGTTCTATCCTGGGCAGCGTCCACCATCTTTTTCTGCATCAACATCCTTCATTCTTTATATTGATACTTTCTTTCTTTAGAAACACTGGTTTGGAGGTTCAAAAACTCTTTCAACATTCTGAATCACCACATTGTCAAATCGCATCAACTCATCTTTACATTAACCAGACTCGCTGATGTAGAAACCCAATATATTCCACTGATCTATCAATTCTCTTGCTAGAGAAACCCGTTCCACCATTCCTTTCGGGGTTATCATTTATTAAAAACTTAAGAACTCAAGCTTTTGATAAGAACTGAAACAAGAACCAAACCGAACTAATGATATCGGTTCACATATCTTTAAACCCGTTCCACATTATGTTCATAAAATCAAATCCACAAAATAATAGTGTATCAATAATGAAGATCTAGTCTTCATCAACTTGGCAAATAAAATGAATGTTAACGTTCCCAAATCGGGATTGCTAGGAAATCTGGAACATTTCTTCAACCCGCAAATACTCGAATCAAATGTCTCTCAATTCGGAACTGTAGTTAACCGATAGAGAACTAGATAATTTTTTAGTCATAGTAGGGGAGAACATGACTCATGTCACAGTAACGTACTTCAAATGGAACCGAAACATCATTGTGAACAATAAAAAACAACAGTCTTCATGTATATATTTCTCTGTCATATCTGTTTAACCGTCTTTGTAACTGTTGTTGATATACTGCTTTATATAAAAGAATATGTATCATGTTATAAACTTTTTGATATACGTATGCTTTATTATATACTATATTTTTGTTGTTATCAATATAATATATCACCAATGATATCTGCATATATCTTGTTCAAATAAATGGTTCGTATGTATACTATACACTTGTCTTCAAAACCCCTATTATATACATATGTAATGTATATGTCTTTATCACTGGTCATTATATATTACTGTGTATGTTGAATATGCTGAATATGCTGTATATCTCATATATCACCTTCATGTACTTTCGGATATGCCTGTTCGTATTCATTCATTACATATGCTTCTGATTTTGACATCAATGACAATATGTCCATCAAATCTTCCTCCTAAGATGAAATGCAATGATGAAATGCAAGCAAGAACTTGGGGAAAAAAGCCAATCAAGACAATCGAGTAATCAACTTAATATCCAAACTTCTAACTCTAGTTTTGAAATTAGTTTTCAACACCTAGACTAGCACCAATGAAATGAAAGCAATTGAAAAGAAAGGAGAAGATAGGCCACTCACCAACAAGGGCTAGGAATCCTTTGTCTATGCAATTAGCTGGGCTTGATCTTCAAAATCTTCTATCTCCACAAGAAAATCTCCCCTTCTCCAATTCACTCTCAAAATCTGATTGCTATGAATCTTCTATCAATAAATTCTTCTATTACAAATCTGATTTGCCTCAACTCAAGCTTCTTCTCTTCATCAAACTCTCCAATTTTCGAATTTGCTTTTCGGATTTGCTTTTTCGGACTGCTTTTTCGCTCTGCTTTTTCGGATCTGCTTTTTCGCTCTGCTTTTTCGGACTGCTTTTTCGGATCTGCTTTTTCGCTCTGCTTTTTCGGACTGCTTTTTCGCTCTGCTTTTCTGCCAAGAGAAAAGGAGAGAAGTGAATGAGATGGTGAAATGAAGTGGGGGAGAGCTCCCCTTATATACCAAATTTTGCCTCCAGAAAAAGCAAGGCCGACATTGTAGGAGGAGGGAAAAACAAAAAATTAAAATTGCCAAATTAAACATGAATTAAATGAAATAAATTGCCCAGCCCTAGGGGATTTAATTTTAATTTAAAATTGGGCCAGCCTAGTGCAAAAAAATTATGGGTTTAAATTAGCCAAATCCGAAATTATCATAGGCCCTAAAATTGAAATTTTGAAAAAAGGTCATTTAGGCCTCCAATATAGCTTTAAACCCTCCCCATTGTGGATCCAATAACTTGCCTTGAATTTCACACCTCCTAGGCCTTAAAATACATTGAATTTAACACACAAAGGAGCCCAAATTAAATTTCTAAATTACAAACACTTAGCCCAAAAAATATGATTTTAATGCATTTAATCATGACAACCAAAATTAATTCTTATTATTTTGCAACCCAAAAATCATTTTGCAATTTAATTTCCATTTGGCAATTTTATCCTTTTTTATTTTTGCAATTTATTATCTCTAATTGGCAACTTTAAATTTATTCTTTAATTTCCATTTTTCTCCACCAAAAATTTTTTACAAGATTTTCTCAAAAATATCCAATTTCACAATTAAATTTTGAAACTCTCGAGTTCTTCAATTTCATCAATTTTCAAAATTCATCTAAGTCTGAAAATTTTGCAATTTTATCTTGCTAGATATTAAAATAAAATTTTCTCATCGAATTTCATTTAGCCTGGAGACAAAATTGACTGTTTAAGAAAATCAATGTTTCGCACAAGGTGAAAACAAGCAACACCCTCCCAAGCACTTCAAAAATATCCCAGGTGTAAAATTGTCATTTCAAAACCTTTGGATCGCCCAAAAATTCGCTAAGGCACCCAAATACCCGGATCTAGAAAAATTGTCAAGGCTTGCTAAAAAAGTGGGGGTCCCCAAATATTTTGGGGCGATGGTGTGAAAACCTCACAACAGGTTGTTGCCCAACTGTTTAGTGGAAGCCGTGGTTTTTTAACCCTGTTGGGTTTTCCACGTGATAAACTCAGTGTGCCTCTTCTCTTCTTGCTTGTGTGTGTCTCTGCTTCAGTTGTTTTTGTTTTAAAGTTTGAAACGCTGATTCACCCCCTCCCCCTCTCAGCATTTCTCTGTTTTTCAATTGGTATCAGAGAAGGTCACTCTCTCCCTATGCTTAAAAGCTTGAGAGTTCAATCCTTGTGTCCATCAGGAGTACCTTAGAAGGTCTAGCTACAAACCGTGCCCCTCTCTTTGATGCAAACAACTTTTCCTTCTGGAGTGTTCGCATAAAAACTTATATCATGTCTCTTGGCTGCAATGTGTATCTCAGTCTCGTAAATGGCTATACTATCCCTACTACTCCTCCTACAAATGCCGATAGTAAAAAAGAATTTGAAAATAATGCCAAGGCCATGAATGCAATCTTGTGTGGTCTGACAGAAGCTGAATTTGTAAAGGTTATGCACTGCGCCTGCAAAAGAAATTTAGGAAAAATTGCACAATGCATATCAAGGTGATGACAAAGTTAGAAAGGCCAAAGTTCAAACTCACCGGGCTGTTTTTTAAAGTCTTCGAATGAAGGACAGTGAAAACATTGCTGCATATTTTCTACGTGTTGATGAAGTTGTCAACACTTTAAGAGGTCTAGGTGAAAATGTTGAAGAGAAAATTGTGGTTAAGAAGATTCTTCGTTCTCTTCCCATGAGACTTGATGCTAAAGTCTTTGTTGTTGAAGAAATGTCAGATCTACACACTCTAACTGTTGATAAGCTACATGGGATCCTGACTGCATATGAAATGAGGACTACGATTGAAGGGTCTTCTAAAACTGAATCTGCATTTAAGGCTTCCAAAAGAAGCAAGGACAAAGAGAACAATCCAAGTGAAGGCTCAGATGAGGACTCAAATGAGGAAATAGCTTACCTCGTTAGAAGGCTGAAAAAAGGCTTTAACAAAAACAAAGGTAAGTCTGGTCTGAAATGTTTCAACTGCGGAAACCTCAGTCACTTTGCCTCTAAATGTCCGCTTGATAAAAATGAGGACAGCAATGATGAAAAATTTAAGAGGTTTGCCAGGAAAAATTGGAAATTTGAAAAGGGCAAGAAGGTGTTGTTTTCAAAAAATGACAGCGATGATTCTTCAAGCAGCGAGAGCAATTCGAGGATAAGTGAAGTCATGTTCATGGCTATTGATGATGTGAATTCTGATGAAATTGGAGATGATGAAGATGATGAAGTTGACCTTGAGCTTGAATTGATTTCAGCTCTTTCTAAGATTAAGAAATTGAAAAAGAAAAATCTAAATCTTGTGGATCTTCTACAAGTTGAGAGTGCTGAAAAGTTGAAGATTGCTACATCTCTTAGAGAGGCTAAAACTCAGCTTGTTGATATTAAAATTATGAATGAGGAGGCCCAAAAGATTCGTAAAGATTTAGAAATTCAAATTCAAATAAAGGAAGATAAGGTTGCCAAGTTGGAAGCTAAAATTGTTGCTATGAGGAAAATTGGTAAAACTTCTATGCTTTCTAGTGAAGAACTATCTTTCAACCGTGGTAAAGTCACATTAGATGATGTTCTTGGTTCTCAAAGACCCACCAAGGATAAAAGAGGAGTTGGCATGCAATCTAAATCAAACACTTCACCACCGGAAAGTAGTCAACCTACTCCTAACAAGGTAAAGAAACATTTTTTCTATGGCTACTGTTTTGCTTGTAATTACTTTGGACATAGAGCTGCTGATTGTAGAGCTGTTCCATACAGGAATTATTATCAGCATGAAAGAAATGTTTTTAGGAAGTACAATCTGATTTTGCTACAGCTGTTATAAGTTTGGCCATATATCTAGATTTTGTAATAGCTATAATGCAGATTTGTTTTATAATGTTGAACCTAAAAGCAAAACTAAAGTGGCTAAGGTTTGGAGAAGAAAGGTTCAAGAGACTCCTCTTAAAGCTCTAGTTGTTCAAACAGCGTTTCTAACTAGCAGTGAGAAAGATATATGGTATGTTGATAGTGGTTGCTCCCGACACATGACAGGTGACTTGAGTAAGTTTCATTCTCTTAAGAAAATGAAAGGTGGTAAAGTTAGATTTGGTGGTAGCTCTTCTGCAAAGGTTGCTAGTATAGGTACAGTCCTAATTAATAATGATGAAACTATTGTTGAGAATGTTCTTTATGTAGAAGGGCTGAAACATAATTTGTTGAGTGTAAGTCAGCTATGTGATCAAGGTTATGATCTCAGTTTTAATTCTAATGTTTGCTCTATTAAAAAGGGAATTGATGTCATAACAAAAGCTAGTAGAGCAGCAAATAATCTTTACATTCTTGATGATTCTAATGATAAGACATGCTGTTTGAGCAAGGTAAAGGATGTTTGGCTTTGGCACAAGCGGTTTGGGCATGTTAACTTTGATAATCTTATTAAGATCAGCAAAAAGGAAGTTGTTAGAGATATGCCTATGCTAGAAAAACTATCAGATGTTGTTTGCAAAAATTGTCAAGAAGGCAAACAAACTAGAGCTTCCTTCAAACCAAAAAGATGAATTCAGCAGTAGGCCACTTAAGCTTATCCATACGGATCTTTGTGGACCTACAAAGGTAGCAAGTCTTCAAGGTGAGAAATACTTCATGCTACTTATTAATGATTTTACTCGCATGACATGGGTTACATTCCTAAAAGAAAAATCAGAAGCTTTAGAGAAGTTTAAGATTTTTAAAAGTCTGGTTCAAAATGAAATGGACATGAAAATCAAATGCTTGCGTTCTGATAATGGGGGAGAATTCACTTCTAATGAGTTTGTCAAGTTTTGTGATCAACGTGGTATTAAGAAACAGGTTTCAGCCCCAAAAACACCACAACAAAATGGTGTTGTGGAAAGGAAAAATAGAACCGTTCAAGAAATGACTCGTTGCATGATGAATGAAAGTAAGGTAAAAGATATATTTTGGAGAGAGGTTGTCCACACAGCTGTTTATATTCAGAATAGAACACTGTTGAGACCCAAGCTCAAGAAGACTCCTTATGAACTTTGGAAAGGTAAACCAGTTACTGTTAAGTACTTTAAAATCTTTGGGAGTCCATGCTACATTAGGAGAGATGAAGATAACTTGGGTAAGTTTGAATCTAAAGCTAATGAAGGCATTTTTCTTGGCTATTCTTCTAAGAGTAAGGCATTCAAATGCTACAACAAAAGGCTACATAAATTAGCAGAGAGTGCAAATGTTAAGGTTCATGAAGTTACTAATCAATTTGGTGAGAATGATGACAGCCCTGAAGAAGGTATAACTCAAACCAACACTGTGGTAGCTTCTAAAATTCAAACAGCCTATTGATCAGGTCATAGGTGAAAGAAAGACTAGAAATGCTAGAAAAAATGTTAACTATTTTGAGGATGATGATTTCTCACTTATTTCCATGATTGAGCCTAAGTGTTTTGAAGAAGCGGCTACAGATAAACATTGGGTGGCTGCCATGAAAGTGAAGTTGGATCAAATCAAAAAGAGCAATACTTGGGAGCTTGTACCAAGACCTATCAACAAGAAAGTGATAGGTACAAAATAGGTATTCCGGAACAAGGTACATGAAGATAGTAAGATTATTCGAAACAAGGCACATTTAGTTTGCAAAGGTTATTCTCAGATTGAAGGTGTGGATTTTAGTGAAACCTTTGCACCAATTGCAAGGTTAGAAGCAATCAAAAATTTTCTTGCATTTGCTTCTTTCAAGACTTTAAAGTTTTCCAAATAGATGTCAAATCTGCCTTCTTAAATGGAGATTTAGTTGAAGAGATTTATGTTGAACAACCGGAAGGTCTGATTTCTGAAAATATAGACTATTTATGCAAGCTAAAAGAGGCATTATATGGACTCAAACAAGCTCCTAGAGCTTGGTGTGACAGGTTGGATAGTTATTTGCAGCAGCAGGGCTTCAAAAAGGGATATGTGGATAGCAACTTGTATGTTAAAGAAGAAGGTAACAGCATTCTTATTGTTGTTGTTTATGTTGATGATCTAATTTTTGGGAGTTACAGTGTCAATATGTCCAAGACATTTGCTACATGTATGAAGAATGAGTTCGAGATGTCTATGATGGGTGAGTTAACGTACTTTCTTGGGCTGCAAATTAATCAGTCTTCTAAAAGTATTTTTATTTCCCAAGCTAAGTATGTTAGGGAGTTACTTAAAAGATTTAAGATGGAAGATTGCAATCCTGTTAGCACTCCTATGGAAACCGGATGCAAACTAAGTAAGGAGGATGTGTCTCCTTCAGTTGATCAGTCTTTTTATAGATCTATGGTTGGGAGTCTGCTTTTTGTGACAGCCACTAGACCAGATATTATGTAGGATGTGGGATATGTAGCCAGATTTCAAGCTTCTCCTAAACAAACACATGTTTCAGCAGTTAAAAGAATTTTTAAATATTTGAAAGGCACAATTGATTTTGGTCTTTGGTTTCCAAAGAGTTCTGATTTTCTTCTTACAGCCTATAAAGATGCAGATTGGGGAGGTTCAGTGGATGATAAGAAGAGCACCATGGATGAGCTTTCTTCTTAGGTGGCTGTTTGGTTTCGTGGCTAAACAAGAAACAGTCTTGTACTTCACTATCCATTGTTGAAGCAGTTTCTTGTTGTACGCAAGCAATTTGGATGAAGAATATTTTACATGACTATAAGCTTGAGTTTACTGATCCTATTTGTATTTTCTATGACAACACAAGCGCCATTGACATTTCGAAGAATCTAGTGATGCATTCTCGAACCAAGCACATTCCAATTAAGTATCACTATCTGAAGGAGCAAGTTGCAAATAATATTGTTAAGGTTAACTACGTTTGTTCTCAAGAGCAAATTGCAGATATGTTTACGAAACCTCTACCCCGAGATCGCTTCGAGTATCTTCGAAGCAAGCTTGGTGTTATTTCACCTCAATGAAAGGTTCGTCTCCAGCACTTCATTGCTATATCCTTCGAATTATTGTTGTGTTTCAGTTTCGTGGTAATTGATGACAAAGGGGGAGTAGAGCTTAAGGGGGAGATACGTTCAAATTTGGTAGAGCTGTTTCAGTCAGTTCAATTTTATGAGGGAGTGATTGCAGTGATTTTAGATTGGCAATGCTCTCAGCTTGTTCAATTGGTTCTGGTTTGCCATCAATGACAAAAAGGGGGAGATTGTTGAGTTTTTGTAATTGATGTCATAATATCTGTGTGTTTGTCAGCCTCAAATCTGCTTGACATATGACAACCGATCCTTACAGCCTCTATGCAGTCTTGGTCCTCTGTCTTGCACTTCTTTTTGTGACACCTATAATAAATGAAGATGAAGCCTCTATCTCCTTGTGTCACTATGCTTCTGCAGTTTGCAGGCATATTGACAGTTGGCAATGATATTTCAAACGGAATGTGTTCCAGTATATATGCTATGGAACCTATTGTCTTCGAGTCTCAGTCATATGCGTAACTGATGTGCAGGGATGATAATGGAATGTCAGTTTTTGTATAGGATGTCTTTACAAATGGACGGGAACCTGGCACCTGTTTTTGCGTAGCAATCATGTCCTCTGCAAATTCAATGTTGCAAATAGCATAGAGAAGTAAAATGGCTCTGTGTGAGAAGTATGCTGAGTGTGTAACACTTTTAGCAGAGGTTCACGAGAACTCTAAAATGATCGAAGAGAGATAATAAAAAAAAAGCTAATATAGGAGGATCTGGACGGGCGTTGTGTAGTTAGTTGTTCTTTTGCCAATTGAACAAAACGAATATCAAAAGATACATGTGTGGATTGAAAAACTAGGCATATACACAATCAAAAAACCGCATTCACATTCACTAAAAATATGCATCTTCAGGCTATCCTGTGTTGACATTTTTTTATATGGGAGTCATAACGTGAGTTAGAAGCATCTTTTTGGGGAGTCAAAAATGGTTTTTGGTGATGAAGATTGCCGACCAGTGAGAACCATAAAACATATATGAAAAGTCTATTGCAGGCTTGGAGTTTACGGGAGCTTTGGATGTGTGCCAGCAGTGGAAACTCAATCCATTTCGAACACAGTTTACATTGGTATGCGCCTGGGTGAAGTCAAAAATCACTGAGATGGTAGCTAGGAGACGAAGCACTGAGAATAGATAACGTTTTGAGAAGGCGTCTAGAAAGGGAGAATAAAAGAACAAAACTGTAGCGTGCGTGTTGTGAATAAAAACAAAGGGCAGTAAGTTTCTTTGGTGTGAATCGAGATAATGTTGTCAAAGAGGATCACGACAGAGCAGGAATACTGAATACGAGCTATGTAAACCAAAACGTGAATGAAGTTATGCAGTGCAAAAATCATCCTTCATTAATTCGAATAGAGAATGTGAAGCATCACACGGTAGGGAGTGTTTTTGAATTGCACTAGCCTTTGAATCAACAGGAGTGTCGTGTTGTTAAAAACCAAAGGTGGAGTCACAATTATTGAAAGTAGGAGATGAACTGAAGAGTGATTAGTTTTTGATGATTGTGTATGTGAAATTCTAGCAGGCTTGTCAATCCATAGTGAAATGACAGTGGCATTTGTTCTTCAGAATCTGTAGTCACTATACAAAAAACCGTTGACAATCTAAGAACTACAGTGATGTGTTAAAGACATCTGACTTCGTATGAGGAATTAGACAGAGAAGGGAGTCGCTGGCTATAGATTTTTGAGGGAGCAGTCTTAAGTGGAGACTTAGAATTCATCTAAGTGCATTGTTTTTTTTTGTGCAGCCCTGGGTCCTTACATTTCAGTAAGGTCATAGAAATTTCTCTTGTGTTGTAATTCTAAAATCTCTTGAAGTAAGGTTGTAGCCTTACAAGACAGGTTGGAGCCTGTTCTGAAGCATATTGGTAAGAGTTGTAGCTCTTTGTAAAGAAAGGGTTGTTGCCCAGCTATTTAGTGAAAGCCATGGTTTTTTAACCCTGTTGGGTTTTCCACATGATAAACTTTGTGTGCCTCTTCTCTTCTTGCTTGTGTGTGTCTCTGCTTCAGTTGTTTTTGTTTTAAAGTTTGAAACGCTGATTCACCCCCTCCCCCTCTCAGCATTTCTTTGTTTTTCAATAACTTCAATTGCTCTATGCTCATTGATTCACACATCTTGTGGTGTTGATGTCTATAAGTGATTTGAAAATCATTCGTGCATCCTTAGAAGATTTGCATCAACTTTGAGCAGTTGTTCTACTTGGTGACGAAGCAAAGTTTGGTCTGGTTTCACTTCATCATCAATAAACTCTTGCGTTGGTAGAAGTAGAGTACATTTCTAAACCGTATCCCTTTGCATTCTATTTCAAAATCATTGTTAGAGTTAGTTGAAGTGCTCACATTGCAAAATCATTCGTCATTTGAAAAGTTGATAGATTTCCATGAATGAATAGCGTTAGTCCCTTTGTGATTACTAGCAAAATCACATCATTAAACTAAGTTGTGTCCAACATTAAGTATGTTCCCATTGTAAACCTTGGGGTTGCTTCACTTAATCATACAATTGCCATATTGTTTAGCATTTAGAGTTTCCTTGTTCAAGAGAGGATATACTACTTGGTATTTTATTCTGCACATTGAAGTAGTCACAAAACTCACATCAACAGTACCAAATCAGCAGTTGTGAACTAAAGAAATATTTATTGTTATATCAAGAATGTTATTGTGTCAAAATAAGATTACAAGCAAACTGTTTGACGAAATGTCCGCATTATAAAATCAAAGGCTTTTTTGGATAGTGTTGTTAGGATATTTGGATGTACGCGTTATTATATTAATAAAGTATTATGTTAGCCTCGGTCGTTAGTGACCGAGAGGTTAGACAGTTCCGTCACAACATTTCAGTCGTGGCCCTTTGGGTAGTTTATATACCCTCTCGGAGGATGGACAAAGGAGATATTATTTGTATGATCATTATTATGTAAATGTACTTGCCAGTTCGGAATGATTAATGAAAGTATTTATTATTCTCTAATATATTCTGTGGTTATTATATTTTCCTGTACTATGTCTGTGCAATACTAAGTTTACCCCAGCAGGCAAACATCTGGCGCCGTTGCCTAGACGTACTCGGGAAGAGAAGTGAGGAAAGGATTTATGCCCAATGTTTTAAATAAAGATAGAAATAAGAAGGCACTAGATGACGAAGGGGAGGCCGCACAGAGGGCTGTGATCTCCGAGCAGCAACGTGAACGTCGGTATAGGCTCAGGCAACTTGCCAAGGACCAGCTTGCCAGAGGGTTGCCTGAAGGGGACCTCGGAAGTGGCACGGAAGGTCCAAAAGCCGAATTGGAACAGTTCATTTTACTGGAACGTCGAAGGGTGCGGAGTAGTGAAGAATTAATTGAGGAAACGCGAGCATTGAAGACCTTCCTCCAGGAAAAACGAAACCGGTTTGAAGACTGGGTCCGTACACCACGTGCGAAAGACCGTGATCACGAAGGGAGCCGTACAACTGAGGGTGACAGTGACGAATCAGCCGGAGGTACCAGAGATAGTACGACCGAAGACACTCGGGAGGCGCACGTAAACCCTCCATTGGTGATGCAGGAGCATCCAGGGTGTAAGAGCAATCTTGCATCACCCAAAAATATTTATGTTTTTGTATTCAATAAGGGCTATCTGTTGCGGCGCTGCTATTTATGGAAACTTGCTATTTTTAGTAAGTTGGTCATACGATCTCGGAATGTTCTGATTTTACATGTGGAGGTTTGTCTCAGTCATATCAGCCTGTCAGTAAAGTTTAATGGCTAGATCAAGTCTAGTTTTGAAGATATTGAAGATTTTCGGTATTGGCAGCAAGATACAGAAACTTTGAACTCAGTTTTGAAGGCTTTAGAGGCACCGGATGAGGTCGAAAATTTGCGAGACGAGCACTTACGTCGGTCAAGCCTGTAGAGCGCTTGTGGCGTTTCCGAAATGGGGTTATAATAGTCAATCGGGTCAACTGGTGATGACTTATGGTCTCCGAAAGTCGGGCCACCTGAAATGGCAGAAAATAATTTTCCTTCAAAATTTTTGTTCGGGTTTCAAAAGTTATTTTGAGTCGACTTTGATGTAATAAATTGAAAAATAAAATAATTCTAAGTTTGGTCGGCCCTAAGGGCTAAATTTCTGTAACCTTTTCGGGCGGTGGAAATTGCCTATATAAAGAAGGCCCGTAGTGTTGTCTAGGGCAGTTCTGGGTAGTAGATTTGGGTATTGATTCGAGGCTTTGTCCTACAGAATATTGTAAGGGAATGCCCATGTGGCTTTGCATATTGTAATTCTGAAAGTTTGTAATTCCACATTTGTAGAGATAATAAAAAGCCAATTTTTTGTTCTTGCATATTGTTGTTGTTTATCTGTTTCTGTTATGTGTTTGTGGTATTAAGGGGGGCACCCTTCATCAAGTGGTATCAGAGCAGGAGTTCCCGAGTCTGTAAACAGATCGCCGATTGTGAGGCAGTTTGCACCAGGACCGTGGGTTAGGGTTTCTGTGTAAACAGATCGCCGACTATGAGGCAGTTTGCACCAGGACCGCGGTTAGGGTTTCAGCGAGAAGCGCGAAAATACCTCCACGAAGGGAACGTGGTGGAAGAGTTGGTGTTGTAACACCTGAGGTTAGAGCACTCCAGAGGCAAGTGAGAGCATTGCAAGAGGAGATTCGCAGAGGAATGAATCTTAATGCCAGAGACGAAAGCGAGGATGAAGCCGAAGAAGAAGATCAGGAAGGGGAAGTCGAAGTTTTGAATCAAGAAGAAGAAAGACTTTTTCGAGCTATTTCCAAGATCGGAAGAAGACCTAAGATTAAAGTTTCTGCATTTTCGGGAAATCTTAACCCAGAAGAATTGATCGACTGGATCAATGAATGTGAAGAATATTTTGAGTATGAAGATATTGAGGATCCTGATAGGGTCAAATTCGCGAAGGCCAGGCTGAAAGGTCATGCGAAGATCTGGTGGCAAGAGATTCAATTGGAGCGAAATAGAAGATGAAAGGATAAAATCACAAGATGGGATCGAATGGTATATAAATTGAAGCGGCAGTTCATTCTTGTTGATTATGAGCTTGACCTACTGAGGAAGATGCAAAGTTTGAAACAAGCAGGAAGATCTGTTCAGGAGTATACAGAGGAATTCTATCGAATCCTCATCAGAACAGGCCATGCAGAAGCTGATAAGGAGAAAGTTGCCCGTTACCTTAATGGGTTGAGGCCGAGCATTCAAGAAGAGCTGAATCTGGTTCGAATGAACAGTATCGAAGAGGCATACCAGTTTTCCCTAAAAGTAGAAGAAAAGCTGAACAAGAGGAAGATCTATTCAGGAGTATACAGAGGAATTCTATCGAATCCTCATCAGAACAGGCCATGCAGAAGCTGATAAGGAGAAAGTTGCCCGTTACCTTAATGGGTTGAGGCCGAGCATTCAAGAAGAGCTGAATCTGGTTTGAATGAACAGTATCGAAGAGGCATACCAGTTTGCCCTAAAAGTAGAAGAAAAGCTGAACAAGAAATTTGAGAGCAGACAAAGTGGAAGAGGTCGTGATGGAAGATCTGGTGGACGGTCATATGGAGATCGAAATGAAGATCTGAAAAAGCGGGATGAGGCCAATAACAGTCAGAATCAGAGAGGAGATAATTTCACTCATTTCTATGATCAGAATAATAGAGATCAGAGAGGAAGAGGAAGAGGACAAGGATCTGGAAGAGGAGGCTTCCGTGGAACATGTTTTCATTGTGGAGAAGAAGGTCACAGGGCCTTTAAATGTCCTCAACGCCAAGGAAGGACAGATAGGAGAAATGAAGGCTAGGCTAGAGTTGCATATGTAGATGAAGATGCTAGATCATTACATTCTGAAGATGCTAAAAGAGGAGAAACACTGATTAACAGAAGAGACCTGTTGAGTGGTGAGAATGAACCTGAGCAAAGGAGGAGCCTGTTTCGCACCAGGTGCAAGTGTGAGGGTAAGTGTTGTGATGTGATTATTGATAGTGGCAGTACTGATAATTTGGTGTCAGAAGAGATGGTCACTAAGTTGAAGCTCAAGAGGCAAAAGCATCCACATCCATATCGGGTTGCTTGGGTGCAGGATGACCACAAGGTCAAGGTTAGTGAACGGTGCCTAGTGAAGTTCAAGATTGGTGGGTACCATGATGAGGTATTATGTGATATCATATCTATGGATGCATGTCATATGTTGTTGGGTAGACCGTGGCAGTTTGACAGATGTGCTGTACATGATGGTCGTGCGAACACCTATTCCCTGACAAAGGATGGAGTGCGACATAAGCTAAAGCCATTGAAGGAGACTGAAGAAAAAGTATGTGGTTTCTTAGATGGTATGCGGCATGAGCATATGTGTTTTACCTTAATTCCAAAGGCAGGGAAAGAGAAAACAGAAGACGTACCTGCAGATATTGTATTTGACAATGTGCCTGATGGATTACCACCAATAAGAAAGATGAGTCATCAGATGGACTTGATTCCAGGAGCCAGTTTGCCAAATAAGGTAGCACACATAATGACACTAGCAGAAAGTGAAGAGTTGAAGACAGATTTGAAGTTTAGTTCGTCACATCATCCACAGATTGTCTATGGAAGTAGTCCTAGAAATGCATCTAAGTTGAGAAAGATAGACAAAAGAAAAATAAGTAGCACTAAAGCCGGAGATTTTGCAGAACATTTGAAAAACATCCACGAGGAGGTGAGAAAGCACATTACCAAGATGAATGCACAGTATAAGGCTACGACAGATGAGAAAAGAAGGCATAAGGAATTTCAGGTTGGAGATGAAGTCATAGTTCATTTGCGGAAGGAGCGATTTCCAGTTGGTACATATAACAAGCTGAAAATGAAGAAGTTTGGGCCATGTAAAATACTGAAGAAGCATGATTCAGGAAATGCATATGAAGCAGAATTGCCTACTGAGTTGAATATTTCACTAGTGTTTAACATTTCAGATTTGACAGAGTATCATGAAGGAGGTGTTGAAGATGAGGTTACAGCAGCACAGTGGAGTATTCCAGCAACCAGTTCAGATATCAAGGAGATTGAAGACATACTGGATAGTCGTATTGGTAGAAGCACAAGGAATAGGACATATGAAAAATATCTGGTCAAGTGGAAAGGATGACCTATTGAAGATTCGTCATGGCTGACAAAGGAGGAGGTTAACCGTCTTGGTTTTCCTCTACACACTTGAGTCGTGACAGGGTCACTTCTCAAATTACCCCGGGTGTCTGATGCAGGAGCATCCAGGGTGTAAGAGCAATCTTGCATCACCCAAAAATATTTCTGTTTTTGTATTCAATAAAGGCTATCTGTTGCGGAGTTGCTATTTATGGAAACTTGCTATTTTTAGTAAGTTGGTCATACGATCTCGAAATGTTCTGATTTTACATGTGGAGGTTTGTCTCAGTCATATCAGCCTACCAGTAAAGTTTCATGGCTAGATCAAGTCTAGTTTTGAAGATATTGAAGATTTTCGGTATTGGCAGCAAGATACAGAAACTTTAAACTCAGTTTTGAAGGCTTTAGAGGCCCCGGAGGAGGTCGAAAATTTGCGTGACGGGCGCTTGCGCCGATCAAGTCTGTAGAGCGCTTCGTGGCGTTTCCGAAATGGGGTTATAATAGTCAATCGGGTCAACTAGTGATGACTTATGGTCTCCGGAAGTCGGGCCACCTGAAATGGCAGAAAATAATTTTCTTTCAAAATTTCTGTTCGGGTTTCAAAAGTTATTTTGAGCCGACTTTGATGTAATAAATTGAAAAATAAAATAATTCTAAGTTTGGTCGGCCCTAAGGGCTAAATTTCTGGAACCTTTTCGGGCGGTGGAAATTGCCTATATAAAGAAGGCCCGTAGTGTTGTCTAGGGCAGTTCTGGGTAGTAGATCTGGGTATTGATTCGAGGCTTTGTCCTACAGAATATTGTAAGGGAATGCCCATGTGGCTTTGCATATTGTAATTCTGAAAGTTTGTAATTCCACATTTGTGTAGATAATAAGAAGCCAATTTTTTGTTCTTGCATATTATTGTTGTTTATCTGTTTCTGTTATGTGTTTGTGATATTAAGGGGAGCACCCTTCATCAATTGGAGCCCACAACTCCACTCAGCACAGTCCCACCGGTTACGTAGGCACAACAAGTGCCATTACCAAATACTGCACAAAACAACACAGCAAGGGGGGGTGTGGGTACCAGCACAGGTGGTGCCGGACAACCGAAAGCAGCCCAACCACCTATGGCGACACACAAAGAAAAGTTGCCCAAATTCCACGGCGATGGAAAAGAAGATCCCGTTCGACATTGCCGCACATGTGAGACGATTTGGGCGGCGAATGGAGTTGCAAACCAGGCTGAATGGATGAAACAATTCCCAGCAACCCTCCGAGGGGTAGCAATTGACTGGTACTCCGACTTAGACAAAAATGGAGTGACCACTTGAGACCTATTGAAGGAAGCATTCGAAAAAGAGTTTAGGCTCTTAAGAGACGACAATGAAATTGTCTCTGAAATCTACGGAACCAAACAAGGACAGAAGGAAACAGTGCGGACCTACGGCCGCCGACTGAAAGAATTGGTAGGCAAAATGGAGAGTCCGCCAGCCGACAGTCTGAAGAAGCGATGGTTCGTCGAAGGGTTGAAATCCAACCTTCGGAGGAAGATGAAGATAGTTCCTCCCACTTCTTATATCGACGCGTATAACCGGGCGATGGACCTGGAGAGTGAACAGAAAACTTCGAAAAAGAAGAAAAACTAGTCTTCTTCGTCGAACGACGATACTTCAGGAGATAATAGCGGTAGTGACGGGAAAGCGAAGAAGAAAGTCTCCGCACTCCAAAAAGACATGGAGAGAATGATGAAAGAGTTCAAGACCATAAAAGGGGGTACCAGAAAAGAGGAAGTTGACATTTGGTGTACAGATTGCAAGGCGAGTGGCCATACAAAGGGGTCGTGTCCCAAAATGGCATTTTGTGACATTTGTTAGATCATGGGCCATTCCACCAAGGAATGCCCATACAACATGAAGGTGAGGAATCAACAAGTGTTATATACCCAAGAGCAACCATCTACATCGGGGGCAGAGACTAACAATAACGTATCCTCCGGCGGGTACAGAGACAACCGACGCGGTGGCAGAAGGGGCAATAACAACACCAACACGAGTCGAATACAATACGACTCCAAGAGTCAGCCGATGATCCAATGCCGAGCTTGCAATCAATGGGGCCACTTTGCAAGGGACTGTGACAAGGGCGACACCCGCAAAAGCTTTGCCGCTGGTGTGGTCCTGGTAACCACGAGGGTGCCAACTGCCCAAAAACCGGGGTCAACTTGCTCAACATCGAGGGAACGAAAAGTGACGAGGGGGTACTAGCCATCACACGGTCACAAGCAGAACAAGCGGCACGGGCGGGTAAGGAAGAAATAGAGAAGGCGATGAAGGCACCAAAAGAAACATGGGAGATGGCTACCACCTCAGGCCGGAGGGAGGCAGAACAACACATTCTAAGACAAATGTTACAGGTAGAGGTACCGGTGAAACTCCAAGACCTCCTTCACATCATGCCGCACTTGGGAACGACATTGTTGGGGAACTGGGCCATACTGGGTAGAGGATGGTTAGTAACAGCCAAAGCGAACCATAATTGGAAAAGGAATACCCTTTCAATGGAGAATGGAGGGAAAAAGTTCACAATTGATCTCCACACCCAGTTGGTGAGTGAGGAGATAGCTTCCTCTTCGAATCTGACTCTGAAGGAGAAAACGATTGAAGGGATGAAGGAAGCGACGAAATGGAATCGAATAGTGAAGGCGTGCTAAGATTATGAGAATACATAGAGGATGATGCAGATTCACTGAACGGTCTCTTCCACTGGCAAATAGAGGATTACGAAGTCTTCCGACCAGCATGTAATGTACTAAGTATTGAGGAGGTGCCGGAAACATTTCCCTCCGAGTACAGTGAATACAACGAAGGGGATGCAAAAGTAACCAAAGTCTCGACGCATAAATTTGATGAGCGAAACCCCCGAAGGTATAAGAAGGAAGAGGAACCTAAGATCATTCCTATTCGCGATGATTGGAATCCTTTGTGGAAGACCGCAGCCTTCAAAATCTTTATTCTCCTTCTCCTTATGTACGGGCAGGAGACCGGGGTCCCTGTAGAATTTATGGTTTCAAGCCTTTGGATGGCCATTGAAAATGGACTCGGCCACAGGGAAAGCTTGAGGGAACGGCTGCACAATGAGATTAAGCGTGGAACATTTCGAGAAGCCGGCTACAACAGGGCTATCAAGCTATGGACTCTCGACAAACGGATACATGACGCCAGCGATGTGACCAAATTGAAACCTTTCCCGGAGAGGATGGAACCGAGAGGATGGAAAAGGACTCGAGCGGTCAGGCAGACGAACCGAGAGTAGCCTATACAGGCGACCAGAGAAGCCTCCGAACAGGGAATTGAAAAATACCCGTACGGTTATGCATGACCGTACGGCCAAGAAAAGAAAAAATTTTAAAAAAGAGAGAGAGAGAGAGAGAGAGAGAAGAAAAAAAAAGTAAGTCAAACCGTACAGCTGTACTGCACTTAAAAGGCACGGTATTCATCATGTACCGTACGGCATTCATTGCACAAGCACGGCGAAAAGGGGGAATATAAAGACCGTTCGACACATAGCCACATTGCATAGTTACCGTATGGCACATCCATATTACAAAGCAAGTGTGAACCGTACAGCATTCTCAGAACAAGTATAAACCGTATGGCATTCAAGTGTGAACCGTACGGCATTCTCAGAGCAAGTGTAAGTTGTATGGCAACATGACACTTAAGTGTTTTCAAGTGCTCAACATCCATACGGCAGTCAAGGTGAATAGCAATACTAGATGTCCGTACGGTAGGGGCACCATAAAAGAAATAAAAGGTGTACAGCAGCCAGCCGAAACATAAGGAATGCAAACATCATTAAGACCGTACGGTAGGAGCAACGGAGGCAACCACGCAAAGATAGAAGTGTCGTACAGTATATGAATGAGAGTTAAAGTGTCGCATCACAAGCATCCGTATGGTAGTCAATAGCATATATAAACACCCGTACGATGGTCCACAAGGGAATACAAACACAGGGCGTACTAAGGGGAATAACAATTGGTGAAAGGGAAATCAACAAAAGTACGTAGTTCTGGCATTCCGTACAGTTAGAAGACAAGAGAACTTCGTACGCACGAGCACAGGAAGAAGAAGAAGACAGTCATTGACGGAAAGGATTGAAAAAAAAAACGACGACAAAACAAAACAATTCACAGTGAAGAACGAAAGGTACCGAAGGGAAGGGCATGAGCAGGTAGTAAGGCAAATATAAGCACCTGTTTGAAAAGAGTGTGGGATCGGAAGAAAATCACAAAAATGGTGTGTTCCATGGACTTTTGTGTGGGTTTGAAGGTGCTGATTTGGTCTTGGCGGCGAGGGCGCTGCCCCTCGACCCCGCCCTGTACCGCGACAGGGAGCGCGCCTGGGGCTCTGCCCTAGGACCCCGCTGGGGGCGTTGCCCCCTAGACCCCCAGTCGGTTCAGTTATCAGCCTTTGGGAAGTGTGACCAGTTGATGAGACCTGGAGCTGCTACAGGCATGGAGTGTCTGCATGCCAAAGGTGGAGAGCACTCGAGCAAGCCTTTCGAGAGGGGTACTATGCTTTGAGGAACTCAGAGGAGTAGGTGATGGTTGGACATGAGGCTGTCTTGGTGGATGCACAAAGAGCTCGGGAGGAGCTAACCACCCGGTTGGAGGCAGTAGAGCAACACTTGGCTCAGTGTACCCAGGAGTTGGAAGCGGCGAAGGCAGTACGAGTGGCTATTGAGGTTAGATTGGCTTGGAAGACAGTATTGTTTGAACAAGAGTTAGCGGAGGCTATAGCTGAAAAGTATGTTTCGGAGACAAGTTTGGTGCAGGCACGGGAGGAATGTGATGTGATGGAAAAAGAACGACGCAACATTGATGGGGAGGGCGGCACTTCAGCTTTTTCAGGGACGCCCTCCGCCCCTTCTCTTCAGTGATTTTCTTATTCTATGTCGTGTATTTCATCTCCCTGTTGTTGTAAGTCATCGGAGACGACTTGTTTTTTGGGGGGGGATGATGTTGTCAGGATATTTGGATGTACGGGTTATTATATTAATAAAGTATTATGTTAGCCTTGATCGTTAGTGACCGAGAGGTTAGACAGTTCCGTCACGACGTTTCGGTCGTGGCCCTTCGGGTAGTTTATATACCCTCTCGGAGGATGGACAAAGGAGATATTATTTGTATGATCATTATTATGTAAATGTACTTGCCAGTTCAGAATGATTAATGAAAGTATTTATTATTCTCTAATATATTCTGTGGTTATTGTATTTCCTGTACTATGTCTGTGCAATACTAAGTTTACCCCAGCGGGCAAACAGATAGAATCTTGATCGACTCTTACAAATATATTATGTGGCATACTTGATAGACGAGGCCAGGTGCAAATACCAAGAAACTTTGAAAGGAGATATCCCTTAGTTGTGGACTTTATAAAATTCAAAAACTAAAATAAAATGTGGAAAAATCCAACTTTAATGATTGAAAATAAAAACTGTGAATAAATATATAATAATTTACAATGAATATTAGTTGTGGACTTTATAAAATACAAATATAAAATCAAATGTGAAAAAAGAACTTAACTATAATGATTGAAAATAAAAACTATGAATAAATATATGATAAATTATAGTGGTTTTATTTTACTATTACTTATCACAACTTATTAAGCAATGTTTGCTTTGCTGTCTGCAGTAAGACTGCAAAAACAACTTGTTTTTTCAATGATGAAAATATAATAAAGATATTGTAAATTTGTATGGATAATGGGCAGATGTTGTTTTTCAAATCTCCACAACTGGACATTTCTAGATTTTTTATTATTATGATGATGAATGTTGTACACCATTCTCCATCTTGCTCCTATTCAAACAACTTACAGTTTAAATCAAATAAATATTAAGCAAAATAAGAATAAATGAATCAATATTAAAATCAAAATGCAATTAGTAGTGATAAATGTTGCTGTACACATAGCAAGAAGTGTAGAACAAAAAGATGGTATTCAACAATCACAAAAGTTTAAGCTTAGGATAAGCACTACTTGTCATTTTTGTTGACTTGTCATTATATTTCAGATATACCACATAAATGAAATGGAATAAATCTGGGACTTAAACAAAATAAACCAAATTTCAGAGAATTTTGTGCAAGGCAGCATTTTGAAACTTTTGACGTAAAAGGCCTACAATATGAAAATATATTTCAGCAAATTACCCATTATTAATCATAAGCTTCAGTTTACAAAACCTTTTCTAAGTGAAACCCCCAAGTGCCTACCTCACTTGCAGAAGGCCCAGATTGTGCGAGCTCCTCTCTAACAAGGTCCCCTGTGGCAATATGAGGAATTCCTAGAAGACGCGACAGCCTGCTGGCATATGTTCCTTTACCAACTCCAGGACAACCAAGAAAAATCCACTGCATACTTGTTGCTTTACTCTCACCTTTCATAAGTGAGTTATTCCAAGAATGCCTATCCACCCCTACTATTCCCCATTGATTATGTGATTTTTGGGATGCCAAAGAAGAATAACACGTCCGAGAAAGCACTCTCATGAGGCTGTTCATTTTTGCCATCACTGAGGATGAAGTGGCCAGCACACACTTTAATTGGATCTGCAATCACAAAGAAAATTAGCCAATATTTTTGAGTTGCTTGTATTCCTGTTATACAAGAGCATTGTGTATCTTTTTTGTTTTATGCAAAATCAGAATAGAACAAATAATAGCATGTGAGGAAGGCTTATGCCAATAGGTCAATCCTACTATGATTGGTATAAGCGGAATACCAGACTATTGCCCATTTCTTTGCCAAGTCAATCATGCTATCACTACTAATAATTCCAGATTCTGTGATTAGCATTTCAAATCATGTATCTGGATACAACTGTTAATTCCTCTCTTTCCAATATTTCAGATCTACATGTGCTACCTATGAGGACTTATGCTCAGAAAATTCAAGACTTATGCTCACAAAATTCAAAACCATGCAGGTGACGCAAAAAGGGCTACTGAACTTCCTTAAGTTTTTCTTTTTCTTTTAAACAGATTTGCACCATTTGCATTTCACTAAGCAATAGAAACCTGAAGTTTATATAAAATAATAGCATGTTTTGCAACTAAATTTCCAACATGTTGATCAAAGTATTTGAGGTGTATCAAACTCTGCATAGAGGAATTACCTAATGGAGCTGATAATAGACATAGAAGGTTCAAAAGTGTTTCTTTCATGTTGGGCTTCTTGAAATGCTAATCACTCTATAATTCTATTTATTCCTCATGAAAACATTATTCATCTATCCTTATGTCTATACTGCCTGTAATGAGTCTCATTCCAGAAGCTTCACTGCATTTTAGCTCTCTGGTGGACAGGAATCTCACTCACCAATGCCTGTGTCTACCCTTTTTTAACTATCCTATTGTAGCACAAACAACCTTGTGGATATCCTACCAATCTTTCTAGCCACCACTTTCTCTTAATTACTGGGAAAAACAAATGTTGTGCTAAATAGACTGAAGTCATCTGAGTCTGTCTGTCCTCCACCTATCCGGAATAGCCAATGATCAGTGGCATCAAGGCATCATTACTCAAGGTCACCAAAGTATTCACCACCTATAGTGAATTCACCCAAAAGCTCACTTGTAGATTTGACCAAAAACATCCTGGGTGGTATTTCAAAGAGTTAACCCACCTTAAACAAATTGGAACCATAGAAGATTTTGCCAATGAATTCCAACAGTTATCCGTTATGGTCCTGCGCCCAAAGAAGATTCACATATTTGTTTATTGAAGGGCTTAAAGATTCCATCAAAAATATAGTAAATCCTCTAGAACCTCAAACTCTAGGAGAAACCATACAAAAAGCAATGAAAGTTGAAAACAATGCTTCAAAAGAAAAACCCAAGTACCCTCCATCAAATACCCCACACAGGTATGAAGGGCCAAGAAAGGACAATCAAGTAAAGTAGTGTCATCTCTGCAAGAACCATGGAGTTTTGTTCATGGATTACCAAAAGAGAGAAGATCTACAAAGAAAAGGATGATGTTTTAAATGTAAAGAACCATGGGAACATGACCACCAATGCAAAAGAGGACAGGTGCACAAAATTGAGGAAACTTATGATGATGACATGCCTAACAAAAGAGCAAAATTTGATGAAAATGAACATGGCTCATTAGCTATCATTACTCAAGAAAATAAGCATAGACCTTTTTGAATCAAAGGAACACTTAAAGGACAAAAAGTAATTGCCTTGGTAGACACTGGAGATTTCCACAACTTCATTAACAAGCACCTAGTGACAAAAAGAAGATTGAAGACCCAAGAATTCAAAGGTTTCAAAGTAGCATTAGCAAATGGATTCATTGACCAATGTACAAAGGTCATTCCACAATTAGAGATCACCTTGGGTGAGCAAACAATTAAGAGAGACTTCTATGTTGTGAACTTACAAAATGATGTTATCCTAGGAATGCCTTGGATAAATTCTTTGGGACGTTTCACCATGGATAATCCTAATTCAGAAATATGTTTCAAACACGAAGGACAAGAAGTAACATTAAGAGGACTGCCTAATGGTTCTCCCAAAGTAAAAGAATGGAAAGAATCCTTAGGCATGACCGAGGAGAATGGATAGCCCAATGTATGGTTTTAGGTAAGTCATCTACTCATAAGCAAGCAGACCATGTAGACATCTGCCCTAATTTAAGAAAACACAAGGGTTTTTGAAGACATCCCCCCAGGTCTCCTTGCAAAAAGAGGCTTTGAGAACTCTATAGAACTACAAAAAGGAGCAAAGCCTATAATAACAACTCCTTATAGACATACTCATAAATTCAAGGAGGAAATTGAAAAAACCATCAAAAAATTATTAGAAATGGGTCACATTCAGCCAAGTAGTAGTCCCTTTGCTTCCTCAGTAGTACTAGTCAAGAAGAAATATGGAACCATGAGAATGTGTATAGACTATAGAGCCCTAAATAAGAAAACCATTAATAATCAGCATCCTATTCAAAGGATAGATGAATTAATGGATGAACTACACGGGCCCTATTATTTTTCCAAAATTGACTTGAGGTCGAGATACCATCAAATCATGAGGAAAGAAGATGTACCAAAAACAGCTTCTAGATGCCATTATGGACATTTTGAATTCCTAGTCCTTCCATTTAGCCTCACCAATGCTCTAGCAACCTTCCAATCATGTATGAACCATATTTTCAGGCAACAATTAAGGAAATTCTTGCTCATACTTTTTGATGATATACTTATCTACAATAAAACATGGGAGGAGCATCTCTGACATATTGAAGAAGTCTTGAATATTTTAGAAATAGCCACTATATGCGGAAATCTCAAAGTGTGAATTTGGGTTAGAAGAGATACTCTAATTGGGGCATAAAACCATTGCAGAAGGAGTGAGTGTAGATGAAGAAAAGATCAAAGCCATCAAAGAGGTCAAAGCCCAAAACCCTAACTCAACTTAGAGGATTTGTGAGTCTATGTAGTTACTATAGGCGTTTTGTAAAAGGATTCTCCAAGATTGTTGCTCCCCTCACTGATTTGACAAAGAAAGGAACCTTCACATGGAATGAAAAGGCACAACAAGCCTTTGAACAACTTAAGGAAACCATAAGTTCATGCCTGGTCCGGGCAATTCTAGATTTCACAACGCCATTTGAGTTACAAAGTGATGAATCAAGAGAAGGTATTGGGGCAGTTCTCATGCAAAAGAAACATCCCATAGCATTTGAGAGTCGAAAACTCATAGAAGCAGAGAAATGCTATTCCATATATGATAAAGAAATGTTGGCCATAATGCATGCCTTAGCCAAATTCCAGTAGTGCCTAGTTTGTGGGACATTTATCGTCAAGTCTAATCATAACAACCTATGTTTCTTCATGAACCAAAAGGATCTTAATGACCAGCAACAAAAATGGGTAAGTAAGATCCAAGCCTCTGATTTTGATATAGAGTATGTCAAAGAGGTCAATAACAAGGCCGCATACAACCTATCTAAACACCCTCAGCTCAACATCGTCACGGCATTTCAAGAGATTGGAAGAGAGATACCATCACTAAATACATCAAAGACCCCCAAGCAAATGAGATCTTAGAGGGAAGAATGCCCAATGGTGAATAAAGTATGGGAAGAGGTCATCCTATACAAGGAAAGAGTATTCTTGACTCCACAATCAAAAGTGAAAGGCAAGATTCTGAAGTACCATGACAACCCTCTATCCGACCATCAAGAGTACTACAAAACATACAAATAAATTAGAGAAAAATACTCAGGGAAGGGATTAAAGAAAGATGTTAAGAAATATGAGCAAGAATGCATGATATGCCAATAAAATAAGATAAAACAGACACAGCCTACCGGGGATTACTACAATCATTACCCATTCCCAATCAAATATGGGAAAGCATTTCAATGGACTTCATAACAGGACTACCTAGGATTCATGGAAAAGACAACATTTATGTGATAGTGGATAGGCTCAATTGTTTTATTGTATATTATAATTGTATTATCATTTAGTTTATTTTTATTAATAACATATTATATTATTATACTAATATATTTTCTTTAAAAGATTTTACAACATTACTATATTAATACTTTATTATATTCTTCCACAGTTATATTAATATTAATGATAAATTATATCATTATTAATTATTAATTATTTGTGTTCCTCAATTTATTTATGTTTATCTTTACTCTTAGAAAGGGGACATTACATGAATCTTGATAGCAATATCGCAATTTGACTTGCTGTGGAAAATATCTCCTACTTACAATAAAAAAGAGTTCATTCCTTGAGATGAAGAAATGAAAGATCAATTCATACAAGAAAGATAAACCGGCAAGCAGCAGAAGATCAACCAAGCCATTCATCATTCAAACATCAACCATTGAAGCATAAATCATTCGAGCGTCAATTGTCAAACAATCAAGAATAGCGTAAACAATCAATTCAGCAAACGGCATGAGGAATTCATCCAATCAACATTCATTCAATCATCAAATCAATCAATCAATCAACATAATAACATCAATCATTCAGCAGTGATCAATCAACCGAACAATTATACAAACCTCAATCATCCAAATATCAATCAGTCAAAAATCAATTCTAATGTTCCCTTCTTGCACCTGGTCAGTGCTTTCTGCTAACCTATTACCAGGTTCCCATAGGCTATTTAGAGTTGGTTAGAGGATTCATAGCTCTATGGAGAGCTCGAAATTTCGGTTTCAATGTGTTTCAACAATATTTCTATTTTTAGTAAGTGTCATTTTGGTCACTTGGCCTCAGTTTCACTCCCCACTCTGCTTTTGTGTAAAGCGTTCTTAATTTCAGTGTCATGGCAAGGTTTTTATTTTATTAATTATGTGTTTAAAAAAGTGACTTTTACTGTATAACTTAAGTGATTAATATTTTATAATGTATGTCTCAAAGAGGGACACCTAGTTGGAGAGACATAAGTTGTGTTTTAAAAGTCATTTGGGGATCTTTTTTGAGGCAATATTATATTTGAATAATCAAATTTGTCCTAATTTCTCCCTCAAAGTCTATATAATGTTCATTTAAATTTTTGCACACATAACGAGATGTTGTTGATATGAATTTGGAGAGCTCTTCTGGATATTGTTGAGGACAAAAATCCTCTACATAGATCTGTTTTAGGTGGTGCAATATCGACCCTAGCCGGTTGTTGGATTTTCAGTAAAGGATACTTCATTTGTGAGTTTTGGTGATCTGGGTATTGATGAAAACAAACATATACGAAGTCTTTTGATTTGGATTATCAGTTTTTAGCGTGTTTAGTCTCTTTTCGGAGTGCTGTTCGAGTTTGGTAAGGTTTGGTCTTTTCCGCAGTGCTGGCCATACAAATTTTAATGCATGGGAACCCTTATTTAGACTCATAACTCTTGGAGAGAATTTTCTATGGTTCTAGGTTTTGTTACAAAGTGTTTCCTTTTGATGAGCAAAAAAGATCAATACATAATATGTGCGCTTTGGTTTGTATTTATTGTTTCTCGCCGAAGTCACCCCTTTTGGAGGTAGCGCCCAGCTTCAGCTAGCCACATGGGTTATAAGGGGTGCAAAATGGCGTGACGGAGATTTTAAGTTAGGTTGCTCATATACTGAATCACGTGACTTACACCAGAAAGTCATTTCCCTTCAAAACTCCTGTTTATAACTCAACTCACGCATGACCCAAAGTATTGTGTGAAACTTTTGCGACCCCGAAAAGACTAGAAAACTGCATTCAAAACATCAGATGTGTCTACGCAAATTTTTGGTGGGCGACTTTCACAAACTTCAGAATTACCTTCATTGTTTTAGTTTCAGATGGGTCTTCTAAATCAGGAGAAAAAGAATTCTATCGTAACACCCTATCCAACAACTTCGAAAATGATATTTCAAGGACAAACAACTTTCAGTTGAACAGAACGAGAGAGAACACTGGATATTACGAAATGAAACGGTATGATGACGTAGGGGTTATTAAATAGCTTGTAAACACATTAACAGAGATCTATGGGATCCTTTAAAGTATAGTTCGCTATGCCAATCCTATTGATAAGATCTCTCTATAAGATCCAAAGACATTGTTCGTTATTTGCCTCAATCTAGCATATTTTAGACTACTCCGTGCAACGGGTACACTGACAATAAGTACGAGATGGTTTTTCTTAGTCGGAAAACTATCGACCCATGCAAACCTCCTAGAGATTAAAAATTGTAACAGACTGAGATGCAAGCAATGGATAACATCACTGAATCTACTTCCATTGCCCCAGATTCATTTCGCTTGCATTAGGAATGATGAATAAGGTAGTTCCTTCTTTCAAACCCTATTCCAAATAATGATTTCCTTACTCTGAATTTTAATCTGTACGCGCATACCTCTTTGATTCGCCCTGTGTATCTGGCCTATTCTCCCGTCACGGGCTATGTCTCTCGCGCTAGCTCTTCTTTCATGAGGGGTAGACTTGCATGTGGTTTTAAAGCAAATTTTCTTCCAGGAATTAAGTCCGATGAAGGGTGCCAATTAATAAATTCAACTTTATGTTTTTTATATTGAAGTTCACAAGAATAGAGACCAAGTGTCAAGTACTTGCTTTAGTAATTAATTTTAAATTTAATTTTTAATATAAATTTAATCTTAATTTTAATAAATTTATTATAATATATAAGATATTTTAATTAATTATAAAATTATATTGTTATAATATATTAAAAAATAAAAATTGTACTAATAAATAATTTTTTTAATTATAATTTTATAGATAATTATTGATTGCAAATTATAATTAATTTAAATCTTAATCTTAATTTTATTTGCAAATATAACAATAGTGCAAATTTTATTTTATTGATATATATTTTTTATTATATATGATTAATATTATTGTATATATAATATGAGCAATAGTATCAAATAGTTATATTAGTTTTAATAGATCAATATGATACATTATGAACTTTTAATAATGTCAAAATGGATTAAAAAAGCTAACCAATTATAAGTAACTTATTCCATATTAGGAATAATTTTACGTTGTAAATTTCAATTGGTTCACTCACGTAGTGGCTAAGTACTAATAGTAGAAATAATAAATTTTTATAAATTTTTAAGTTATACTAGAAATAATAGTATATTAATTTTTTAATTAATATGTTTTATATAGTTACAATAGAAGTAATAAATTTTTATAAAAGAATTTTTATTAAAACTATTATAAATAAATAAATTGATCTTTTAAACTAAATTTAAAATTATAACCAAATAAAATCACATAATTTTTTACATAAATAGTTGTTAATGTATAATTAGTATATAATAAAAATTAAAATTAAAAAACTTTAAAAATATGAATAAAAATAAATATATATTATAATATCATAGGTTGTTATTTAAATTATAATATATTGTAAAAATTAATAGTATAAACATGATTGCCAGAATGGAACAAAATTTATGGATGGTATATGTGAGAGAGAAATAGTGTTTGCAATCATCTAACCTATGTGAGACATATAGTTATTGTGTAATCAAAAATGTGACACACTTCTATGAACCATTACTCTTAAGAGAAGTCCATGTAAGAGGGTATCCCAAGAAGCGGCTCATAGCTTCCTAGTTGAAGCGACTTTAATCCTTCTCATAATGCTCATCAAATTGGCATGAAGGATTAGTGACTTGACTACTCTAAAATGGAATATTCAAATCTAAGAATGCAAGCTAGAAAATAAGAGATTAAGCTAAGATGTATGCAAGCAATTAGTAATCTAAGAATGAGATGCAAGAACAATGCAAGAGAGAAACTAGATTACTAATACAAGATTAAGCTATAAATGAAGCTAAGGTAAGAATTCAAATGACAAGATTGCAAGAAAGCTAGAATGCAAGAGTACCAAAAATTGAGATTTCTAGATTAGGACTTAGAATGTAAGAGAATGGACCATTGAGCAAGAGAAGAGCTTCCTTTTAGGAAATTGCCTCAAGAATGAAGGGTGAAGATTAAAAGGCAAAAGACTGGCTAGATAAGATGAAGAGGCAAAAGGAGATGCAAGGAGATGCAAGGTTAGGTATAAATGGGTGGTGACAATTAAGAGGCAAAAATGAAATGTTAGGTATAATAAGACAAAATAGAAATTTGAAAGCACAAATCCCTTTTAATTGTTAATTAATCAAGATTAAGTGGGTGCACACATGTGAATGTGTTCTTTTAATAAAAGTGTAGGAACTTTATATTAAAAGTAATGTTATAGAAATTAAATAAATATGCAAGCTCTAGAAATTAGACCATAGTATAAGCTTGATATAAGATTTTTTATTTAATTATGCAAAAGGGATTTTAAGGGTTACTCTACATAATGATGCTTAGCAAATAGATTATTTGATCAAAGAGGAGCTCAAGTTCTATTAGACCAATTTTAGGTGATTACATTTGCCCCTCTTTGACTAATGTGTGAGGGATTTGGGAATACATTGAGTCAAAGAATGATGATGCCAAGGAAGCTAATAAAGATTGGACTTCAAACCTAATTGAAGGAAAACTGATAAAAAAGACGAGAGTATCCAGCCTAATATGAAGTGATGAGACTGAATATCTATCCAGGGAGAGAGAGATAGATAATCATCTAAGAGACGATACTAGATTGATATGGGTCCTAATGAAATTGATATGCCTCAAAAGAGATCAAAAGGAAGCATGTCCAAGTGAACTAATATGAAGAAATGAGAACACTCTTTCAGAAAAGAGATGTGGAGAATCTCAACTTGATATGAAGTGATGAAGATGAGATGCCCTAAGAGATGATGTTTAGTCCCAATTGATTTAAGATTTGGTTCAATTACTAGATTTGCAGATTAGGAGATTTGATTGACGAAAAGATTTGATATATTGTCATGCCCCCTTGGGATCGAAATGAAAATGAGGTGCAAGGGTGAAGATTAGTCATAGAGATCCAAGAAAAGAAAGTGGAAGCAAGCAAGAAGAGATAGTGTCAGTAGCCAACTGCATTAGAAGATTGGGAATTTTGATTTTGATCGTGAGAAGAGGATCAAAAGTAAAGGTTTGCAGTCGAATACCTCAGCGGAGAGAAAGGAAGGATGAAAAGAAATCATAGCTCAAGAGAACCAGGAATGCAAAGCCAAATGTAGTCCTAGAATGAAATGCAACCTAAGAATAACAATGTATCCTAAGACTTTTCGAGTAGTCAAATCACCAATCTTGTAGACCACTAGTTTTCATCATTTGAGTGTTTGGGACATCAAAGGTCAGTACAGTCGTCACTTGTGCGAGAGTGACCATGAAGATATGAATACGATAATATCAAATAAGATGTAGGAAACACACGCAAGCATCAAGATATAAGCATCGAGATGACCTGAAAATGGTTTCCAAGTTAATGTTGTAAGATAGAACAAGCAATAGACAAGGAGATAATTCCAACCTCACCTAAGTGTCCAAATAAAGAGGGTCGAGGTATGCGTGGCATTCCAATCATGATGGAGGCTCTTATCACAAACACCCAGTTTATTAAACAACATAGGATCATTGAAATCACACCACTAGCAAATTTCAAAGAAAAAGATTGTTATTCCCATAGTCATGAATCTAGTTAAGTAGACATTGTCGAGCGACCTTAGAAGACATAGCAAATGAAAATCAATGATAATAGATAGCACACAAGAAAATACTTTGGCATAGCTCAGTCATTTTCAATTTCCTAGGATGTAAGTGGTGTCAGGTGTTAAGAAAACACCTTTGTGCTAGTGTTAAAGTGCAAGTGTGTAGTGAATAGTGTAAGATTTGATATGTGTTAAGAAAGACAACAATGCCCATGTAGGTAGTGTTAAAAAACATTAAAGGATTGGGTGTTTAGAAACACCAAGTAGTATCAGTGATAAAGTGTCCAACGAGAAGGACTGATAACTGACTCAAGTTAAGCGCAAGAGGTCAACCAAGAGGTAAAGCATTAACAACACAGATAAACGTATGATTGCCCCCGCACAACTAATAAGAACCAAGGACATGACAAAGACAATTTCCAATCCAAGACGGCAACTAAAGTTTGGAATTTATAAAAAAAATTAAATGTATTTTTCTGATTTTCTAATTGGCCCCTAACATTTTGTTGGGCTTTTAAAAAAAATTCAATTAACAAATTTCTCAATAAAAAATTGGCCAATGGACAGCGAGAAAGGAAAAAAAAATTAAAACATTTTTTTAATGTTTCTTAAGAACTATATGGGGCCCACAGTTCTGGCTCCAATTCATTTTTTCTTAGAAAATGAATGTCATTTTTAGTTTCTACTTTTTAAGATTTTAATATAGTTTTTATTCTTTACTTTTTATTTTTATGATTTTATAATTATTAACAATACATTATTAATATGTAATATTATAAATATATATATATATATATATATATATATATATATATATATATATAATTTTAAAAAATAATTTATTTATAATTGATATTCAATAGCAATTCAATTTTAAAATATAAAGAAATTTTTTTAAAGCTTTTAAATAATTAAATAATTCCAAGTAAATATAATATATGATTTTATTAGAAATTTGATTATTTTGGATTTTGACAAGTTTGATTTTGTTGAGAATCCTGAGGTAAGTCATTTGCCTCTCTATTGCTCTTGAATGTAACAGTGATCTCATTTAAGTGTTGATTTTTTTCCAGATAGTCCTCTACCAATTGTTTTGTTTTTGGAAACTTTTATTGTGTTCCCCGCTCCTTTGTTGATATCTTAGGAGCCTTAAAAAATTAAAACCCTAAAATATAAAGTAGGGTAAACGATGAAAAATCCCAAATCTTAACTTAAAATTAATGAGTTCTTTTGTCATGGATTCAACTAACAAAATAGGGGCTTGATATTGAGCCCCTATTGACCTTTATTTTTAGGGAATCTATTTGTGCCTCTCTAATCATGTATAATCGATGATTCAATGCGGATGTTGAATACAAGACTCAAAAATTTACATGTAACTTTATTCCCCATCTTGAATGAAGAAAATTAAATTGCAAATATCATACCATCTTCGTCTGACTATGGTTGGGTGGTTAAGATTGAGCATGCCATACAAACAGTAATACTACGTGGAGAAGTTGAAAACTAGGCAAGCCAATTTACAACTATTAAGATGACTAAATTAGTAGAAGAATCAGGGGTAGTGTACGACGTGGCATCAATAGGAAAACAAATATTAGGTTATAGCTAAAATAAAGCAAATGCCAAAAAGATATATTTCTATAAAAAAGGAAATATCTTGGTCATACTCAAAATTAGAAATATATTTTGTGTTACAAATTTTGATAATCTATTGATGGTAGATGTGAGAGAGAAATAGTGTTTGAAGTCATCTAACCTATGTAAGACATGTAGTTATTGTGTAATGAAAAGTGTGACACACTTCTATGAACCATTACTCTAGAGAGAAGTCCATGGAAGAGGGTATCCCAAGAAGCGGCTCATAGCTTCCTAGTTGAAGCAACTTTAATCCTTCTCATAATGCTTGTCAAATTGGCATGAAGGATTAGTGACTTGACTACTCTAAAATGGAATATTCAAATCTAAGAATGAAGCTAAGAATGCAAGCTAGAAAATGAGAGATTAAGGTAAGATCTATGCAAGCAATTAGTAATCTAAGAATGAGATGCAAGAACAATGCAAGAGAGAAACTAGATTACTAATGCAAGATTAAGCTATAAATGAAGCGAAGCTAAGAATTCAAATGACAAGATTTCAAGAAAGCTAGAATGCAAGAGTACCAAAAATTGAGAATTTTAGATTAGGACTTAGAATGCAAGAGAATGGACCATTGAGCCAGAGAAGATCTTCCTTTTAAGGAAATTGCCTCAAAAATGAAGGGTGAAGATTAAGAGGCAAAAGACTGGCTGGATGAGATGAAGAGGGAAAAGGAGATGCAAGGAGATGCAAGGTTAGGTATAAAAGAGTGGTGATGATTAAGAGGTAAAAAGGAAATGTTAGGTAGAATAAGACAAAATAGCAATTTGAAAGCACAAATCCCTTTTAATTGTTAATTAATCAAGATTAAGTGGGTGCACACATGTGAATGTGTTCTTTTAATAAAAGTGTAGGAACTTTATATTAAAAGTAATGTTATAGAAATTAAACAAATATGCAAGCTCTAGAAATTAGACCACAGTATAAGCTTGATATAAGATTTTTTATTTAATTATGCAAAAGGGATTTTAAGGGTTACTCTACATAATGATGCTTAGCAAATAGATGATTTGATCAAAAGGGGGGCTCAAGTTCTAGTAGATTAATTTTACGTGATTACATTTGGCCCTCTTTGACTAATGTGTGAGCAATTTGGGAACATGTTAATTCAAAGAATGACGATGCCAAGGAAGCTAATAGAGATTGGACTTTGAATCTTATTGAAGGAAAACTGATAAGAAAGACAAGAGTATCCAGTCTCATATGAAGTGATGACATTGAATATCTATCCAAGGAGAGAGAGATATCTAATCATCTAAGAGACGATACCAAATTGATATGGGTCCTGATGAAACTGATATGCCTCAAAAGAGATCAAAAGGAAGCATGTCCGAGTGAACTGATATGAAGCAATGAGAACACTATTTCAGAAAAGAGATGTGGAGAATCTCAACTTGATATGAAGCAATGAAGATGAGATTCCCTAAGAGATGATGTTTAGTCCTGATTGATTTAAGATTTGGTTCAATTACTAGATTTGCAGATTAGGAGATTTGGTCGATGAAAATATCTGCTATATTATCATGCCCCCTCAGGATCAAAATGGAAATGAGGTGCAAGGGGTGAAGATTAGTCATAGAGATCCAAGAAAATAAAGTGGAAGCAAGCAAGAAGAGATAGCGTCGATAGTTAACTGCATTAGAAGATTGGGTATTTTGATTTTGATCCTGAGAAGAGGATCAAAAGTAAAGGTTTGTAGTCGAATACCTCAGCAAAGAGAAAAGAAGGATGAAAAGAAAGCATAGCTCAAGAGAATTAGGAATGCAAAGCCAAATGCAGTCCTAGAATGAAATGCAACCCAAGAATGATAATGCAACCTAAGACTTTTGGAGTAGTCAAATCACCAATCTTGTAGACCACTAGTTTTCATCATTTGGGCGTTTAAGACATCAAAGGTCAGTACAAGTGTCACTTGTGCGAGAGTGACCATGAAGATATGAATATGACCTTATCGGATAGTATGTAGGAAATAAACATAAGCATCGATATATAAGCATAGAGATGACCTAAAAATGGTTTCCAAGTTAATGTTGTAAGATAGAACAAACAATAGACAAGGAGATAATTCCAACCTCACCTAAGTGTCCAAATAAAGAGTGTCGAGGTATGTGTGGCATTCCAATCATGATGGAGGCTCTTATCACATACACATAGTTTATTAAACAACATAGGATCATTGAAATCACACAACTAGAAGAAAGCAAAGAAAAATAATGTTATTCCCCTAGTCGTGAATCTCTAGTCAAGTAGACATTGTCAAGCCACCTCAGAAGACATTGCAAACAAAAATCAATGATAATAGATAGCACACGAGAAAATAATTCAGAATAGCTCAGTCATTTTCAATTTTATAGGATGTAAGTTGTGTCGGGTGTTAAGAAAACACCTTTGTGCTAGTGTGAAAGTGCAAGTGTGTAGTGAATAGTGCAAGATCCGATATGTGTTAAAAAAGACAATGAAGCCCATGTAGGTAGTGTTGAAAAACACTGAAAGATTGGGGTGTTGAGAAACACCAAATAGTGTTAGTGATAAAGTGTCCAACGGGAAGGACTAATAACTAACTTAAGTTAAGCGCAAGAGGTCAACCAAGAGGTAAAGTATTAACAACTTAGATAAATGTACAATTGCCCCGACACAGCTAAGAAGAACCGAGGACAAGACAAAGACAAGTTCCAATCCAAGATGACATAAGGGAACGGGAAGCGAGATGGATGAGAAGGAGATAAGAGTTCATCCATGCGTTGATAGATGGAGTGTTGATTGCAATATTTCACCACTTGGGAGATTTTCCTACATTATTAGTTTTTTTTTTTGAATTTTTGGATTTTGATTTTTTGTATTTTTTTAAGACATTATATGCTTTTTTGAATTTTTTTTAGGACCATAAATTGTTGTACAGGAGAAAAAGTTCTTAGACGTGGAACTGTTGTAGAGGAAGACCGTTGAGAGGCTCTTTGAGAACACTGCCATGTGTAGTAGTGACTAGCTAAGAAATTTCAGAAGCAGAACTAGATGTTGTAGTATTGATAGGAGGATCCAACCAGTAGCATCCACCTGTCGAGAGTCCGATAGTCAAGGAAATATCATCTAGGTGAGATCCGCCAATATCTTCATGGACTTGTCTTAACTCTTTGTCAAATTTACCACATTCCAAATGCTTAGGGAGAGTACATTCTAGATTTCTCTTAGTCATGTCATTAGCGATGGAGAGATACCGATATGCACTTTTGGGAAAGGCAAAATGGAGTGGAGAGTGTGAAGTATGAGAGACAATGATGGTGGAATGGAGTGAGGAGAATTTGGAATCTCCAATGGAAACTTTGTTTTTCCTTTTATATCCAAGTCTTTTTGCTTGGGAATCCACATTGCTTTTGATTTTTCTTTGCTTTGGAGCACTTTTGATAATTCGTTTATGATGGATTTCGAGATTCATTTTTGCTTTGGTTTTATTTTTCTCTTTGAGGACCTTTGTGGTCTTTTGAATATTGCTTTTTGATTTATAGTCGCATGTCAATTAGATGGGACATGGTGACTTTTAGATATGAGTCGATTTTGTTTTTTGTGTTGTACATCCAAAAAAAATTATTATTTTTTAAATCTATAACATTGCTTTTGACTGGAGCAAGGAACCAGTGAGGCCACAAATCTGGGGGGGCCTCATCCCCGATTAACTCCACCAGCTAAAACCCACAAGCACAGAAGCCCAGTTAGGACACTGAGCCCGAGGGGCATAAGAACAAACACCGTCGTGAGACTGGCATAGGGACCGCAAGCACTCTAAGCCCAAGTGAGGGTTTGACAGCTGGAACAACAAACAACTCCTTCTCCATGAACAATTATGCTAAAAGATGATTCATTCCGACTCCTGTCTCGTTCGAATCATATACATATGTTGAACAATGATTCCTTCCGACTACCGTGCCCAACAAACATCATCGTGTCCTTCTGGGGATTTGAACTATTCATGTCTCACAGAAACCGTTGTGTTATGAGCTCATGCTCTTGTTCAAGCTAGGGATGTACTCCCTAAGCAGAATGCAAATGCCCCACTCCACATCCCTCGAGTAAATCAAGATATAAGATCTTGGGGGCCTCTCAATTTTTGACGCAGTAGAGAGTAACTCTGTGGGGTTTGAACCTTGGTTGTAGGCACTATAGGCAAGAAGCTAGGGCTATAATCCCTAGGCGGAATGCAAATGCCCCACTCCACATCCCACGGGTAAATCAAGATACAAGATCTTGGGGGCCTCTCAATTTTTGACGTAGTAGAGAGTAACTCTGCGGGGTTTGAACCTTAGTTGTAGGCACTATAAGCAAGAAGCCCCACCATTTCACCAAAGGGTCACCCCTTAAAATTTTTGAACCTTGGTTGTAAGCTCTATAGGTAAGAAGCCCCACTATTTCACCAAGGGTCAAGGTAACAACTCTCCTTTGAGAACCACAATAGAGAGCGACCCCATGGGGACTTGAACCTTGGTTGTAGGCACTACAAGAAAGAAGCCCCACCATTTCACCAAAGGGCCAAGCCCTAAAATTGTTGAACCTTGGTTGTAAGCTCTATAGGCAAGAAACCCCACTATTTCACCAAGGGTCAAGGTAACAACTCTCCTTTGAGAACCACGGTAGAGAGCGACCCTATGGGGACTTGAACCTTGGTTGTAGGAACTACAGACAAGAAGCCCCACCATTTCACCAAAGGGCCAAGCCCTCAAATTGTTGAACCTTGGTTGTAAGCTCTATAGGCAAGAAGCCCCACTATTTCACCAAGGGTCAAGGTAATAACTCTCCTTTGAGAACCACGGTAGAGAGCGACCCCATGGGGAATTGAACCTTGGTTGTAGGCACTACAGGCAAGAAGCCCCACCATTTCACCAAAGGGCCAAGCCCTAAAAAATTTTGAACCTTGGTTGTAAGCTCTATAGGCAAGAAGCCCCGCTATTTCACCAAGGGTCAAGGTAACAACTCTCCTTTGAGAACCACGGTAGAGAGCAACCCCGTGGGGACTTGAACCTTGGTTGTAGGCACTACAAGAAAGAAGCCCCACCATTTCACCAAAGGGCCAAGCCCTTAAATTGTTGAACCTTGGTTGTAAGCTCTATAGGTAAGAAGCCCCACTATTTCACCAAGGGTCAAGGTAACAACTCTCCTTTGAGAACCATGGTAGAGAGTGACTCTGTGGGGACTTGAACCTTGGTTGTAGGCACTACAGGAAAGAAGCCCCACCATTTCACCAAAGGGCCAAGCCCTACAAATTTTTGAACCTTGGTTGTAAGCTCTATAGGCAAGAAGCCCCACTATTTCACCAAGGGTCAAGGTAAAAACTCTCCTTTGAGAACCATGGTAGAGAGCGACCCCATGGGGACTTAAACCTTGGTTGTAGGCACTACAGGAAAGAAGCCCCACCATTTCACCAAAGGGCCAAGCCCTATGTTGCACATCCAAGCTACTTCCAAAAGACTCAAGAATTATGTATGAATGAGGCCAATATGACTAATTTACATGGGGAGGTGGATGAGAAGTGGTTAAGCCACTTATTTTAGGAGGGGAGGGAGATAAGGGGTCAACAATCACAAGTGCAAAGATACCATTATGATCCTCATCATTCATGAATGAGTTAGATAGGTCAAGAAATTTATCTTCCATGGAACGTTGTTGATTGTGAGTTGTCCTAGAAGAGTTAGACAAGTTTAAGGAAGCATTATGTGAGTTTGACTGAGATGGTCGATTCCAGGGACTAGGTCCTCCTTCAAGTGGTAAGAGTGCATGAATGGGAACCATTTCAATTCTAGATCTTCCTATATTCCACAAAGTTGTGATAAGATGGGGTTTTATGTACCCATGATTTGCTAGAGCAATTATAGTGTTTCTTTGAGGTTTCCTAGGGGCCATAGGAATGACTTCCACTGAAGGTTGGAAAGGATCATCATCAACTTCTTGATCTTGAGAGTTAGAACTCTCTCCTCTCTCAAAGTTGGTAGGAGGAGAATATCTATGTATAACATCAATTGGAATTTCTATAGTAGCATCTGATAAGGAATCCCACTTGTATTCATTTGAGTCTGTCTCGTTGTTGCGATACTATATGATATAGTCAGTTAGAGACATAATAGGAGGTAAATTCTCATCATCATTGTTATATGTTTTAGAAGGAGCATTCTTAGTGGTGGGAGCTTGTTCAAGAGAAGGATTAGTGGAGTATTTTAGAATAGGCATACCCTAAGGCATATACAAGATGTGGGAGACATCATCCAGTTGCTCCCAATTAGGATCAGTAGTATGTTCAGTAGTAGCAGTCTTCCTCTGTAGGACCAGCGTCATGTTCTTGATAATTTGGATTAGAATTATAAATGTATAGGATCCTTTCATAAGTCAAAGGTTGGATTTATGCTTTGTCCTCGTCATTTGAGTCCTCATATGCATTGGTACTGCTGCTAGGTTTACTAAGCTTGTGTTTGTGATAACCAACACCAATTTTGTCCTTAGGATCTCTGCATTCAACATGTATAGGTTCAAGAAGACCTTTTCCTTTTTCAAGAGAGATTCTTCCATCATGTCCCATCTTTTTCATAAGATGATAGCCCATACCATATTTTCAAGGTGAGATTTCAACATGTTTATCTTTCAAGTTAGACTCTTTGTTCATGAAGAGTGAGGTAGAACTTTCATATCTTTCCAGTTCCAGGGGAATTGTATCCTTGATCATCCTAATTCCCTTATGAATAATAGGTGTTGAAGTTGACGGAGATGATCTTCCATGTGATTTTGGGAAAGTGTCCACCCGATAGGTTCCCATGCCAACAGGTCTGACAAGTATTCTTTTTCCATGATCTGATAGGGATTCTATTTTAGGTGGTGATCTGTCTTTGTTGTAGGGAACCATATGGTCTAATTGTTTAGGACTATTAGGAGCACATGTTGAGTCTGCAAGAATAGTGATTTTGATTCCATCATGAGGAAATTCAATGCAGTGAAGGTATGTTGAAGGAACTACTTGCATAGCATGGATCCATGGATGACCCAAGAGTATGTTGTAGTCCAAATGAATATCTAGGACTTGGTAGATAATGTCCCCCTGAACATGACCTACTCTGATTGGTAAGACTACCATGCCTTTAGAAGAGTGTTCCTCTTCGTCATATGATTTGATTTTTAATTTTCATCTAGGATTGATAACATGTTCAGAAAACCTAAGAGCTTTGACCATTTTAAAAGTTAGATGTTTAGACCCGCACCTCCATCTATCAAGAAGCACTTGACTCTAAATTGTTGAACGACGACTTTAATGTGAAGGGGCTGATTGTGAGGACGATCAATAGAGGTGTCATCTTTCTCTGAGAAAGTGAGAGGAGGTGAAGCGAGGTGTCTAACCATGGATCAGAACTTGTTAATGTCTAGGTCCCTAGGAACGTTTGCCGCAAGAAGGGCTTGATTAAGAATCTCCTTATGAGCAGGAGAGATGTCAAGTATCTCAAGCATCAAAATTTGAGTTGTAGTCGATTGGTTGGCTGATTGAGTTGAAATCTTCTTAGAAGTAGAGGAGGAAGATGATCCTTCTCCTAATGAAGCTTTAGAGTTAGTTTCCATGTTGGGTGATTCAACTTTAGCTTTGCCTTTAGCATGCTTAGAAGATTCAATCATATTGATCACATTGTCATTGTTAGAATAAGTGTAGGAAACTTTGTTATGTTTTTGTTTAGAAGATTCTCCCTTTTCAATTTTAGGGAGAAGCTCTTTGAAAGCCTTGTGATCATTGTTTTCTTGTGGGAAGTCAACCACAATAGTCTCATTGTCAATTAGGTCCTGAATGAGAATTTTAAGTTTCATACATTTGTTGGCTTTATGGCCTTTGTTGTGATGATAATCACAATAGTGGTTGTCGGTCCACCATTTAGGATTTATTTTAGGATCATAAGATCTCAAATTATAATACACCTAAACCCTAAACCCTAAGGCCTCATTTGTTTATAGAATTGGAATTTGATTCAAAACCTGATTATCTCAAAATCAGGTTTTGAAATTCTGGTTTTGTGTATTCGGAAGATAGTTGGATCATTTTGTTGACCTGGAAGATGACTGAGACAATCCATCTTCTACGTTTGGTTGCCATTTTCGAAATTGGAATTAGAACTGAGAAATTCCTATTTATGTGTTTGGTTTGCAATTTCAAATTGGAATTGGAATTACATTATCCATTTTTGTGTTTGGTTCTACATTTTGAATTGGAATTAGAATTTGACAAGAAAAAATTGAAGTTATTTTAATTATTATATAATGTTTTAATTTAATATTTTATTTATTTTGTCCATTTTTTATTTATATTTTTTTTATTAATTTATATTTTTATATAGTAAATCATAAACAATTTTTTATTTATTTTTCAATATTGTGAATAGTAAACTTAACTTTTTAAAATAATTTTATACATTATCATAAACAATATTATAACAAGAAAATAATTATTGCATTGCTCGATATCACATCAAAATAAAAATAAGTCATATTGTCCACACATATATCTATTTCTGCATAATGACCCAACAAAGTAGTGCGATTGTTGTACAAAGAAAACATCGTAAAAACATGACATCGAATTTATGGGTAGCCTCCGCTTTTGCAATAGCTGTCTCGAGTGCTTTGCAAGACTTGCACTCATCATCCACAACAATTATATGTGTAGAAGGTGCAGATGCTGTAGACAACGATGGGGTGTCATCGACCCACTGAAAGTAGTCACATCCATCACCATCCTACAATATAAATCTAAGTTAGTATTGCTATAATGACTAATATTTATTCTTTGTAAATATTTAAATATTGTACAATTAATAACTTTTTTCTTATTTATGCAAGTCCAAAATTTACGCTTTGGATTAGTGTCCATGTGTGATGTCCTCAACACACAGTGCACTCCATCACCACAGTCACACAAAGGGACATTTATCATAGCCATCACTGTATCAAACAAAGTTTTGTTCATTCATACTATTTTTTTTCATTCATATAACAACATGACTATATTCTATCAGTACAAAATGAAAAAGTTTCATTTATGTTGATATTACGAATTTATACAAAAAATATAATGAAACATCTATAGCATTAGATAAAAGATGGGGAAGAACAATATCCATGAACTGAATGGTGGTGTGAAAACACACCGTTGAATGATGAAAAAAGGTATTCAATATCATTCATTTGTTTTAGGGGGGGAAATATGAGATCTATTCTCAAACCCAAATTCCCAACAAGGAGATCCAATTTGATCAACCTAAAAGGCTAATGCAGAATCAGATAAATTTGATGGAGAATATGAAAGAAAGAATAAATCTAATGTTTCCCTAGGTAGAATGTGTTATACTTGAAATTGAAATAATTGAAGTGCAAATACTAACCTTGAATTAGGGCAGATCTGGAAAACGCTAAATTCTAGCTTCTATATGAACTTTCTGAAGATTTTGTCACCTATTAGAGACTGGAAATGTCGAGGCGGACAAAACCCATAAATATTTTCTCCAAATTCACACAGGTCGACTTTGACCATTTAAAAGGTCAAAGACCACATTATTTATTTGAAGTCCGATTTTGATTCTATTCACAGATCCAAAAAGATTGTTGAAAAGGGTATCCAAATTCTCTCTCATATCTCAGATTTTGCACCTGTACCTACAAGAAAATGGGGTTTTTTTGGTTGTGTGGGGGCTTTGCCTTAGTCAAACCCCAGTTTAGGAATTAACCTTGAAATTGAATTGAAATATATTGTGCATAAACAAAGTAATTGAAATAAATCACCTCACGTATGTTAAAGTTCTTGTAGAGGATTCAAATCCTCAAATCCACAAGTAGGAATGCTTTAATGGATGGAAAGATGTCTCTAATCAATGGTATTTGATCTTCAACACCAATCTTGATTTGATCTTTGCATATGAGAAGGCTTGAATGGATGGAGAAGGGTGGATCTTCAAGGGGGCTCTAAAGAGATTGAATCCTTCAATGGCTAACAATGGATCTCCTTGATGGCTGAATGCTTGAACACTTGAATGCTTGAAGACTTGCTTGCACTTGAGAGCTCTAGATGCTTGATTGCTCGAGATGAGATGTGATGTGAAAACTTGATGTCAAAATGAGAGAGGAAGGCCTCCTTTTATAGTGATCTAGGGCACACTCCTCTATATGGGCCACCTTGGAGAATTAAATCCCAATTAGGTCCTCACCTTTAGAAAATATACCTTGATTAAATACAATTAAAGGATTTACTATTTCGAAGCTCGAAATAGTCGACTCAGAGGCGGAGAAATAATTATCCCGAAAGCCAAACTGCCGACAGTTGAAAATTTGAAATCCTGGTGGGAAGAGGTCAAGGTTGAGGTCAACCCTGACTTGGTTAGGGTCGAGGTCAACTTTGACCTCAAACCCTAACTTTGCCAGATTTTGCAGCAGAGGTTCCAGGAGATGTCAGAAACTTGGAAATTGATATCTGAATAGGACTGGATGTCTGGAATATATATAAAATCCTCTATTTGATGTGATGAAGGACTAGGAGGTCTCATTTCTAAACCCTACCTAGAAAATAGAGCCATGGAAGAGGGAAAATCAGGAAAGTCCTTAAGACCTTAACCCTAATTTCACTTAGAATGGAGAAATCAAGCACAAAGAAGAAGTGGAAAGTGGGGAGAAAGCCAAATACATGCAAAGACCTAATCAAGGTACTTAACATGACCCCAAACCACTTACTTGGAGGGATAAATGCTCTTAACATGGAAGTGCTTCCATTTTAAGATGATACAACTATTAAATAAGAAAACACAAGGAAATTCATGCTCTACGCCCTTATGCCCCACATTTGATGAGCAACCATCTCATATCCCGCTCATTCTTCCCATTACTGTCTGTATTGTTAGATGGTCAATCCTGCATCTACAAACTAAACATGATAGAAAAACTAAAACTTGTTTATTTTTAAATGGAATACACCAAGGAGCACCATCATAAATATTAACCATTTACAAACATGAATAGTAAACGATCATCAGATAGCTCATTTTTTTATCATCATATGTGGATAGTTTTGGCATCAATGTTTGAAATAGCTTCTGGATTCGATTGTGTAGAAGTTTTTCACATCAACATTTTGGATCACACTCTGTGATCCATCATCTGGATGAAAGAGAGAAAAATGATTGCAATAGAGCAAAATGATTGCTCTCTTTCATCCCGATAAAGGATCACATAGTGTGATCAGAAACATTGATGCTAAAAATATCTACAAAATTGAATCCAGAAGCTATTTCAAACACTTTTAATGTCAGCATTTGTGTAGTATCACAATATCATCATATGCGTGGTCTCAGAACTATCCATTTCTATTTCTATACCTATCATGTGGTTTTAAAAAATGAATGAAATATCAAAAGAAATGAAAGATGAAATAGAGCATTGAACAATGTAGAATTATTCCATTTAATTTTGTAATGCAATAGTAATAACAAGATGGTTAGGGTATATGCATATAACATGGGACAAAATCATGAACAATACAGTCATCTACCAAAACACATTTATGATGTAATGCAGTCATGATGTTCATCAAGATTGTCCTTAGATTGATCATTATTCCATACATGGCTACTGTTATTCCAGCAGTAGCCATGTATTGAATAACTATTATAAATTATGAGATAATGAAATGTATAGTGGTCATCATAGCAGGTACATTTGAGGTATAGTGGATTCATACAGTCCAATCAGTGTATAAACTTAACAACATCTTGAACATTAGCTTAAAGCACAACTAACATTGAGTATAACATCATTTCACTTGCAATGCATAAAATATCATAACACAAAATGCATCAGGTCCTCTTAAGGAACTAAGCACGATAGAATACACACATCCACTACAATGCAATCACAACAATGAGCAATAGTTCAAGCACATCATAAGTCACAAAGAGTACAAATGCACACTGAAGTAGAACGTAGTTCAGGCACTTGAGAGAAAAGCATAAACATAACTCAACATTTCCAGAAAGAATACTTAGAATCATATTCATCATCATGGTCTATGATATTTCCTATCTCAGAGGTTAGGTATACAGTCAAGTTACTTGATCTAATAAGAGAAAATAGTTCATCTTTCTAAACTTTTACCCATAGAGCCCTTTACGATTTCATATGTTTGGGAATCAAGTCATCAAATAAAAGGAACATGATATCAGTCTTGAAGGAAGAATAATTTCTCTGATACATTACAGATGAATCAACATCACAAAAATATAGACAAGGTTGGATTGTTGTACTCCACTATTATATAGGTTCATTACTAGTCATACTTTTTACCTTCTTATTAAAGGAAGATGGTACTGACACAAGAAATCTTGGTTTAGTGTGAAATGTTGTGGTGGCCTTTATGGAGTAAGTTTTATTTATGGATGAGGGAAGCACTTTGATTAAATTCTATGAAGCAGTTTGCAAAATTGATGTGGGAATTTTTTCTTGTCCATGGATTATATCTGGTATTTAATCCATGAATTCTAAAAGAAGTATTGTTGCCATTAGAGTTCCCAAATTACTACCATCTCTATTTTTCTCAAAGATTTCAAAATTCTCCAAGGTAACCACATCAAGAACAATTAAAGGTTCAACAAGGCAAGTATCCTGGAAATGACAAATTTGATCATTTTCACCAAATGCAATCTACATAATTACAAAATCCAAACTAAGGATCATGGACATATCACTAGCAACCCACCATTAGTGAAAATTCATTTGTAATCAAACCACATTGGTGGTGGAACCTCATAAAGTTCTCCAACCAAATGAACAACTTTCTCATATTTGAAGTTGACAAACTATGTTGGAATAATTGGGCAAATACTCAATGATCACTCCTTATCTTTGGATGTCTTCAATGCCAATCAAAGTTCATTTAGATCCATACGAATCATTTAAAAGATGATTTTTTTAACAAATACTTTGACTGTACCCTTACAAGCAATGACAGGTGTATGCACCCTAAAATGGTTGCTTAGACTTTGGGCCCTCATTCAGCAATTTATCAAATCCTTGAATCAATATTTTCAAAAATTAACATTTTTCAATTATATCAATTTCCTTGATCAAATCCTATTTTTATCATTTTTGATTATTTTCTATGGGCTAACCATTTTATCCTAAAGTCTTTATTTATTTAAGAGGAATTTCCTTCTTTTTTATTAAATAAAAAAGCCCCCCACTTCTCCTCTTATCCTAAGTTGCACAAATAAAAGACTATTCCTATTTTATAAAAAGGGAAAAAACACTTTTTTATCTCATATGGACACAAAAGTCAACTCTTATTTTCTCATTCGAGGATATTTGTTCACATAGATTGCTCCTCTTTCAAAGCTCCACCGTTGATTAAATCTTTTGCCTCTTAATCTCCATGGTCCATTCCTTTTCATTTCCTATAAAAGGAGAGCTCTCTTCCTCATTTTCATATCAATCTTTTTATGCTAATGTTATGCTGTAGGTTTTCTAGGTGACTTTGGAGATTTGGAGCATTCTTGGCTTTTGCATCTACATGTTATCTTAGTTTCATTTCTTGCAATCTAGTTTCATTATCATGGCATTCATAGCTTCATATTTAGCTTAGTTTCCTTTATGCTTTAGATTAATTCATCTAGCTTAATTATGAGGCTTTGTAATACTTGTTCTTTCATTTTCATAGCATAGCTTGCATTTTCATTCATAGTATAGCATTGCATTGCATCCTCATATTGATTCTTGAAGATATTGGCATTCTTGCCCTTGTCTTCATTTGAATATCTCATTGTGTGGTTGACTAGCAAGGTCATAATCTTAATAGCTCTAGCTGAGAGCAATCAAATAATCTTGCAACTCCATACATAGAGAGCTCTAGGTCGCTTTCTAAAGTTTCCTATTCATGGATTTTCTTAGATATAATGACTTAGAGAAGTACACAATTTGAGTGTACATTTTTGGCACCCACTGTGGGGCAAAACATTTTTGTTTTGTCCTTCATTTTATGCACTTCCGTCATTTTTTTCGTCAATATTTGCTTGTTGTTTTGTCAAATATTTTGGTCTCTGGTTTTTTTGACAAAATTATCATGCGATACTTTTCCTAGTATCATGCAATAATTTCTTACATATCAGTGTGATATTTTACCAATTAAAATATCATACTCTTCGATAGATTATATCGCACTCCTGTTATGTTCTTTGTCGCACGCAGGTATCAAGAAATATCACACAGAGATATAGTATCGCACTAGTACATGACGAAGTATTGCACGACTATTTTTCTGACAAAAATATCGTGCAGACCTGGAAGTGATTATTTTTAGCTCTTTTTTTTATCTTGCAAGTTTCAGGTTTTCTGTTATCTTTTTAAAAATTTCAGCGTTTTCAAAATTTGTGCCACTCCACAAAACTAACACCTATTTTGAGAAATTTTCGCATACGGTATCAAAAATTGAAGTGTGATATATCATTGGAAAGCTCTTTCCGAGCCTGATCCAACCATGTTGGTTTCATTTTCAAATTGTATCATTTGATCAACTATTTTACTTCTAAATTATCTAATTTTTGATGTCCTAACCATTGTGGGGCTAACAAGTTGTGATTGTAGGTGCCTCTTGCTTAAATATTTTGCCAAAAGATTGCATGCACAAGGGCTACTAACGATTTTTGTAGGGCTGCCCAAAAGCGTTTAAAAAAAAAAAGTGTGCTTGTTATTTATTTCATTTCAAGTGTGGCATTTACTAGTTGTTTCATTTCATAGGAACATAATATCTTGTTGTAGGAATCTTTGGATGGTAGGAGAAGTATGCTCTTCACCCTTGTGGTGAACCATAAAATCTTGACCCATCTTTGGATTTTGAAACCAAGAGGGTAACTGAACTCTTTTTGGTGTGTTTGGGAGAAATTTTGAGATAGGGGAGTATGCTCTTCACCCTTGTGGTGAACCAAAAACCTTGAACCTCAAAGATTGATCCGCTCTTTGTTTAGCTTTTAGAATCCTTTAGCAGGCCTACTCTTGAGCAATCAAGAGGAACGACCCAAGTGGGGACAAGCTTCTTGCTGACTATTCCGACCCACTATAAACTCAAGGCTATCAAGAACACAAAACCTTGATAGACGTAGTACACTTATCTTCGCTTGATGTGAGTACTTTTGGGATTGTGACCATGAGGAAAATGTTGAGCAAGAATGCTTAAGGTACTCTTGTGGCCGCGAGGTCCATTATTTTCCACAAGGTAAGGAGTCCCTTTGGGCAGCAAGAGGGGTATTACGAACGAAAGCCCTTATTAAGAACCATAGGTAGAAGCCACCCTATTTTTCCACTTAGCTTCTTGGTGTAAGGATTGATCCAAGTGGAATAACCCGAATCACCCCAAGATTACTCACCATCTGTGTTCCTTTGGTTGTGTCATTGACACTTCCACGACAAATCCAATATCTATTGTGGGTAACCACTTTGTGTGAGGCAATGGAGCATCAAGTGTGGGCCAAGTTGTTAAGTATTGAGCCATTTTCTTTTTAGGCTAGTAAGTGCTTGAAGTGTTCTCGATGTGATCTACCTGTGTAAACATTCTCAAACATTAAACATCACGGTAGCATTCATAGGATTTTATTGCTTTGATATCACAATTGCTTGTCTTCGCAAGGTTTCTTTTACTCTTGTTTCAAGTGTTTTATGACATGTTTAATCACCTACTATTTGCAAACTTGTCTATTTACTGCTGTCACTATGCTTGAAATCGAAAAAAATCAACCTTCAAACTAAGATTTTGAACAAATTGCCCTTAAAACTGATATTTTTAGCACTCACTGGTCAAGAATCGTATGACATTGGAACAATATCGCACCTTGTACTGAGAAATATCATGTGATAGTTCGCCATTGGAAGACTATTGCCCCGCTTGCCTGGAAAGTATCACCTGGGCTACCTAGAAACTGTCACCCTGATTAATGCAAAATATCACCTGGTCAGAAACTATCACCCTATTAGCCTGGAAACTATCACCCATAATCCTTTTGTTGTCTATCTGATTTATGCAATTTTCAACCTTCTCTTGGTTGACCAGATTTTAGTAGGTTTAGTACCCTGCAACTGAAAGCTTGTTTGTACCTCAGGTTTTTGACTCTAGACATCTTGAGTTAGTAATCTTTGACTTCACCAAAGATTTTGCTTGTCATTGGTAAGTTAGGAATCATCCTTGTTGACAAGATTCACTTTTAGATCTTTTGATTGCACACTTGGAGAGTTTGAGTACTCTTTTGTCCAAATCCATTTTCATATAAATTCAATTTCAATATATCTTGGTTAAATTATACTTTTGATCCATATGTGCTAGGATACTTAAATCCTTTTATTATGCACCACTATGGCAGTATTGATTGATACCTTTTGTCAGCTTTCTATCTCATCATCTCTCTTTTGGACGATTGAATATTTTCACTATCCTAGTTTGACAATTAGCGATTCATAAGGTTATCTTCTCACTAAGGGTCTTTTCTTTCATGCCAGTCACAACAAGATACCAAGTGGACCAAGGAAAACAACCTCAGGTAGTTTTTGAACAATTACCTTTAGTCCAAACTCATCAAAAGTGAAAGGGGAAGGAACCCGTCTTTGATCAATCTCCTAGGAGTGCTTTAGAAGTTTGGTTTGAGCCTAGGAGCAGCCTTAGTAAGTTGAGTACCTCTTTAGCACCTTCTCAATAAAATATGGACATGAGTTACACCTTAACAAGAAAGCAAAGAGAAGCAATGGATCAAACTCTTGATGACATTCTCCAAAGACATTGGGATAACATGATGTGTGGTGATGACAATCAACCTGAATCACCTCCCATTAACTCAGGGTATTTAGATGCTCATCAAAGAGATGAGAGACATTTTTCACAAGCTCACCAAGATGCACAGTCACAACATGAAGACCAAAACAATGAATCTAGTGATGCTCATGTGAATGCCGCATTCACTAATGGTTTGTACAAACATTCAAGGTCCAACTCTCCTCTCAAAACAACCTCAAGATATACAAGTGAAAGGCTTAAGAGAATTGAGTGTGAAAAGAAAGCATTTTTGGATGAACAAGCCGCTAAAGCATAAAATTTTAGACAACTAGAAGAAGAGCAACAAGCCTTGTTGGAATTGCGAAGAAAGGCATTCTAAGAGGAACAAGATAGACTTCTAGCATAACAACTCAATGACCAATTCAACAATAGGGGTACCAACAGTGGAAACAACCCTCCACCCTCTACTCCCTCAAAAAGCCCAAGAAGTAGAAGGTGGTCAAGGACCCCTTCAAGATCTCCTAGTCCTAGAGGAAGAAGGATGTCACAACATAGGAGAAGAACACCTCCTAGGAACTCAAGACAACCCTCCCAACGAGCTCATCATGGCTCTCAACATGGAGGAAGTAGTGCAAGTTTTGATGATCAAGATTTCATGAGAATGTAACAAGAGCCACTATTCCAACAATATGTGGAGAAGTAACTTGATCAAAATAAAGATAAGTTCCTAGAGAGATTGATTAAAAAGGGTGCTAGAGTCCCTTACCACTTTGATGTGGATAGAAGAATCAAGAAACAAAGCCCCTCACAAGGAGAGGAAATTAAGAAAATAAAGAAAATGATGGAGAAGATGATGGCTCCAAAGGGTTCTTTCAACCTTGATTATATTTGTCCTAATCATTTTGATAGAAGCATGAGCATGAAGGATTTTCCTAGGAAAATTGAATTTCCCCAATATGACAATTATGACGGCAATGGTGACCCCCATGATCATGTGCGTCAGTTCTATACCATGAATTTTGAATTCCACCATGAGGACTCCTATCTTATGAGATTATTTCCAAGGAGTCTAAAAGGTCAAGCTATGGAGTGGTTTACCAACATAACCCCTCCTGCCAAAACTTTCAAAGAACTTGTTGATAGATTTGTGCAACATTTTGCATACAATTTATCAAGATCAGTCACCATGCTAGATTTGTGCAATTTGAAACAGAACCAAGGGGAACCCTTTGTTACATTCTTACAAAGGTGGAGACGATTGTGCTCTCATTATTCTAGAACAATTCTTGAACATAAAATGATTGACATCATTGTTAGCAATTTAGTACCTGAGATGCGTTGTGAGGTTCAAAAAATGGTCTTTGATTCATTTGACACCATGGTTGAAGCTGCATGCAAAATAGAGGATGTCTTAAAAGAGCAAGGAATTTTGACTAAACAAAATAGTAACAACAATAGTCAAAATAATAAAAACTCTCATAAGGACAAAAGCAAGAACTCGCACTGGAATAAGAATAAGCAAGTAGTCAACGACGGAGTTGTGGACTCTTCCCAACCCAAGGATCAAGGAGTCCTCCATTTGTCTAGTGCAGTTCAAGCTATGAAGCTTAATACATCCTCTAACCAACAAGAGAATAAACAAATATATCAAGACAAACCCAAAAAGGAAAAGTGACAATTCTCTAAGCTTGGGGACTCTTATGAGCATGTGTTCAAAACACTTATTGCTAAAAATCTTGCGCAACCACAAGATCCAACAAAGTTCTGCATACCTGACATTAAGCCATATTGGTGGAATGAAAAAGCCTACTGCATATTTCATAATGGCATTGGACATGACATTGAGAGCTGCTGGAAACTTAGACATCTTATTCAAGATCTTATTGAAAATGGTAAACTTGAGATTGATGGGTTGAAAACCAATGCAGACCATAAGGCATTCAAGGAGCCTTTACCCAAATATGATAAGGGGGAAACCTCTAAACCCAAGAATGGCAAGGCCGAAGTCAATTATACCTACATAGGTGCAGAAAATGTGATCAATATGCTTGAGGTTGTTGAGGAGAATGTCAACATGATGCAAAACAAAGACTCTCATGGTTATGATGTGAACTCTCCTCCTATATTTGATGAAGAAATTGTGATAGTGCTTAGAGGTCCTCACTCTCAAAGGTCATCCTGAACTCTTAATGCTGTCACTAGAAGTCAAAGTCAAGGTCCTGTGATTCGTAGAGGTCCTAGTTCTAATCAATCCAGCAAACCCAAGCAAGTGACATCCAAGAATGTCACCACCAAGTTAGCAGTCAATCCTAAAATGAGCTATAATCTTGTTGATCAATTAAAAATAATGCCAGCTCAAATCTCAATTTTTGAACTTTTCAAATTGTCCCCAAGACATAAGCATGTCCTTGAAGACGTCTTGCGTACATCCAATGTTCTTAACAACACAGATGTTGATCAATTTCAAAACATGGTTAACCATCTTACCAACCCTCATTACCTCACATTCTCATAAAAAGATGACAAAGCCTTGAGCCATCCGCATAATCTTTCCCTTCACATTGAAGTCATGATCCACAAGACTAGTGTTAGGTGTGTGTTGATTGATGGGGGTGTTGGGCCCAATATTTGTTCCTTGAGTTTGTTGAAAATATTGGGATACTCTGAGCAAGTTATTGATACTCAAAAGAAAATCACCATTAAGGCTTATGATGAGGCAGAGAGAAGCTCTAAAGGTTTGGTCGTCCTTCCTGTCAGGATTGGCCCTGTGGAAAAGGACATTTTGTTCCAAATTGTTGATGTTGGTCCTTTAGCATATAATATTATACTTGGTAGGCCATGAATTCATGACATGCAAGTAGTGTCATCTACCTACCAGGAATGTGTTAAGTTTCCCTATAATGGAGTCAAAGTTTGTATACCCGGGGATAGCACATTACCTGTAAATGCAATTTCAGCAGGAACTCATGTTCCTCTCAACAGAGAAGTAGAAAAGTTTGATGCAACTCTAGAACAATGCAAGGACAAGTTCAAATCCATAGACCTTGGTATGGGGGGATATCAAATTGACTCCTTTACAAAACTACCAGTCTCACCTAGGTCCTATGGTAAACCTTCACAAGAGATGCATCCTTCATCTTCAGCTATGACCTTGTTTGATACATTTGTAGAGTCTTCAGTGCCCATTCAAGATGAAAAAGAAGAGGTAGTTGTTAGATATTGGATTTACACAGAGGAAAAGTACAAGCACAATGAAAATTTTTCCCCATCTCCTAAAGCTTATGGGAGAGGATACACTTTGGTTAAAAATATGGGCTACCCAGGTCATGGTCCTCTTAGTCATAGACTAGATGATAAAGCTAAACCACTTGATCATGCTCTTTTTGGACGTAGATCTAAGACAATGGTTGGCCTAGGTTTTGAAAATCAGAATAAGAAAACTGCTCCTATGCTTGCTACGATGGATAACGATGATGAATTAAACTACATACCCAATTTTCAAAATCAACAAGACATGTGCGAAGATTGGGTCCCTTCTACCAATCTCCTTTGGTGAGATTCAAATACTCCAGCTATTGATTCAACAATTCGAGCTCTAGAACAAGAAGAATCCACTGTTGAAGATCATGTTGAGGATCCTATTCAATAACATCAATACAAAAATGGCATTAAAGAAGGTGTTACCCTTGGTGACATCAAATCATCTACCTCAAGGCCTAGGAAACATGCTTGGTGTAAACATCCCAGTCATGATTCAGATATGGACTCGCATGAGTATGAGTGGGATTCGTTCTCTGATTCTTCTACAATTGACATGGACGTTGATGTTGTTCATGCTTATAGTACCCAACCTGAGGTAACTAATGAGTCCAGTGTAGGATTGGTGGATTTGAATCCATAGGTCACTTTAGTGGACGATGCTTCGCTTGGTAGGATAAGTCCTGATTTGGGTACCTTAGAGGGATACTTGATAGATCCTAACTCTGCAATCACCAGAGATGATACCTTCCACATACACAATATTAAACCAGTTCTTGACCTACCCTTGTCAACCCTCACCTAATTGATTGGTCTCAGCTCTATCAAGATCCTCAGCTACTAACCTTTCAAAATGACTGAGATAGCATGTTACCTAAATGCTCTTGAACTCGTAGTCTCTTCCACCAACGAACCAACTACAAATAATGCTCGATGATGATTATTAGATGTCTATTAGAGTTGTGACCTTGCAAGTCAACCACTTTCATAGTAGCTTGCATTTTAGATTCATGATAGTTTAGTTTTGCATCTTGCATATGGAGAGAGCTCTCCTTTCATGTTTCGAGGACCTATCGGTTAACTGTGCTCACCTTTTCTTTTCTTGATCATATCTTTTTCTCCTTGTCTTTCACATCATGACCTACTCCTGACATCACAAGGGGTTAATCTTATCATCATATCTATATCCTAAGAGATCACTTTCAGAAACATGAGTCTATATCATACACATGAGAATTAAACATACATCTATGAGAGAGAATATACATGAGCATATAAACATACATTTTGAGCAATATGAGAAGACAATATCAAAACTAAAACATCCATCACAAGTGAGACAAATACACAAGATACATCACAAATCTGGTAAATCTCATATATGAATGACATGATACAATATACAAAATGGGATCCCAAAATCTGGATCAAAGTTTCATGATATGTATAAAACATCTAAAAACTAAGCCTAAGCCTATGTCTCATTGGCCCCGTCATGTGGAGCTGGTGGTGGAGGAGGTGGTGCTACATTCGGTACCATATCTGATCTTCTAGCTATCGCAGAGTTGGGAGGAGCCCTCTGACCCTCTAGTATGACTTGAATATAGAGACCATGGTAGTATGCAACTCGTGCTGCCTCTCTCCAACTCTCTGCAGTGGCCACCTGTATGGCTCTATCTTACCTCTCTATCTCTGCCTTCAGATTTTTCAGCTACTCTCTAACAGCTATCATAATCTGCAGCTGCTACATCTTCACCTCTAGTGCTTGGATCCTAGCCCTCAGGTCCTCTCCTCCCATAGCCTATCCTGCATCCACCTATCGATGAGCTGGCCTCGGCACATCCTCACCCTCATTAGCCAAACCATGTCCCCATGGTTGTTTCTAGCCACCTGATCAAGATCTCTATCCGATCTCTCTAACTCTCCCTCTCCCTCCACCATCTCCTCCATCCTCATCATCTCCCTCATCTCCCTATGTTTCTGGCTGTGCATCAGGCATAATGAACCTAGGAAATGGAGCTAGCCGCCGCTCTGCTTTGTAGGCTACATCAGCCCCTGCATCTGCCATGTATGGGAGATAGTCCCATGGCTCTCTTCGAATCATGGTTGTATCTTGTACTACCTACTAGTAATCCAACATCGACAGCCAAACCTAACCCTCCTCATCCCTAGCCCAGGTGTATGTAGTAGTCTCTGTCGATACTCACTACTGGCGCCCGAATTGCCTCCATACACGAGTAATCACAAACCTCTCTACAATATTTGAGTGCTGCCCTACCAGTGGCTGACTGCTTAACATATAACTCAGCTCCTCCTCTGCATCACCCCATGGCCCAACCTGCCTGTATGGCCTACACTGGAATGAGGTGAGCTCATCCAATACCCTCCTATAGTATGTCACATCCCTGCTATGAGGCTGTGATAGGAATCGTCCATACCTATAGATGAAGGGATGTCTCCTCTCCCTCAGCTACACTTGGGGATGCACCACAGTGATGTGCTCCCACGCCCACACCTATGCTAAGATAACATCGCATGCCCAGGTCCTACTCTCCTGATAGACAATCTCATGGAGCTCATGGTACATATCAGCTAATATGGTCAGGCCCCATGCCATCTGTCATGGGTGCACCACTAGATCCGTCAGCAATCTGCCCCATCCCAATGAGAAACCCTTCTAACTCTTGACAGTGATAAGGGCCTGTGCAATAATAGAAGCAACTATGCAAGGTACTGGGAAGTCCTTGCCAAAATCATCCATCAATTGATCCCAACTGATGTGTTTGTCTATGATAGTAACATCCTGGAACATGCCCTAGATGGCCTGACATCCCTCGATAGGATCTTGATCGTAGTACACCTATGCCAGCAAACAATCATGTCAGTTTCTATCATATAGAAACTTTACATCTATGACTATCTATAAACATGATTATACTTATAGGATCGCCATGGCTAGGCACTCGGAGAATCCGATAGACATCCTCTAGGGTGATCGATGCCTCTCCAGTAGGCAGATGGAAGGTGTTTTGCTCGCTATGCCATCTCTCAGCTAGTGCAGTCAAAAACCCATGGTCGGCCTGAATGTGGGGCAACTACAGTAAGTACCCAAAGCCCATCGCTCTCAGATCTGCCTGACCTGGATCATCTAGATCTTGGACATATCGCAACCCAGTAACCTTCAGCACTCTAATGAGTAGTGCCAGAAAGAACTTCTGCAAGCCATCAACCCAAGCCAGATGTCAAAACATATCATGATGGATGTCTAAAAATCAGTACAACACATCTTAAGCATGCAAACATTGTCATGACCCATGTCATTTTGTTCAAAAATATTACATGTCATTTTTCTATATTGTACGATATTGTTTTTGGACTAAGTATCGTATGATACTTTCTTTAGTAGCAGTGTGATAATATCTTTGAATGCGATACTTCACATAGGATCGCATGATAGTTCACCTGGTATCATGTAATACTGGCTTACATACCTGTGCGATACTATATGGACCTATGAAGTATCGCACGATAGATACTCTCAAAAGGTGTGATACTTGTAAAGTATCGTACGACTTTTCATACGAGATTTTTTTTAAAATAAAAATAAAAATCATTAAAAACATGTTTTAAATGCCTTAAATGCTCATAATGACTCAAAAAAGGGCAAGTTTTTTTGAAAACACACCGGGGCACCATAGTGTGGAGGCCAGTTGTGCAACCGAGCGTGCTCAAAATGATGCTTGTGAACTAGGACTGCTTCTTGTTGGGCCATTTTCTCTCTCTAAGGCTCTTAAGATTGTCAAATCACAATAAGACAAATGATTTTGAAAATGACCTTTTTACCCCTTATATAGCATTTTGACTTTTTGACCTAATTTTCAAAACACCTCGAAATTATGCAAAAAATGCACCCCTAGCTAATTTCGACATCCTGGATCCATTTTCAGACTTGAAATCAAAATATGAGTTAATCTTGATAGTCAAAATCACATTTCAAAATTTTCTCCTTCTTCTACGCAGTTGGCTAACCATTTGAGGCCTGATCCTTCGATCTTCACTGGGGCATCTTCATTTCTTCACCCCCATCTCTTCCAAACTCCTAGTCTTTCATTTATCTCCCTCACTTCGTCTCTTTGAGGTTTGACTTCATCTTTATCCTATATCTTTCTCAGTCAAACTTGGTCAAACTAGGGCATATCTTCACTGCTTGATGGTTATCCTATCATTCTTCATCTTTGATTATGATTTCTAGTGATTTGATCATCTTTATCAATTTGTTGCTTCTCCTCTACCTGATTTTGATTTTGATTTTGAGGGGGCAGTACCTATCAGCTTTAATCTTTAATTTAGCTTTGTCATTCAGTTTAGCTTGAGATTCTTATTTGAGACTTGATTATCACTTAACAACAACAGTGTTGGTCTTGTCTTTCGATTCTCTTATTTTCAAACTTGATTATCACTCAACAACAACATTGTTGGTCTTGTCTTTCAGTTGACTTATCTTTGTCCTGATGTGTTCCCATCCGTCGAACACACATCTGAGTTATCTTGTGATCCCAAATCGATCTCACATTTCAATTCTTCTTTGGCCACATGTGATCCAAAATCGATCTCACATTACCCAAAGAGGGGCAAATGTATGCACCCTAAAATGGTCGCTTAGACTTTGGGCCCTCATTCAACAATTTATCAAATCCTTGAATCAATATTTTCAAAAATCAACATTTTTCAATTATATCAATTTCCTTGATCAAATCCTATTTTTATCATTTTCGCTTATTTTCTATGGGCTAACCATTTTATCCTAAAGTCTTTATTTATTTAAAAGGAATTTCCTCCCCTTTTATTAAATAAAAAACCCCCCCACTTTTCCCCTTATCCTAAGTTGCACAAATAAAGCATTATTCCTATTTTATAAAAAGGGAAAAAACATTTTTTGTCTCATATGGACACAAAAGTCAACTCTTATTTTCTCATTGAAGGATATTTGTGCACATGGATTGCTCCTCTTTCAAAGCTCCACCGTTGATTAAATCTTTAGCCTCTTAATCTCCATGGTCCATTCATTTTCATTTCTTATAAAAGGAGAGCTCTCTTCCTCATTTTCATATCAATCTTTTTATGCTAATGTTATGCTGGAGGTTTTCTAGGTGACTTTAGAGCTTTGGAGATTTGGAGCATTCTTGGATTTTGCATCTACATGCTATCTTAGTTTCATTTCTTGCAATCTAATTTCATTATCATGACATTCATAGCTTCATATTTACCTTAGTTTCCTTTATGCTTTAGATTAATTCATCTAGCTTAATTATGAGGCTTTGTAATACTTGTTCTTTCATTTTCATAGCTTAGCTTGCATAGCTTGCATTTTAATTCATAGTATATCATTTCATTGCATCCTCATATTGATTCTTGGAGATATTGGCATTTTTTCCCTTGTCTTTATTTGAATCTTTCATTGTGTGGTTGACTAGCAAGGTCATAAGCTTAATAGCTCTAGCTGAGAGCAATCAAATAATCTTGCAACTCCATACATAAAGAGCTCTAGGTCACTTTGTAAGGTTTCCTATTCGTAGATTTTCTTGGATATAATGACTTAGAGAAGTGCACAATTTGAGTGTACAATAGGGTCTTTAGGAAAATAATTTACATTTCATTATCTCAGAATATATTACATTGATTCTTTCCTTACATTGATTCTTTGATACCTATCTATGTAACTATACAATAAATGAAAGTTAAATCACTATGAAAAACATTATACTACATTACAAGCAGACATTATAATGCATTACAAGCAGACATTTAAATCACTATGAAAAACAACTTCAAAACATAAACATAAAGATGCAAAATTTATTTGTTCATACTTAACAATGATCTATTAATTAGAGTTAAATAAACAATGATCTCCCGAGTTAGTAACAAAAACTATGTTTGATAAATAATCATCAACCATAAACAATCATAAACAATCATCAACCAAAACATAGTTGTATCAGTGTATGTGAACAAAGTATGATAAAGTTTCAACTCATGATAAAGTTTGATAAAGTATGTAGAAAATAACTATAATCCACCATGTGTAGCTACAATCTAGTCCACTCTCTCATCCTCAGTCATCAACAAGAACCCTTTGGCTCTTTCACGTTCAACCACAAAGGTGTCATATACCCTAAGGAATACACCTCAACTCAATTTAAGGATGGATTTGAGAGCAGTATATGTGCCCATCAAAGCATTGTCATGATCAATTTTGTGAAGGTGAACATTTCTCATGCCATCTTTTATTTTCTTCATTGTTTCACACATGGCATCCAAGGAAGTGGCCATACTTGCCTTCCTCCTCTTTCCCACCCTTGAGTCTGATGATGTAGGAGTTCCTCTAGCACTTGCAGTTGCAATGGACTGATTGGAATGATTATAAGGGTCTTCATCCAAATCAATAGCACTATCAAGATGTATACTGAAACCAATGTCCTCTTCATCATGCACATTGAATGGATCTTCCATAGGGTTCCCTTCTTTAGTCTCATGAGTCATCATAGCTACATTACCTTCAGCAATGTCATTACCCACAATTGCACCCAATTCATTGAAGTATTGGAAGAGCTGCTTCTTATACACTTTGGAGTTTTTGAGCTCTCTTCTCTGCATGTTGGCATAAATAAATGGATTAGGTTCTTTTTCTTTCATTATTAACGTTATAAGAATGCAATTTTATTTCCATCAAATAGTAGAGAGATCACCCTACCTTTAAATCTCATCCCACACGCTATCCTCAGCATCCATGCACTGAGTTGCCTCATTCCAAGAAAAACCACTTGTATTTCTTAGCTCTTTCATCACTCTATATGCAAGCTTCCATGTTTTCAGCTTATTTTTGAAGTTTTCCTTTGATAGATTGAGGTTCATATTCACATTGAACCTCCTCTCAATGGCAGTCCACTCTTCTTTTTTGAATCCTCTGTCACATTTTCTTCCAAGCTGTACTTGTTTGAGGAGCAAGTCTAAAACTTGTGTTCCATGTCTTTTGTCCACATTATCTTCTTTGAGGAAGAAGATATTTGGCTTGTGTTACTAATTTATTCCATGCTCATCATTAGTTATGTGTATTTCATGTTATAGATCAACTAATCATAATGTACATATTGTTGTTAATGGTATAAATATATTGTTGTTAAGGGTTTGGGGTTTGGGGTTTCTCATTTGGGGTTTGGGGTTGGGGGTTTTAGGGTGTAGGGTGTAGGGTTTTGGGTTTGAAAAAATTAGTGAGCAGTGCAGCCATGAAATGAGAGAGCAAAGATAAAAAAACTCATAAATTCTATTAACGCCCAAACATGTTTCGGGGGAATTTCACCCTCTCATCAGTTGACATGCCAATAAAACATACAAGGTGGTCTTTTATAGGATTTAGGGTTTTAGGGTTTAGGGTATAATTTAAGAGATAATTTAAGATATAATTTAAGAAATTTATCACTTGCAGCATTAGATTTGAACCAGAAAAGAGAGCATGAGAGAAAATAATAAATTTATTGAAAACGTCCAGACATGTTTCGAGGAAATTTCACCCTCTCATCAGTGGACTAAATTGTTTACAATAAAAGTACAATAGAAGGGCTTAAATAGAAATGAGAGGACAACCACCTCAACTTCCAAGAAAACCAACAGTCATGCTAAAAAATTAATTAATTAAAAATATTAATCAATCAATTGATTAATTTAAACAACACTATGAGAAAGGATTAAAAGACCCAAAAATAGGCATGTGCGGGTACTTTTTGGCAAAATCCATACAAGGTTTAGGGTTTAGGGAGAACCTCATGTTCATCACAAAGTAACTTGGCATGAGGGGACCCAACTCCCAACGCAGGAGGCACAAAATTCCTTGACAAACATAGTGAAGGTGATCATCGCTGAAACCCACAGGCACAGAAATCGAAAACCACCAAGTAATAAAATTGGAAGCCAAAAGGCAACCGAAAACCACCAATAAAGCTCGCAAGGGCTAGGGAGATGAAGCACCAAAGGAGAGAGGGCTGAAGGAGCAGTGAAGAGGCGGGGTCCTTGAGCAAGCAACCAAGCACGAAGAGGGGAATCCCAAAGGGGATCCATGGGAGGTGGCTAACCTACAGGGCAGAGTGGCGACGTCTAAGTAGGGCCAAAGACCCAAAGCTACTTGAGGAAGATGGTCAAGGTAGCAACCAAAACATAGAACTAGCGGCACAAAAAATCAATAGCACGATGTGGGGAGCCAAGAGCTGGTATGAAAAACCAGCAGGGGCAGCCGAAAAGAAGCCCAAGGGGCAACAAAGAACGACAAAGTCCGGGCCTCCACCAGTGGAAACGAATAGGAAACCATGGACAGAGGGAAGAAGGAGGCTCCACTCAAAAATAATCTCAGTAATAGTGAAGAAAGATTAGAAGATCAAACAAAATGATCGCAGGGATGATGGAGAAAAATGAACCAGACTCCAAAGAATCCAAACTCCATCGAAACAGAATGAAGAAAGCCAAAAATGATGGCCATTCAAACGAAACTGGCAAGAATCCAATGACAGCGTGAGAAAAATAATTTTAGGATATAATTTAAGAAAGTTATCACTTGTAGCATTAGATTCAAACCAGAAAAGAGAGCATGACAAAAAATAATAAATTTATTGAAAATGTCCAGACATGTTTCGAAGGAATTTCACCCTTTCATCAGTGGACTAAATTGTTTACAATAAAAGTACAATAGAAGGGTTTAAATAGAAATGAGAGGACAACTACCTCAACTTCCAAGAAAACCAAGAGTCATGCCAAAAAATTAATTAATTAATTAATTAAAAATATTAATCAATCAATTAATTAATTTAAACAACACTATGAGAAGGAATTAAAAGACCCAAAAATAGGCACATGCGGTTACTTTTTGGCAAAAGCCATATAAGGTTTAGGGTTTATATTTAAGGTTTATATTTAAAGTTTATGTTTAAAAAGTTTATCACTTGTAGCAAAAATTGATCCAGAAATCCATAGTATGAAAATAAATTTATTGAAAGCGTCCAGACATGTTTCAAGGGAATTTCACCCTCTCGTCAGCGGACTTAAATTTTTACAATAAAAGAATGGTTTAAATATGGAGGGGTAACCACCTCAACTTCCAAACCATTAATCATACTTAAGATAATTAATTAATTGAATGATTAAAAAATATTTAATCAATCAATTAAATTAATTAAATACAACACTATGAAATTAAAAATGGCCAAAATAGGCATGTGCGGGTACTTTTTGGCAAAAATCCATACAATAGTTTAGGGTTTAGGGAAGCCCTCATGTTCGTCACCAAGTGACTTGGCATGAGGGGACCTAACTCCTAAAATAAGAGGCACAAAAAATTCCATAGTGAGGGTGAAGAGCTGGAACCCACAGGCACAGAGAGCTGGAAACCACCAAGCAATAAGCTGGAAACCACCAAGGCAATCAGAAAACACCTAGAAGGCCGATAAAATCACCAAGAAAGCCCGTGGGGGCTAGGGAGCTGAACAGATTGCCAGAAAAGCCCATGGGGGCTAGGGAGCTGAACATGCTTATATTCACATGTGACTAGGGCTGCACGAGGGTGCGAAAAAGGGATCCTAGAGGGTATCCCATGGAGGCAAAAATGCTTGCAAGGGGTGGCATCCACACAAAGGCCAAATCTCGTTTGCATCTGCAATAGTGTCACACGGGGGAGGAAGATCATCGATAGGTCTTCGAGGGCACGGGAATTGTCATGGGCTGGTGTGAGGCTAGAAGTGGTGGCATCGAAGGATGAGAGCCCAGATCGAGCCTGCACCAAGGACACAATGCCACAGGGTGCGAACTAGTAAAGAAGTCCACAGGGCTTGGAGTGGAGACGTCGCCTGGGCCTCCATCAACATAGCAAAGCCGCAGACGAAGGGGGAAGAAGACCAGGCCCACCAAAATTTGACGAGTAGAGACCACCATAGCAATGATGCCATGGTAGTGGCACAAACCCTAGCAACAACAAATCACCAAGGAAGATGGATGGAAAAATGACGAAGAAGATCTTCAACAGGCTCTGCATGCACGAAAAGGCCACCATCATTTTCTGGAAAAATTAGAGGCAGCGTGAAGAAGAAGAACATTAAAGTTTATATTTAAAAAGTTTATCCATTGTAGCAAAAATTGATCCAGAAATCCATAGTATGAAAATAAATTTATTGAAAGCATCTAGACATGTTTCGAGGGAATTTCACCCTCTCATCAGTGGACTTAAATTTTTACAATAAAAGAATGGTTTAAATAGGAAGGAGGGGTAACCACCTCAACTTCCAAACCATTAATCATAATTAAGATAATTAATTAATTGAATGATTAAAAAATATTTAATTAATCAATTAAATTAATTACATACAACACTATGAAATTAAAAATTTCCAAAATAGGCATGTGAGGGTACTTTTTGGAAAAAAAACCATACAATAGCTTAGGGTTGAGGGTTTACTGTTTAGGTTAAGGGGTGGAGGGTTTGGGGTTTGGGGGTCTAGGGTCTAGGCTTTGGGGTGTAGGTTTTGGGGTTCAAGGTTCAGGGTTTAGGGTTCGGGGTTTAGAGTTTAAAAAAATTAAGAGCAGTGCAACCATGAAAAAGAGAGAGCAAAGTATGAGAAACTCATAAATTTTATTAACATCCAAACATGTTTCGGGGGAATTTCACCCCCTCATTAGTGGACATGCCAATAAAGAGATACAAGGTGGTCTTTTATAGGAAAATGGAGACAAATCCATTATTTCCATAAACCAAAATACAATGCAAACTCAAGTCTCGATTTTCAAAAAAAAAGTCAAATGTCAAAAGAGACAAGAAATGACAAGTGCATAGGAACTTTTGGCACACATGCTAAAAAAGTTAAGGGTTTAGGACAACCCTCATTAGACAAAGAAAATGAGGGGTCCTAAGTCTCACACAAGTGACACACGCAAAGTTTGAGAAGAGACACGATACGAAGCCATGGAGATCAAAAAAGTCACCGTAGACATCCAAAGAATGTGGCCACCATAATGTAGATGTGGAGGGACCACTATGAGAGTGAGAAATAGCCATGGGGACCCACGTGATCAAGGTGAGTCATCGTCCACCAAAAAAACCCCACGCAAACAAAACAAACCAAAGGCAGGTACCCGAAGATAACCAACCAATACACCGTTGGGTTAACGGGATAGGATGAAGAGTTGGCATGGGGACCGGAGTAGAGGATCCTACGGGGGCTGAGAGCAAGTGAAGGGCCTGCGAGGGCAATGAAAAATCACAGGCAAAGTACCCGCCTGTGCGTTGACCACCTTAATAAGCCAACGCAAAAGGCGAGAGAGAGATCGCAGCCCGTGCATGAGAGAACTAGCATGAAATGTGGGTATGAGCTTTAACGAGGGGGGGAAGCCAACAAACATAAGGTGCAGGCGTCGTCCAGACCCTACACAAAAATTGAAGCCATGTCTTCGTAGCCACCAAAATGCTATCGAAGGAAGAAGCTTGAGGACCAAATCAAACAACAGTGTGGGAGACTTGCTGCGATTTTAGAGGGGGAGCAGGTGGAAGAATCATGCGAGAAATCAACGCATGAGCCACGATGTGAAGGCAGAATGGGGGCCGAAGACAAAGTCAAATGGCCAGCTCGGTGATAACCAACCAGGATGCAAAGTAGAATCGAGGGCGAGGGTTGATGTTTGGCATGTTGGCAATTTGGATGAGGTAAGTACATGGATGTTGTCATTATGGCAACATATGTTCCCTATGAAGATCACATAAGCTGGAAAGTATGGAAGATCGCAGATTGAAATTGTCTAAGTATGGAACAGTGTTTTTGACAGAGCACTCAATACAATTTTTTTTGGCAACGTTCACTAGAGCATGATCAGAGTTTGTGCAATTGAACATAGACTCTATGGTATCTAAAGATACCCCATCTCAGGGCATAAAAGAGTATGAATAGTACAGACAAAGTTATGATTGTTTTACCGATGACAGTGTATAGCTGACAGAGCAGTTTTGAAGGCAGAACTAGTAAATGAATTAAGGGATTATTTTTCTTGTCAAAATAATGACTTAATATTATAAAGAGCCAACATCCCAAATGTTTACTCTTGGATAAAGATGTGGAAGCTGACTAGAGAAGATATTATGTTTGTATCTTTTATAAAGATGTAATATTGTAATGTACCAAATATACTTGAAATGTAACTTGTGATAGTTGTATATTGTGATAGCAGGGAAAGTTGTTGATGCGAAGTTGTAAGCAGTACCATATTGTAATCAGTAAATATTTGTATTACTTGTTTGGGTAGTGAGCTCATCTAGTAATCAGGTTTTGTATTACTTGTTTGGGCAGTGAGCTCATCTGGTAATCAAGTTTTGTATCTACAACTCCTAACAGGGTTGATGCTTCTAACAAGGCCTATAGTCCCTTAACCAAGACTGATACACTATATGTTTGTAATAGACTCCTAATAGGGTCAACATCCTTAACAGGACACTTTTGATTAGTGGATCTTTGTGGGTACCATCCCCATTAGGGTTTTCCCTTGGCCAGGGTTTCCTCGAGAACATATCATGTGTTACGAGTTCTTTACATTTACTATTATGTATGCTATTTAGTTTCTTATGCTTTGTATGCACTAAAGTAATCTGTTATATCCATAAGTGGGCAAAAGTAAAAGTTTGTGAAATACTGATTCACCCCCCCCTCTCAGTATTTCTTATTTCTAACAATTTGTATTAGAGCACAGTTACTTGGAGAAGGAACATTCAAGGAAAGCCTAGCAGCTTGAGTAAGATCTCTATGGATATGGATCAGTTACAAAAGAATCTTGAAGAAGCTCTTGAACAAATTGATATGCTTACTAATGAAAGAAACATTCTGAAAAGAAAGTATGATGATGCAAAGAATGTTATTGACAAACTGAAAGGTAAGATAGAAGATCTGAAATCTGAGAAGGAATCTGAAATTCTTGTTGAAGATTGTGATGATTTAGAAAAAGAAAATGTGATCCTTAAACATGAATTAAAGATAGAAAATCTGAAGCTTAGCTTGAAAGATGGAAATGACAATATGAGATCTGAGAATGAAAGTTTAAAGAATGAGAATGAAGATCTGAAATCTAAACTTGGCAAGGTAACATCTGAATTTGATAAAGTCAAATTGCAATATGATGAACTTGAGAAATACAACAAGATTGTGAAAGGTGAACTGACTCAATCTAAACAACAACTTGAGAGACCATATTCAAACAGTGAAAAAATTAATGAGAAAACATCTTATGGGAAACCATTCTATGACAAAACTGGTCTTGGATTTAACACATTGAAGATAGTTAGTGAAAGAAATAAACCAGATTTGAATGTATGTGAAAGCAGTGAAGAAAAGAAGTTAGATGAGAATAAATATGAAGAATCATTGAAGCAAGAAGAATCACTAAAACAAGAAGAACCACTGAAGCAAGATGAACCATCCAAAGGTATGAAAAGAGAATTCAAAGATAGATGTTTTGCTTGTAATACTATTGGTCATATGAAAAGAGATTGTACAGGTAAGCAATTCAAACCTCTTAATGGTTATTGTTATAATTGTCATGGTTTTGGACATAGAGCTATTGAATGTAGAAGATCTAAAGTTATTGAGAATAATTATAATAGTAGAATGCCTAGAAATACTAATAATGCAGATCAAAGATCAACTGAAGACATGAAAATAGGAAATGGAATAGTATGTTACAGATGCAACAAAATTGGACATATTGCTAGAAATTGTAGGACACAAATCAATCAGCAAGCACCTAGATATGGAACCAATGGAATCATTTGTCAGATATGTAACAAGATTGTACACACAACAAGATTTTGCAGAATGAACAATGGAGGTTATCATCATAACCCTAATGCTATAAAATATGCAAGAAGGAATGAAAATGCAGGAAACAAAGAGAAAGGTTGTTGTAGCAATGAAGATGAAGTAAAATTTGTTAAAGGCACAAATCAAGGAGGCATATTTAGCACTAAAGGTAATCATGAAGGTAATGTATCTGATGGTAAGAATGAGTCTTTACCTAACCCTTCTTTAAGCACTTAAATTATGTAAATTTCTGTAGTTGAGGAACTTAGAATTAGTGTAGAATTAGATTTTGAATGAGTTAAGTTTTGCACAGTTAGATGAAGGTTTGTTATGTTATACTAATGCTATGGTTAAGTGCGCAAAAATAAATATTGTATTTTGCGAGGTCGCAAGAATATTTATGGTTGCAGGTTTATAGAATCAGTTTTTTGGCATTTTAGCGGCAAAAGGATTGAATGCGATGTCAGATCAAGTAAATGATAAATTTTAAAAGATTGAAATCGAAGTTATTGTGATTATCAAAGTGATTAGAAGTGATTTGGAGAGCAAAGAAAGAAGTTTGGAAGCGATTTGCAGAAGTTTGAAGCACTGATCAAGTGAAAGCCCTAATTTTGTGAATTTAAGGTATTTATCCGAATAAGATCTTGAATCAGTATAAGTAATCAGATATAATCATGGATGTATCATTGATTCACAACATTAAGGATAAGAACAGACTTATAACTAAGAAAGATCCAGTTGAACCATCAGAAAGAGATGCTAGTTTAGCTTTATCATCCGTACCAGATGAAGTTTTGCATTTGGAAAATGTAAAAGGTTATCTTGGATGCAAGTTTGAAACCCTAAGTGATAGTGATTTTATTACTGAGTATCAGAAGATTTATAATCAGGACATGACATTGAAACTAGGTTATGAACATTTAGAAAACAATGAAATCATTAAGTACTCTATGAAATATGAATTTGATGATGAGGAGTGTACTAAGATCATTTTGAATAGGATACATAATGGTAAATTTTGGTTAGAAGATAGAGTTATAGACATAACTGGAGACCTAATTCATGATGTGACTGGATTATCAAAAGTTGGTGCAATTCCACTAAATGAGAAAAACATGAGAAAGATTGTGATTGACAACACCGATTCAACATATAATGGCAGAGGTATAGTCATTAGTAAGATTAAGCAAGATGGTGTAAGATACTTGTGTAAGATTTTGACAACAAAATTTTGTGGAAGTTCTAGAGAAGATGATATGGCAGCAGGTATGGTACACATTGCTTATTTGATGTGTGTGGAGAAGAAGCCTATGGATATGTGTGAAATTCAGAGAATACAATTGTTTGAGAATTTGGAAAAGATAAAGAAAGCTAAATACACTCACTTTAGATTTTCCTCATTGGTTAATTACATGTTCTTCCACTTACTAAGAAGATTTCCTTACACTATTGATTGGAATGATGGTGAAAATACTATGGAAAGAATCAATAAAGTTTACATGAAACATCTCACTGAGAAAGTTAATGACAGTGTAAATTCCTCCATCCCTAGTTGAGAAATACAAAAATGATATATGTTTTATGGTTGATACAGATTTCACTTACATCAAGGTAGTAGAACCTAGACATGTATTCATAGACCCTGTTGGCCATGAAATCTCTGAAGTTAAAATAGAAGGATATGTTAGTAGATTGTTGAAAATTGAATTGGATGCTCATAGCAATAGATTTGGAACATATGATGAAAACTTTGATTCAGCAAAGACACTTAAGGAAGAGAAACAATCAAAGAAGAGAATGGAGACTACAATAAAGAAAATTCTAAAAGAAATAGGTATGAGTGAGAAGGTATTTGATATTGCAAGAAAGACTGTAGAAGCAATAAGGAAAAGTGAGATACTATCAGTCCCACCTTTGGCATCAAGTGAAGACCCTCAAGAACCCATTCAAGTTAAGGTAAAGGTTGAAAAACTTGAGAAGGAGCAAGAAATTAGTCAGACAGAGAAACCCTCTTCTTCAACACCAAGCAAAAGAATGAAGGTAAGTGCTTCTGGACCGGGTAAAAGACAAAAATTAATTGTTCCACCAGTACCTAGAAGAGTTGCAGAGATAAAAGATGATGAAGTAACAGTTAAGAAGAAATGATGGAAACCAAGGATAGAAAGAGTTAATGAAGACATATTGCTGCATGGAGACTTTACCAAGATGAACAAATACTATGATTTATATGGATCCTCTGACAGATTAAATCTAGAGAATGCAATGGTTACACATATGATTTTGACAAACAAGAAATTTGATACTATTCATGGAAAGATACTAGAAGATTTGTACAACAGACTTGTGAGCAGAAAGATGAGAGCACAAGTAGAAGATACTAAAATGATAGAGAATGTGATAAGAGAATTATGTGACATAAGAGATGATGACCACCTTAAAAAGATCCTCAAGCCACTTGGAAACCTATTAAGAACCAAAAGAAGAATTATACAAATAATGGGAGGTCAGTATGAACAAGTGAAGACTGAAACTAATCAGGCAGTTATGCAAGTTCTAGCAGACTTGGTAGTAGGAAAAGATAGAAAAGATCAATCAATTGCAGAACCAACAGAGAAACAGAGTACAAAACAGGCAGAGGCAGCAGCAAAGGTAGTTGAAGTTGAAGATATTCCCTCTTCTTCACCTATAAACATTGGCACAAAATCTATGGACATTTAAGGAACAAAAGTTACTTTAGATTCAGATGATGTGGTATTCAACCGTTTGGATAACATTGTTGACAATTTGGCTTTGGGAGAGCAGGAAAAGAGTATTGAAATAGAGAAGCAAATAGCAGCAGAGACCACTACATCTAGTTGTATGCACCCTAAAATGGTCGCCTAGACTTTGGGCCCTATTTCTCAATTTATCAAATCCCTGAATCAATATTTTCAAATATCAACAATATCAATTATATCAATTTCCTTGATCAAATCATGATCAATTCAATATTTCCTAAGGTTTGACCCTTATTTAATTTAAAAGAGAAAAAAATAAAAATAAAAATCTTATTTAATTAAGAGAACATGCTCTCTTTTAATTAATTAAAAATCTCTTTTAATTAAATAATAAAATCATTTTATCCTAAGTCTTTATTTAATTAAAATGAATATTTCCTCCCCTTTATTTAAATAAAAGCCCCCACTTTTCCTTTTATCCTAAGTTGCACAAATAAAACATTATTCTTATTTTATAAAAAGGAAAAAACACTTTTTGTCTTATATGGACACAAAAGTCAACTCTTATTTTCTCATTGGGGGATATTTGTGCACAAGGATCAAGCTTCTATTTTTCTCCACCATTGATTAAATCTTTTCCCTCTTAATCTCCATCATCCATTGATTTTTCATTTCCTATAAAAGAAGAGCTCTCTTCCTCATTCTAGGTCATTCATTTTTATGCTAATATTATGTTGCAGGTTTTCTAGGTCATTTGGAGCTTTCTTTGAAGACATTCTTGCATCCAAGCTTTAAAGATCATTGTTGGATTCCATAGTTCTCATATTTTCTTTCATAGTTGCATTCATATCTTCATTCTTAGCTTAGATTTCCTTTTTATGCAATAGATTAATCTCACATAGCCTAATTAGGAAGGTTGTAATCCTTTGTACTTTCCTTTCATAGCATAGTTTGTACTTTCATTTCCATAGAATAATTTGCATACTCATATAGGTTGCATTGCATTGCATTCATATTGATTTCATTAGAGATATTGACACTCTTTCCCTTGTCTTTGATTTGGAATCTCTCATTGTGTGGTTGACTAGCAAGGTCATGAGTTTATAGGCACAGAGAGCTATGAATCGATTTGTGAGGGCTCATTCTTGAGTTTTCTTGCATGTAAGGATTCATAGAAGTGTGGTCATTTTTCCACCATACATTTTTGGCACCCACCGTGGGGCAACCCACCTCTTGCATGTTGGTTTTATTTATTTTTGGAGCTAACCCTTGTGCAGATTTGTTTGGAGACAGAAAACCCTAGATTTGAAAGATATGATCATATCTCTCAAACCACTTAGTGTTTTGGTCTAAATTTTTTTTTGTAGGTTGGTGACATATCAGAGAAGCTTCAATAAAAAATTTAGATTTTTTGGAGGTAATTTGTATTTTTTATGATTTTTTCTTTGTTTTTCATAAAAAATCAATTTTTGACGCAAATCAGCGTATTTTTTAGAAATTTGTACATTTCTGAAAAGGTCTTGAAATTGTAAAGGGGGTCCATTCATTGCTTTGATGTTATATGTAGTGGTCTCTACTGCTATCAATGCTTTGAAAGCAGCAGAGACCACTACATCTAGTGCACCTAGTGTACCTATGATACCACAAGAGGACATCAGTCTTACCCCTAAGACTGGAAAGAAAAGAGAAATTGGTTTGATGTTTGAAGATTTAAGCAAAGAAGTGGATGATGTTGATCAACTAGAATTGATCACATCTTTGAACAAAATTATTGGGAAAAATAATAAGGTCAAGAATTTGGAAGGTAGCCTGAAATATTTGACTGAGAAGCTACAAAGTGTTATATCTACAAAAATCTTTGATTCAGATCCACTTGAAAGAGCAAAGATGGTAATAAATTCTTTTGATGTTGAGTTCACAAATTTGACTGATATTGCTAAGGTTAAGGCTCAGGAAGCTTATGAAGCTGAGATGTTGCAGAATATAAGTCAGAATATCAAAAATGACATTGGCAGCCTTGACATATACATTAAGAACTTAAGGAAACATCTTGAGACTAGAAAGTGTTTGTACATTCAGTGTACAAAATTTGAAAATATAATAATTGAGAAAGAGAAGAAGATAAAAGAGAAGCAAGATGAAATTGCAGTAGAGCCAAACTCAATGGCCAGCCCAAACATAAAGATTAGTGAAATTGAGAAAAAGATCATAAAATTATGTGATGAGATAAGGACTTTGAATGATGAGAAGAACATAAAAATTAACAGGGTGAACTTCTTGAGAGAGTATGTCTTAATCAAGTTGACTTTAATAGAAGAGTAGCTAGAAGAATGTCTTACTGCTAAGACATCATTTCAGAAGTTCAACTTTGAATCTCTTCAAGCTTGTTAGATTGCAGCATACAGATTGAGTACTTTACTCAATGTAGCAGAATCAATTAAGAAGTCTTGGGAGAAAGAGTTTGAGGCTTGGAATTTAAATTTTGCAGATTGTGTTGCAAGCCTACCAGCTTTGCAATAAGATAGTAAGGTAAAAGTTTTGACACAATTTTGTATATCCCTTTCCACCCTTTATTTTGTCATTGTTGTCAAAGGGGGAGAGATACTTAGAAAATTGTCTATATATGATAAGGAAGGATACTCATAGGGGGAGTTCTATGGAGTATTATGAAGTGTTATAGATTATGTGTATATTTTGAGGAGATATAAGGATAATATTCTATGGCCACAATTTTGATACAAATTTTGAGATTTTAACTTGTACACTTAGCCAATTTTGCCATATGTTGCCACCAATGACAAAGGGGGAGATTATTGGAAATTTGGTTGAGGTAAGTACATGGATGTTGTCATTATGACAACATATGTTCCCTATGAAGATTTCATAAGCTAGAAAGTAAGTATGGAAGATCGCAGACTGAAATTGTCTAAGTATGGAACAATATTTTTGACAGAGCACCCGATACAGTTTGTTTTGGCGACATTCACTAGAGCATGATAAGAGTTTACGCAGTTGAACATAGACTCTATGGTGTCTAAGGATACCCCATCTCAATGTGCAAAAGAGTACAGATTGTACGGACAAAGTTATGATTGTTTTACCGATGACAGTGTATAGCCGACAGAGCAGTTTTGAAGGCAAAACTAGTAAATGAATTAAGGGATTATTTTGCTTGTCAAAATAATGACTTAATATTATAAAGAGTCAACATCCTAGATGTTTACTCTTGGATAAAGATGTGGAAGCCAACTGGAGAAGATATTATGTTTGTATCTTGTATAAAGATGTAATATTGTAATGTACCAAATATACTTGAAATGTAACTTGTGATAGCTGTATATTGTGATAGAAGCGAAAGTTGTTGATGCGAAGTTGTAAGTAGTACCATATTGTAATCAGTAAACATTTGTATTACTTGTTTGGGTAGTGAGATCATTTAGTAATCAGGTTTTGTATCTACAACTCCTAACAGGGTTGAGGCTTCTAACAAGGCCTATAGTCCCTTAACCAGGACTAATACACTATATGTTTGTAATAGACTCCTAACAGGGTCAACATCCTTAACATGATACTTTTGATTAGTGGATCTTTGTGGGTACCATCCCCACCGGCGTTTTCCCTTGGCCAAGTTTTCCTCGAGAACATATCACGTGTTATGAGTTCTTTACATTTACTGTTATGTATGTTATTTAGTTTCTTATGCTTTGTATGCACTAAAGTTATTTGTTATATCCATAAGTGGGCAAAAGTAAAAGTTTGTGAAATACTGATTCACCCCTTCTCTTAGTATTTCCTATTTCTAACATGGCGAACACACCACGATCGAGCGTGGGCTACCAGAGTGGAGAAGATGAAAGAAGAGCAGGGGCTCGATGGTTTTTGGTGGACGTAGTAGGAGACAAAGATGCCGCAAACAAAAACATTGAGCTCAGCAACAATGAGAAAATCCATGAGTAGGCTAGGAAATAAACACCAGTCGGCAGCGACAAAAGTGCTAGGGGCCACAAGCTGAGAGTCTATTGCTGGATCATGAGGGAGAGAAAAAAAGAGCTGAGAGGGCCAATTCTCCTTTTTGTAGCGAGAACCATCCCCAAAACCAGTCAAGCTCATAAATGCTTTAAGCAAGATGGAAGGGAAAGAAATGATGGGAGTTGTAGAAAAATCATGGGTGACAAAAAAAAAAGAGTTTAGGGTTTAGGGATTGAAAAAATTAAGTGAGCAGTGTAACCATGAAAAGAGAGAAAGCAAAGTGCAAGAAATTCATAAATTTTATTAATGTCCAAACATGTTTTGGGGGAATTTCACCCCCTCATCAGTGGACATGCTAATAAGAAGATACAAGATGGTCTTTTATAGGAAAATGGAGACAAATCCATTATTTCCTATAACCAAAATACAATGCAAACTCTTGTCTCAATTTTTGAACAACAAGCCAAGTGTCAAAGAAAGACATAAATGACAAGTGCATAGGAACTTTTTGGCACACACGCTGAAAAATTTCAGGGTTTAGGGAAACCCTCAAGACACAAAGAACATGAGGGGTCCTAAGTCTCACACAAGTGAGACACACGAAGTTTGAAAAGAGACACGATCCGAAGCCATGGAGATTGAAAAAGTCACGATTTAGGATTCGGAGTTTGGGGTTGAGGGTTTTAGGGTTTAAAAATTTAAAAGTTTAGGGTTTAGGGCTTGGGTTTTAGGGTCTAGGGTCTAGGGGCTAGGTTTTGGGGTTTGGGGTTTGGGATTAGGGTTGAGGGTTAAGGGTTTAGGGTTTAGCGGTTAAAAAAATTTTGGAGTTAAAATTTTTTAAAGTATCACTCGCAGCTCCAAAATTTAACATTTAATATTTAACATTTAGCATTTGGGGGTTGGGGGTTGGGGATTGGGGTTAGGGGTTTGGGTTTAGGGGTTTGGGGTTTAGGGTTGAGGGATTAAAAATTTGAAGAACACGGGCAGCAATGGAGGAAGTCCTTGAAAAACTAGAGAAAATTATGTAAACCTAAAAGAAGAAAATAAAAAAAGCTTTTGAGAAATCATGCAAAAAATTGCATTATGGTGTTCAAAACTAGTTTCGGGGAATTCACCCCTCATCAGTTGAACTCACGCACAAAATTACATGATAAGAGGAGTATTTATAGAGTGTGGAGACAAATCCACTCACTCTTTTCAAACTCCAAGAAAGCTTTTTTAAATTACAACAAGTACAATAAAGTGCATAAAGCACAATAAAGTACAAAAACTCACTAGAAGGTAAAATAAGTTATCAAACTTAGTACAAAATGACTAAGTCTAATAAAAAAATCAAATAATCATCCAAAGGGGACAATTAATGATTATGCAAGGGTCTCTGAGAGGAGAATCTACTCCTTGTGAGGAAGGTACCAAGTTTACGAGGATTAAGCCAACAAATCCGAGGATGTGGAATATGGTGAAGCGCAGGGACTTTTTGGCATAGCCGATAAAGTTTAGGGTTTAGGGTGGCCCCCAAGTTCAATGCTTTAGTCAAAGGGCTAAAGTCAAGTTTGAAAACAAGGGGCACCCTCTTTCTTATCTTAGTAGAAAAAACTCAGAGAAGAAGCACAGACTTGTCCTTCGGAGAGACCTTATTGAAACAATGCATGAGAAACCTTCTAGGATAACCAGGGGCACAAAGTCTCTGATATAGGAGCTTCTTCAATCTGATAAAACTGAAAGGTTCAGATTCTCAAAGAAGGTAATGATGAAATTCGCTAATTACAAAGGATTTCTTCTGGTGTAGAGTATGCTAGGATTTGAACAAAATGTACTGATAGGGATTTAACTTCTTCTAATGACAACGAGAAGAAAGAATGCCAGAAGAAAAAAAATCTGGTCCTTTGTAGAACTGAATATCCATGAGCATAGCTGAGGTGGAAGAGATACATGGGTTGATATTAATCTCAGGATAGACATTCTGGTAGGTAGTAAGATACTGCTGAAGGGTATGTTCTGAGCTGTCCCATATACCGAAAGTGTCATCAATGTATCACCTATAAAAAATTAGAGGGGAGGTGTCTATAATGGAATGTAGGGAATGCTCCAGATGACAAAGAAAAAGGTAGGCGTAGACAATAGCTAAGTTGCTACCCATTGCAGTCCCTCTGATTTGATGATAAAGAACACCATCAAACTCCAGTTAATGATGTTGAAGAACCAAAGTGGTGAGGCAAAGAATGAGCTTAGCCCAGAGGGAATTAAGCCTATGCTCGGAGAAGAACTCTTCAGTCAAATCTTTAAGAGCAATAAGACCAACAGAAGTGGGGATGCTGGGATAGAGAGATTCAACATCGAAAGTAAAAAGAAGGCAATGCCTAGGAAGACTTTGATGTTGGAGATCTTGCAGGAGGCTAATGGAGTCAGCCAAATGATTGCTCTGATGTAACAACACTGGAAGAAGGAGATGATGCAAAACTTTAGAAGCAGGTTCTAAGATGTAGCCTGAATAGGAACAAATGGGTCTACCCGCCAAAATGGGTTTATGAATCTTTGGTAAAAGATACAAAGCACAAGCAAGTGCTTTTGAGACTAGAATCTGTAAAATAAAGGCCTGAACATCTTTTAGAAAAAAGGTGAACCTGTAGAGAATGTCATCAAGTTCACTGCGAATCAAATCCCAAGGAGCTACAGAGATAACTTAATAAACCGCTGAGTCTGTGAGTTGACAAAGACCTTCATTAATATACCAAGTCTTATCTAGGACAACAAGTCCAAGATTTTTATCTACTAGTTTAATAATGATGGAGGGATCTTTGTGAAGTTTCTTTAAAGCAGTCATAAGACGTGAAGAAAGCATAGGCTTATTTTCTGAAGAAATAGAAGCCAGACATTGCACCAAGAATTGCTCACCAAATTTGAGAATATCCCTGAGATCAAAAAAACACCGAGGAGGATTCCAGCTTGGATTGGGGGTGTGAATTTTATCACAAAAAGCACATGAATAGTGGAGAGCAATACAATTATCTGAATCATCACGATCAAATTTAAAGAAAGTGCAGAGTCTAAATAGTCTTGCAAAGGAATGGTACTCACTGGAAATCTGGAGAGCAGTCATGGAAGGGGGGCGAGGGATAAATTTCATTCCAAGCCTGAGAACTCTTCTCTTATCGTGACTTAAAGTCCTGGAGGAGAGATTATGGATCGCAACATTGGAGACCCGATAATCAATCTGAGAGGGATGTATTCTAGAAAAAATTAATAAAGAGAGGAGAGTAGGTTCCACAACTGCACCCCAGTGCATCAAGTGGAAACATGGCCATTTGGGGTAGGTTGACGAGCTGCAGTAGGTTTTTGAGTTGGAGCATGTCCTCGTGGCTAATTTATGAAAAAAAAAAAATTCTGTGGAGGCCCAGGTCCATGAGATGTGCTTTGATTTTTTGAAGAAGATGATGACTCTACAAATTGGACAGAGTGGTTGATAGGTGGGACTGATCGGGGCCTTGAGAATGACCGCTCAGAGGCACGTGAAGTGCGCTTCTAAGGATTCCGCCTGAATCCCAAGCTATTTTTTGGCTGACTGTTCCTGAAAGTATGAGTCCCTACAACCTCAGACTGAGATCAATCAGACAAAAGAGGAGGTCTGCTATGTGATCGCTTTTGAGCACAGGAGCACCACTGAGTAGATTTCTTCTTCTTTTTTATGTCAGAGTTCTGACAATTTGGAGTAGCCTCAGTAGTCTAGCCGATAGAAGTGGATTTGATGGGGCTGGAGCTTGACAAAGAAGAATGAATCTCCTTGATTTCCTTGTGGAGAGCACTAAATTTTTCAAAAAAATTATCATTAATCAGTTGCGAGACTGATTTATCCACTGGTAACTGATCGGCTTCAAGCATAGCATTATCCTAGGCATCTTGTTTGATAGTGGCTGCAACATCCTATGTATTTTTTCTGAGAACTTTTTCCACCAAAAAGTTGTTGCACAGAGATTCAAAGTTTGCTTGGGCTGCAGTGAGCCAAGAATCGGCTGGAGTGGAGAAAGAGATGAGAAATTTCTGACTTTTAACTGCATCAATGGTGGAGGAAAGAGACGTCAGAAAAGAAGAAGTCAATTCTTCAATGGATTTGACATGGTTAGAAGAAGCTATTTCCATGGTGGAGATATACGCACCAAGGAAACGAGCATTAAAATCAACTTGAATAATTTCAAGCTGTGAAGACAAAGAAGAATTTCCCTCGACATCATTAATGGAGATTTTGGGTGGTTTTACCTGCAAGTTCTTAGGAAGCGCACCCCCGTCGCGGAAGACTTTTAACTTTCATAAGAATTCAACCGACCGATCTGCTTGAAGATGGCAGTGTTTGAAATTTTTGAATGCCATATTAATGAGCGAGGAGATGGCCGACGGGAAGAGCTCAGGAGGAGTGGGGGCCGCAGTGGCATCATTCAAAAGGACCGCATTGTTATTAGCCGCTGGAGCTGTGTCATCAGCAAGTGAACCATCCATGATGGCAGGGCCATCGTGAATGTTTTGATCTTCACCTGCGGTAGTAGCAGTTGAGACTGGCACAACAGGAAGCGCACCATCAGTTGAGTCTGGCATAGCTGGGAGCACGCCAGCAAATAACACACCAGGGAAATGAGAGACTAGCAACATGGCGCGGGAGACTTCGTGAGAAGTGGCTAGGTTGGCAGACTCCCAGTTGGTGCGAATGAAAATGCCACCATCACGAGCATGAGCCAAGCTACCAGCAGCCAAGGTGGCATCCACGGTGGCATCCATGAAAGGTTGAGCTCACGAAGAGAAAACATGGGCAGATGGGTTTGTGTGAGCAGCCAAACTGAGTCGAGCGAGATGTCTGTGGCACAGGCTGGAAGAGCTATCACATTCGGCGAGGGTGCATCAACATAAGTTGAAACAAGGGGAGCACGTTGGATCTCCATCAGATGGACAGAGGAGTCTGTGGAGTCAGCATTCACATTCCAGATGAATCTATGGATTTCATCTAGATTGCCATTGACATGCTCTTGGTGAGAGAGTCGGGCATGTTGTTCGCAGGAGATCAAGGCTAAAAGAGCTTCTAGCTGCTGTTGGATGATGACAAAAGATGAAGTCTCTGAAGCATGTGAGGCAGGGGTGGCTAATCTTGAACGAGTTTGACGAGCCACAGGGTGGAAAAATACAGAGTGATGAGCATCAACTTCACCCTTTGAGCCTGCAACAGATAAAGATCTCTGAGTTGCAGGTTGAGTAGCGGATGAAGATGGAAAATTGGCGGGACTTCTTCCATCGGCCATCATGAGAAAAACAAGAGTTTAGGGATTAAATTTTTGAAGAACATGGGAAGCAATGGAGGAAGTCCAAAAAACCAGAGAAAATTATCTAAACCTAAAAGAAGATAATAAAAAAAGATTTTGAGAAATCATGCAAAAATTGCATTATGGTGTTCAAAACTAGTTTCGGGGAATTCACCCCTCATCAGTTGGACTCACACACCAAATTACATGATAAGAGGAGTATTTATAGAGTGTGGAGACAAATCCACTCACTCTTTTGAAACTCCAAAAAAGCTTTTTAAAATTACAACAAGTACAATAAAGTGCATAAAGCACAATAAAGTACAAAAACTCACTATAAGGTAAAATAAGTTATCAAACTTAGTACAAAATGACTAAGTCTAATAAAAAAATAAAATAATCATCCAAAGGGGACAATTAATGATTATGCAAGGGTCTCTGAGAGGAGAATCTACTCCTTGTGAGGAAGGTACCAAGTTTACGAGGATTACGCCAACAAATCCAAGGATGTGGAATATGGCGAAGTGCGGGGACTTTTTGGCATAGCCGATAAAGTTCAGGGTTTGGGGTTTGGGTTTGTGTTGAGGGTTTGGGGTTTGGGGTTCAGGGTTCGGGGTTTGGGGTTTGGGTTTCAGGGTTCAGGGTTCAGGGTTCAGGGTTCAAGGTTTAGCGTTTAAATTTAGAATGAAATCACTTGCAGCATCAAATTGAACCAGAAGAATAAGCATGAAAAAATAAATTTATTAAAGAACGTCCAGACATGTTTCGGGGGAATTTCACCCCCTCATCAGTGGACTTCGTTAAATACAATAAAAGCAATGAAGGTTTAAATAGAAGAAGAGAAAAAAACTTCCCAACTTCCAAGAAAACCAACAGACATGTTTAAGAATTAATCAATCAATTAATTAATAAAATATTGATCAATTAATTAATTAATAAACATCACTACGAGAAGGAATTAAAATACCCAAAGAATAGGCATGTGTAGGTACTTTTTGGTAAAAGCCATACAAATAAGAGTTTAGAAATTAGGAAAACCCTCATGTTAGTCACAAAGTAACTTGGCATGAGAGGACCCAGCTCCAAAGCAGGAGGCACAAAATTCCAAGAAACGTAGTGAAGGGAATCAAAGCTGAAACCAAAAGCACGGAAATCGGAACCACAAAGCAAAAAATTTGGAAGCCATCAAGGCAACCAAAAACTACCAAGTAGACCAAAAACTACCAAGAGAGCCCGTGGGGACTGGGGAGCTGAGCAGTCTGAACCCACACATGACGAGAGACCAGCATAGTAGGTACGAAAGAGGGATCCCAAAGGGTATCCCGTGGAGGTAGCAAAACACCCGCAGGAGGCGGTGACCACACAAGGGCTGAAGCCCATTCGCACCAAGCAACACCACGTGGAGGAAGAAGAGGAGACATCGGTAGGGTCTTCGGGGGCACGAAAGTGCCGAGGACTGGCATGAAGCCAGCAGTGGCGGCGGAGGAAGGAAGCCCAAAATGGGCCAGCACAAAAATGCGATGCCATGGGGCGTGAACCAGTGATAAAGCCCAAAGGGCTTGGAGCGGACAAGATGTCCGGGCCTCCATCAATGACAGAGCAGCAAACCGAGGAAAAAGAAGACCAGGCCCGCCAAGAAAAGATGAGCAGAGACCATGGAAGCAACGAAAAGTCACGACAATGGCCTAAAAAAACCCAGCAACAACACAAAGAGGTCGAATGATCAAAAGAATGAATGATTAGAAGACCAAGATCGTAGAGGGAAGGCGAAAAAATTAAGCAACACGCTAAACACCAACTCGAAACCGAAGCAAATGACCATCATCAAAAAACACCAGATCAAAAAAGGCACTGACACTAATCAGAAAAGGTGCAAAGAATATCGATAGCCTCGCCACAGTAAACTAGCAAAATTTGACGACAAACGTGAAGAGAAAACATTTAGGGTAAAAATTTAGAATGAAATCACTTGCAGCATCAAATTGAACTAGAAGAATAAGAATGAAAAAATAAATTTATTGAAGAACGTCCAGACATGTTTCAGGGGAATTTCACCTCCTCATCAGTGGACTTCGTTAAATACAATAAAAGCAATGAAGGTTTAAATAGAAGAAGAGAAAAAAACTTCCCAACTTCCAAGAAAACCAACATACATGCTTAAGAATTAATTAATCAATTAATTAATAAAATATTAGTCAATTAATTAATTAATAAACATCACTACGAGAAGGAATTAAAATACCCAAAGAATAGGCATGTGCAGGTACTTTTTGGCAAAAGCCATACAAATAAGAGTTTAGAAATTAGGGTTTAGAAATTAGGAGTTTAGAAATTAGGGGATTAGAAATTAGGGTTTAGGGTTTAGAAATTAGGGTTTAGGGTTTAGGTTTAGAGTTTTGGGTTTAGGGGTTTGGGGGTTTGGGGTTTAAGGGGTTCAGGGTTCAGGGTTTAGGGAAATGTTTTTCCCCAAAACCATTTATATGGTTAAATATTTTAAATTTTAGGGTTAGTTATGGGATTAGGTTTTTGTGAAAAGGTTTAGGGTTGAGGGTTTGGGTTTAGGGTTTGAGGGTTTTGGGGTTTTGGGTTTAGGGTTTGGGGTTTAAGGGTCTAGGGTCAGGGTTGAGGGTTGAGGGTTGGGGTTTGGGGTTGGGGTTTTAGGGGTTTAGGGGTTTTGGGTTTTGGGTTTTGGGTTGAGGTTTGAGGGTTGAGGGTTAAGGGGTTAGGGTTTAGGGTTGAGGGCTTTAGGGGTTTGGGGTCTGGGGTTTGGGTTTTGGGGTTAGGGTTCAGGGTTTCAGGGTTTTAGGGTTCAGGGTTTTAGGGTTTTGGGGTTTGGGGTAAGGGTTTTAATGATTTAAGGGTTTAGGGTTTAAAAATTTGAAGAACACAAGCAGCAATGGAGGAAGTCCAAAGAAAAACTAGAAAAAATATGTAAAATTAGAAGGAGATAATAAAAAAGCTTTTGAGAAATCATGCAAAAATTGCATTATGGTGTTCAAAACTAGTTTCGGGGAATTCACCCCTTATTAGTTGAACTCACACACAAAAATACATGAAGAGAGGAGTTATTTATAGAGTGTGGAGACAAATCCACTCACTCTTTTCAAACTCCAAAAAAGCTTTTTAAATTACAAGTACAATAAAGTGCATAAAGCACAATAAAGTACAAAAACTCACTAGAATGTAAAAGAAGTTATCAAACTTAGTACAAAAAGGACTAAGTCTAATAACAGAATCAAATAATTATCTGGAGAGGACAATTAATGATTTAGCAAAAGATCTCTAAGAGGAGAATCTATTCCTTGTGAGGAAGGTACCAAGTTTAGGGTTTGGGGTTAGGGTTGGGGTTCAGGGTTTAGGGTTTAGGGTTTGGGGTTTGGGGTTTAGGGTTTAGGGTTTAGGGTAAAGTTCCAAAGCTTAACTACAAATTTAGCTATTGGTATTCACAGTTCTCTTACTAGTTCAAGAGCAGTCATAGTAATTTGACTATTTTAGTCTCTAGAACTACTAGAGATACTCATAGTCTCTCTCTAGTGAACTATTATGGGCGAGGAGGGATTTGAACCCCCCACACTGTTGTTCGTAGCCACGTGCTTTAATCCTCTAAGCTACAGGCCCCGTCTCCACTAGATAACAATATTGCATTTAACAGTGTGGAATGGGAAAAAAAGAATGCTGGGGTTTATGAAATTCAAAAAAATAAGTAAGCTTTTTATTATTCTGGCATCGAGCTATTTTTCCATAGGGCTTCCCCTGTAATATCTTCACTGTAGTAAAGTTTAACCACCAAGTTCAGAATGGATTGGTGTGGTTCCTCTACACCTGAGACACCAGAATTTCAAACCATAAACAAAGAAGGCCATAAGATATTGGTTAGTACTTGTTGAGCTCTTTGCTTAGTAGGGGCATCTTTTTGGGGCCCTGTCAAGCAGAGAGCTCATAATGATATGAATGGAGCTATGCAATAAACACTTCTTAGATTCTTTCAGAAGAAAAAAAAGAATCATTTTTTCTATTAAATTAATTAGGAATTAGAAAGACTCAATTTGCTTTATTCATCTTTTTTATTCTTTATCATATATGGAGTAAAATGTTATATCAAAACATACTCTGTGTACCTGATCAGATCAATTGGGTCATGTAGTAACAAGGTTAAAATCTTTCAATTTTTTAGTATGCCTTAGCTGCATGCATCACTACACTTCCACTTGACACCTATCACCTAACAGCTCATCTCGCCGTGACCTGAGAGAGCACTCATCTTGAGGTGGGCTTCTTACTTATAGGCGTTCAACAATTATCTGCTCCGCACTTGGCTACCCAGTGTCTACCGAGGGCACAATAACTGGTACACTAGAGGTGTGTCCTTCCCGGTCCTCTCATACTAAGGAAAAGTCCTCTCAATGTTCTAACGCCTACACTGGATATGGACCGAACTATCTCATGACATTCTGAACCCAGCTCAGATACTGCTTTAATGGGTGAACAACCCAACCCTTAGAACATACTACCACTCCAGGTGGCGAAGAGCCGACATCGAGGTGCCAAACCTTCCTGTCAATGTGAACTCTTGGGGAAGATCAGCCTGTTATCCCTAGATTAAATTTTATCCATTGAGCAATGGCCCTTCCACTCGGCATCGCCAGATCACTAAGGCTGACTTTCGTCCCTGCTCGACAGGTCAGTCTTGTAGTCAAGCTCCCTTCTGCCTTTGCACTCAAGGACCGATTTTTGGCCGACCTGAGGAAACCTTTGCACACCTCCGTTACCTTTTGGGAGGCCTATGCCCCATAGAAATTTTCTACCTGAGACTGTCCCTTGGATGGTAGGTTCAATCGCAAGGTTAGACTTCTGGCTTTTCTAGAGTGGTATCTCACTGATGGCTCATGCCCCCCTGGAAGAGGGCCTTCTTTGCCTTCCACCTAAGCTGTGCAATAAGAGCCCAAAGTTAATCCCAGGGAATAGTAAAGCTTCATAGGGTCTTTCTATCCAGGTGCAGGTAGTCCGCATCTTCACATACATGTTTATTTCACCGAGTCTCTCTCTGAGATAGTGCCCATATCGTTATGCCTTTCTTGTAGGTTGGAACTTACCTGACAAGGAATTTTGCTACCTTAGGACCGTTATAGTTACGACTGCCGTTCACTAGGGCTTCGGTCGCTAGCTTCCCTATCATCAGGTCACCAACTTCCTTAACCTTCTGGCACTGGGCAAGCATTAGCCCCCATACATCATCTTACAACTTTGCAGAGACCTATGTTTTTGGTAAACAGTCGCCCAGGCCTGGTCATTGCGACCTCCTTTGTATAAGGAGGCACTCCTCCCGAAGTTACAGAGCTATTTTATCGAGTTCCTTAGAGAGAGTTATCTTGCACCCCTAGGAATTCTCTACCTACCTACCTATGTCAGTTTCAGGTACATGTATCCATTTGTTGAAGGTCATTCGAGCTTTTCCTGGGAGTATGACATGGGTTGCCTAGTGTGTTGTTTATCTTTTTACTTTTTTGATGCCACACTAGAATTCAGACATTGGCTTGAGGTATTTTCTCTACCCCGTTCTGACCCTTCTTTTTTGGGGTCACGTTTTGACTTTGAACCGCAAAACCATAATTAAGATGGCTAACTTAGCCTACTCCATCCCTCAGGACCAACAAAGGGTAGTATAGGAATATTAACTTGTTATCCATCAACTATGCCTTTCGGCCTAATCTTAGGCCCTGACTCACCCTCTGTGGACAAACCTTGTGGAGGAATCCTTAGGTTTTCAGGGCATTGGATTCTCACCAATGTTTGTGTTACTCAAGCTGACATTCTCGCTTTCGCTTCATCCAACTCTACTCACGCAGATACTTCTCTTTGAGGCAGAATGCTCCCCTACTGATGTATTTTTTATTACATCCCACAGCTTTGACAGATTGCTTAGCCCCGATTATCTTCGGTGCAAGAGCACTCGAGCAGTAAGCTATTATGCACTCTTTCAAGGATCACTGCTTCTAGGCAAACCTCCTGGCTATCTTTGCACTCCTACCTCCTTCATCACTCAATGATCATTTAGGGGCCTTAGCTGGTGATTTGGGCTATTTCCATCTTGATGATGAAGCTTATCCCCCATCGTCTCACTGGCTAACCCTTGTTTATCTCTACTATTTAGAGTTTGTCTCCATTTTCTACTGCTTAAGTAGCCCACACCGAAATAGTGCTTTACCCCTAGAAGATCTAGTCAACCACTGTGCCTCAACACATTTCAGGGAGAACTAGCTAGCTTTGGGTTCGAGTGGCATTTCACCCCTAACCACAACTCATCCGCTGATTTTTCAACATCAGTTAGTTCAGACCTCTACTTAGCTTCACCTAAGCTTCATCATGGTCATGGATAGATCACCCAGGTTCGGGTCCATAAGAAGTGACAATTCAATTGCCCTATGAATACTCGCTCTCGCTATGATTCCAATGGGTTCCCTTAACCAAGCCACTACTTATAAGTCACTGACTCATTCTTCAACAAGCACGCGGTCAACTCCTGCTTGATTCTTCTATTTTTGTCATACAAAATAGTTGTCTGCATTTCATGTTCATTGTTTCTGCCGAACAAGTGCATTTTTTATTTTGTTATTTCTGTTGAACAAGATAATATTCTGCATTTTTCATCTTGTTGTTTGTTTCTGTCGAACAAGATTACATTTTTCTTGTTGTTTCTATCTTCTTAGAAGATTAAAGCAAGTCGACTCCTCCCACTGCTTGAAAGCGTCATGGTTTCATATTTTATTTCAATCCCCGCTAGGGGTTCTTTTCAACTTTCCCTCATGGTACTATTTTGCTATTGGTCACTCAAGAGTATTTAGCCTTGCAAGGTGGTCCTTGCTGATTCACAAGGGATTCCACGTGCCCCATGCTACTTGGGTTAGAGCGTAAGCTATCACAATACTTTTGACTACTGGACTTTCACCATCTAGGGTGTTGTATTCCACTATTTCAAATAGACTTTGCCTAGCAGCATGACGCTTAGATTTCTCTCCCACAACCCCATTTTAACAGTTTAGGCTGATCCCATTTTGCTCACTGCTACTACGGGAATCACTTTTGCTTTCTCTTCCTTTGGCTACTAAGATGTTTTAGTTCACCAGGTTGTCCCTTTTCTGTCTATGGATTCAACAGATATTTAAAAAGGTTAACCTATTAGAGAATCTCTAGATCTATGCTCAATTTCCACTCCCCGAAGCATTTCGTCGATTACCACGCCCTTCTTCATCTCTGGGTGCCTAGGTATCCACCGTACGCCTTTAGTTTTTTGAACCTTGCCGCTCAAGGCCATCTTAAGGAGCTACTATACTAAAGACATGAACGATAAATCATAGATAAAACTGCCGATTATGACTGATCTGCTCCGTAGAATCATCATGGGGTGGAGATAAGGGGACTCGAATCGCTGGCATCAGCCACAGGGTCAACCACTGTCTATTGAACCCTCTTGATTAAGGGAGGCCAACAATCGACAATAGCCTTCCCCCCGAACACAGCTCATAATTTTCATTGTACTGTGCTCTCCAAAGAGAAACTCCTCCCAAAAGCAATAAGTTGTTGACCCTAGGGTTTGGGGTTTGGGGTTTGGGGCTTGGGGTTCAGGGTTCTAGGTTTCGGGTTTCGGGTTCTGGGTTCAGGGTTTAGGTTGGGGTTCGGGGTCCGGGGTTCAGGGTTTAGGGTTTAGGGTTTTAGGGTTTAGGATTAGGGTTTTAGGGTTTTATGGTTCGGGTTTTGGGGTTCGGGGTTAAGGGTTTGGGGTTGAGGGTTGAGGGTTTAGGGTTTTAGGGGGTTAGGGGTTAGGGTTTTGGGGTTAGGCCTTTTGGGTTTAGGGTTTAGGGGTTAGGGGTTAGGGGTTTAGGGTTTAGGTTTTAGGGTTTAGGGTTTAGGATTTAGGATTTAGGGTTTAGGGTTTAGGGGTTAAAAAATTTTAGGGGTTAAAAATTTTTTAGGGGTTAAAAAAATTTTGGGTTTAAAATTTTTTTAGGGGTTACAAAATTTTTAGGGGGTAAAAATTTTTTTAGGGTTTAAAATTTTTTAGGGGTTAATTTTTTTTTTAAATATATCACTTGCAGCTCTAAGATGACGAGAAAAGAAAAGAAAATACACCCACAAAAAGACTTAGACAAAACCTTTAAAATTTATTCATACGAGAAATCTATCCAAAACATGTTTCAGGGATTCACCCCTCATCAGTTGGATTTACAGTATGACAAATAAGAGTGGGTAGCAGAATTTATACAAAGTCTTATTTTTGGTGAAAAGGAAACAAGCCAGAAAGAAAGAAACTTTCCTTTGTGGCCAGAACAAGCACAACAGAGAAAAGAAACAAAGTAAGTCTAACTTCTGAAGAAACAGGAAAACATGCCAGAAAGAAAGATAGAAAGATAGAAACTTTCCTCTGTGTCCAGAACAAGCACAACAAAGAAAAGAAACTTGCTAAAAAACACCCTCTTAGCAAAAAAGCATGCTAAAAAGGATATTTAGAAAAAAGCAAGTTGACAGAAAATAGAAATCATTACTCAACATATCAAAATTATAGAAAGAGCAGACAAGTCAGCTTCTTTCTATAATTGGCCCACTAGGCCCCATCGGGACTTCCCGGGAGGTCACCCATCCCAGTTCTACTCTCGCCTGAGCGCGCTTAACAGTCAAGTTTTCACACATATCGAGGCCAAGATACTACATCGGGATTAGTGAAGAGTATAAAATTTATAATATCACTTGCAGCATCAGATTCGAACTAGAAAAAAAAGCATGAGAGTGAAAAATTTTTTTATTGAAAATGTGCAGACATGTTTCGAGGGAATTTCACCCTCTCATCAGTGGACTAAATTGTTTACAATCAAAAGTACAATCAAAAGGTTTAAATAGAAGTGAGGGAATAACCTCTTCAACTTCTAAGAAAACCAACAGACATGCAAAAAATTAATTAATTAATCAATCAAAAAATGATTAATTAATCAATAAAATAAACATCACTATGTAAAGGAATAAAAGACCCAAATAATAGGCATGTGTAGGTACTTTTTGGCAAAAGCCATACAAAAGTTGTTTAGGGTTTAGGGAAACCCTCATGTTCGCCACAAAAGTAACTAGGCACGAGGGGACGCAACTCCAAACTAGGAGGCACAAATTCCAATGAACATAGTGAAGGCGATTAAAAGATGAACCCATAGGCACAGAAAACCAGAAATAGCCAGTCCGAAAGAGGGCCAAAGACTCGGGGGTGTGCGAAGGAGCCGAACAGAGCCGTGGCCAAAAAAAATGCCGCAATAGCAGCCCACGGCACATATGGGGAGCAGGGGGCACAAAGTGCCAAGGGAAAAAAGTGCAAAGGGCTGGCGCAAGGCCAGCGAAGGTGACTGAAAGAAGCCCAAAGGGAAACAATAAACAACGACACCAGGGCCTCCGTCAGCAACAACCAGGAGGAATCACGAACAGAGGAAGAGCTCGACCCGAGAACCCCAACAGTAGCAAAAAATTGCAGAGAAGATGGAGAGAAGGTAGATTCAAAAAGAACAAATCAAACTCCATCAAAAAATCACTCAAGAATGACCATCACCAATAGACACCCGATCCAAACAAGAATGAATGAAGGCAGAAAACTGGATAGCCATTCGAACGGAACTGGAAGGAATTCGACGACAACCTGAAGAAGAAAGAATTTACAGTTTAAAATTTATAATATTACTTACAGCATCATATTCGAACTAGAAAAAAAACATGAGAGTGAAAAAACATTTTATTGAAAACGTCTAGACAAGTTTCGAGGGAATTTCACCCTCTCATTAGTGGACTAAATTATTCACAATAAAAAGTACAATCAAAAGGTTTAAATAGAAGTGAGGGAATAACCTCTTCAACTTCCAAGAAAACCAACAGACATGCAAAAAATTAATTAATTAATCAATCAAAAAATGATTAATTAATCAATTAAATAAACATCACTATGTAAAGTAATAAAAGACCCAAATAATAGGCATGTGAGGGTACTTTTTGGAAAAATCCTTACAAAAGGTGTTTAGGGTTTAGGGTTTGGGTTTTAGGGTTTGGGGTTTGGGGTTTGGGTTTCAGGGTCCGAGGTCTGGGGTCCGGGGTTCGAGTTTTAGGGGTTTTGGGGTTTGGGGTTTGGGGTTTAGGGTTTAGGGTTTTTAAAAATTTAGAGTATTTAAAAATTTAAAAATTTAGAGTATTTAAAAATTTAAAAATTTAGAGTATTTAAAAATTTATGAAATCACTTGCAGCTCCAAACGAAATAAGGTAGATAGATAGAAAGAAAAAACCAGATATAAATATTCCATAATATAATCTCAAATACAATTACATTCTCTGTAGAAAATCCAAAACATGTTTCGGGGTCCAAGCCCTCATCAGTTGGATTGATGGATATACAGAAGAGAAAAAATGAGATGAATGTGGAAAAATGGAGGAGGGGATAGAATATAAATATCAACCCTCAATACCCAAAAGGTGTGACTAAAGGGTATGGTCGACCCAAGAAGGGGACCCCCGCCAATTAAAATAAAATGATTATAATAATATAAAAAGGCGGGGGTAAAATTGGTTAAGTAAACCAATAGGCCCTAGTGGATCAAAGAAAATCGTGAAGCTGAAGAACGATGCAATCTATTGAAGAATCTGCTTCGAAGGAGGAAAGAACCCAATTTTCTAGGGTTTTGCCAACAAACTCTCAGGAAAGGAAAATGACGCAGTGCGGGGACTTCTTGGCAGAGCCAATGAAGTATAGGGTTTAGGGTGGCCCCCAAGTTTAAAGCTTTAGCAAATGAGCTAAAGTCAAGCTTAAGAACAAGGGGGCCCCATTTCTCTGAGAAGCTCTACTATGTAGGTGAGAGAGAAGCACTGACTTATCAAGCTGAGAGACCAATCTGAAGCAAGAGAGAAGAAACTTCTTCGGATATCCATGAGCATGCAATCTGGAATAAAACTATTTCTGAAGCCTCATGAAGTTGTAGGGATCCGATTCTCTGAGGAGGTATCTCTTAAGCTCACTCACAATAAAAGATTTCTTTTGGTGAGGAGGATGCCAAGAATAGTATGGGATGTAGTGGTAGGCATTTAGAGGTTTTTGGTAGCATTTGGTATCAAGAACACCACAGGCATTGAAACAGACTCCTTTGAAGAAGGTAATGTCGAGAAGATCCACAGAAGAGGAAGATACTAAAGGAGTGATCTTGATCTCAGGGTAGAAACTCTGGTACTGAGAGAAGAAATCAAGCAAGGAGGATTCATCACTCATCCAAACTCCTAAAGCATCATCAATGAACCTCTTAAAGAAGGCAAGACTGGAGAAATCAAACTGAGAAAAGAGATTCTTTTCCAAATGGCAGAGGAAAAGGAAGGCATAGACTACAACAAAATTACTGCCCATGGCAGTGCCCCTGAGTTATTCGTAGAAGACACGATCAAACTCAATATAGTGCTCACGAAGAACAAGATCAACAAGCTCCATAATCAAGTCAACCATCCCAAAATTCAAATTCTGAACATGAAAATATTTAGTGACCATCTCTCGGAGAGCAGTGAGACCTTCAGAGGTAGGTATGCTCGAATATAAAGACTCAACATCAAAAGTGAATAAGATGCAACCAGGGGGAAATGATTTTCTATCTAGATCATGGAGAAGAGAGAGAGAGTCGGGAAGATGAGACTGCTACTACAAAAGGATCAGAAACAGAAGAAGATGAAGAAACTTCAAGGTGGGTTCCAACATGTAGCCTGTGTAACTGCAAATGGGTCTACCCACAAGAACTGGCTTATGAAGCTTTGGAAGTAGGTAGAATGCACAAGCTCTAGCGGAAGAAGCAAGATTCTTCAAAAGGAAACTGGAAACAAGATTCAAGAAGGATTTATTCTTCTCGATGATGAAAGTAAGTCTGCTCCAAATAATTTTCCAAGGAATGCTATCAACTCGAAGATACACAAGGGGATTAGAAAGCTGGCGAAGTCCTTCGCATCTGTACCAAGAGGAATCAAGAATAACTAAACCCAAGTTCTTGTTAGTAGGATTGATAATAATAGAAGGAACATTCCTCAGATCCTTAAGACTTTTGAGGAGTCTAACAGGAAGAGGAGGACACTTGGAGAAGGAACAAGAAGCCACGCGAGTCTGAAAGATAGATTCTACAGAGCGGATGATCTCTTCCAGCTAAAAGTTTGGCTCATCGGGATGCCAAAAAGGATTCTTCTGATGAAAGTGACGAGGAAAAACTCCTGAGGCAAGAGGAGAGGTGCTGGTAGGCTAATTATCTTGCCCAAAGAAGGCATGAAGATGTAAAAGCCTGGCAAAAGCTCTAAATTCCTTGTGTAAATCTAGAACAGACATAGGGGGAGGACGTGGAATGAATTTGATTATGAGTCCAAGCAATTTCTGTTTGTTGAAAGAAAGCCACCTAGAGGAAAGGTTGTGAATGGCCATATTGGAGATGCGATTCTCAACCTCAAAGGCAGTCTTCCTAAGGAAGAAGCATTGGGCCATAAAGGTCCGATCAATGGTAGGGCCCCAATAATTTAGACGGGGGCAGAACCTTGACCATGAAATTGCTGTTTGTTCTGATTCTGATTCTGCCTGCTTTGAAATCTTTTTCTTCCTGGGTGCTAACCATGATTCTATCCATTGGAATTCTGCCATTGGAGGGAACTAAATGTTCTGCAAATTGTACACTCAGAGCCTTCTGATGGGGGGCAGAATTTGCTGTTGATTGCGACTGACCAAAGGCAGCCGAGATGAAATTCTTCCCAGCTGCCCGTGCACCATTTTTTGGGCCCTATGAGAGAGCACGATTTGGGGTGGCGGGTGTTGTCGCGGCATTGGAGGTCGCCACTCTAGAATTTGGAGTGATATGAGCACCAGAGGAAGAGTTATTCTTTCGAATATTCTTCTTTTTCTTCTTATTATTTTTCTTTTTATTTTTCCTGTTAATGTTAGCCTGTGCAGAACTTCGATTCTGATCGGAGGAAAGAAGAGCTTTTAAATCTTTGAGCTCTTTCAAGAAGTTTCCAAATTTCTAATTAATTTTATCATTGATAATCTAAGCGATGGTGGGATCGGGAGGGAGCTGTTTGGCATCCGACATAGCAGCATCTCAGGATTCTTGCCTGGAGGTTTCAACATGATCCTTGGCTACTTTTTTGATTGCCCGATCGATGGTAAATTTATTGCACAGAGTTTGGAAGTCTTTGAGAGCCTCCAAATACCATTCACTGGAGGAGATGGTGTAGATGCCCAGAAGGGGAAGGTGTTGCAGAGTGGCACATGTGCCTTTGAGCGTGGAATCAAAGTTGGAAATGACTTCAGAGATCAAGGCATCGTGATTTGAGGATGCTTTGGAAACAACTTCAATGTAGGCGCCCAGAAATTGCTTGTTCGATTCAGCTTGAATCGTCTCCAATTTGGCAGAGAGAAAGGAATTACTCTCTGGATCGTTAACAGAGACTTTTGGTAGTTTAACTAGCAGATTCTTAGGTAGCAAACTGGCATCCTGGAAGTCATTGAGTTTGAGGAGAAGATCCTTAGACCATTCAACAGTAAGGCAGACCTGTTTATACTCCGCAAATGCTTTGGTGACCAAAGAATGTATTTGGTCTGGATACATCCGCCCATGCGTGGAGTTAGCAGAGTGACTCAATTCCTCGGGAGGAGAGTGGATGGGTTTGAGGAGTTAGCGCCGAGTGTGGGAGGAGCACCAGCATGAACGTGGGCTGAGGAAGGGGCACCATCGTGAGCTGAGGAAGGGGCACCAGCATGAGCTAGGGAAGGGGCGACGGGCTGGTTGGCCATGTGATCCTCCAGCGCTAATAGCTGAGTAAGAACGACATTCATAGAATTTTCAAAAATAGAAGAAAATTTGTCAAAAATTGATTTGGAGGCTTCTGTATGCGATTTGGTTGCAACAATGGATTCTTGAACAATGTTGCAAACGTTTATGGTTGCATTGACAGCAACAGTTGAAACTTCTTCTTGCGCATGGTGAGAATCCAATAAAAGTTCTTCAAACTTTTTATAAAAATTCAAAGAGTTTTTGCACATATTAGACATAGCTTGATTGAGTTTACACATAAAAGCCTCTTATTGACGAGAGGTATCAGCAGAAAATTTAGCCAAAAAATTAGAAGATTGATCCTCAGGCAGAGGACAGGCGACTAAGTCATGACATTGGCTGTTATCAACCCTTTGTCTCTTTCTATCTGAGTCTGATTGAAAACCATCCTAGGCATGGGCGCCATCTTGAGTGGATGAGGCATGGCCGTGAGTAGATGGTTGAGAACCACAAAAAATTAAATTGCCGGAGGTCATCGTGAAGAATCCCAAAATTTAGAGTATTTAAAAATTTATGAAATCACTTGCAGCTCCGAACGAAATAAACTAGATAGATAGAAAGAAAAAACTAGATATAAATATTCCACAATATAATCTCAAATACAATTACATTCTCTGTAGAAAATCCAAAACATGTTTCAGGCTCCAAGCCCTCATCAGTTGGATCGATGGATATACAAAAGAGAAAAAATGAGATGAATGTGGAAAAAAGGAGGAGGGGATAGAATATAAATATCAACCCTCAATACCCAAAAGGTGTGACTAAAGGGTATGGACGACCCAAGAAGGGGACCCCCACCAATTAAAATAAAATGATTATAATAATATAAAATGATTATAATAATATAATGATTATAATAATATAAAATGATTATAATAATATAAAAAGGCGGGGGTAAAATTGGTTAAGTAAACCAATAGGCCCTAGTGGATCGAAGAAAATCGTGAAACCGAAGAATGATGTGATCTGTCGAAGAATCTACTTCGAAGGAGGAAAGAACCCAATTTTCTAGGGTTTCACCAACAAACTCTCGGGAAAGGAAAATGATGCAGTGTGGGGGCTTCTTAGCAGAGCCGATGAAGTGTAGGGTTTAGGGTTAATAAAAAATTTGGATTATTAAAATTTAGGATTATTAAAAATTTGGATTATTAAAAATTTGGATTATTAAAAATTAGGATTATTAAAAATTAGGATTATTAAAAATTAGGATTATTAAAAATTAGGATTATTAAAAATTTAGGATTATTAAAAATTAGGATTATTAAAAATTTAGGATTATTAAAAATTTGGATTATTAAAAATTTGGATTATTAAAAATTTAGGATTATTAAAAATCAGGATTATTAAAAATGATTAAAAATCAGGATTATTAAAAATTTAGTATTTCACTTGCAACATCAGATTCAAACCAGAAAAGCATGAGAGAGAAATTTTTTTATTGAAATCGTCTAGACATGTTTCTGGGGAGTTTCACCCCATCATCAGTGGACTTGATTTTTACAATAAAAGCAAATGGTTTAAATAAAAGATGAAGAAAAACTTCCTCAACTTCCCAAGAAAACCAAAGGTCATGCTAAATTATTACAACAATATAAAAATTACAACAATCTGTAATAAAACAACATTGGGTAAATTAATACAATATTGTGTAATAAAAACATTATGTGAATAAAAAATCCAAAATAATTTAGATAAGTGTGGGATATTTTTTGGCAAAGAGCCATAAAAAATGTTTAGGGTTTAGGGAAACCCCCTGTGGTCAGCATTATGAGCCTGGGCACAAGGGGTCCTGACTCCTAAAATAGGAGGCACAAATATCCACATAATGGCGATCAAGCTGCACCACAGGCATGAAAAATCAAAAACTGCTAGCAAAGAACTGGAAACCACCATGGAAGGCAGAAAACCACTAGATGAGCCGAATGACTGCTGAAAATGTCTGCGGGGGCTGGAGAAACAAAGCGCCAGAAAAATGGGCCGAAGGAGCAGCGAACAGGCAAGGGCCCTAAACAAATAGGCAGGCATGAAGGGGATCCCAGAGGGAATCCGCAGGAGGCGGTGACTTACGATTGCAAAGTGGTAGCGTCTGAAAGGGGGCCAAAGACCCAAAGGCATGCGTGGGAGCCGAACAGAACTGTGGCAAAAAATGTCACCACAGTAGTAGCACCGCGACCAAACACGCCACGACCAAAAATGTCGTAACAACAGCCCAAGGCGCGAACGGGGAGTAGGGCACGGGGTGCCCTAGAGCACGAGGTGCCGGGGTGCAAAGCACCAAAAAGACTGGCAAAAAAGGCCAGCTGAGAGCTGGAACAAACCAGCAAGGCCACCGATGGAAGAGCCCAAAAAGAGCAACAAAACTAGCGATGCCCAGGCCTCCATCTACGAAACCAGAGCGGAAACATGGATGGAGGGGGAGGCTCAACCCAAAATAAACTCTAGCAGTAGCAAGATCATAGAGAGATGGAGAAAAAATTCAATAGGGAACAAACTCCATCAAAACTGTTCCAAAAAAGCCATCACCAACAAGCACCCGAACCAAATAGGAAAGAGTGAAGCGGAAGAACAAGATAGCCAATGGAACAGAACTGGCAAGAATTCGATGGTAGTGTGAAGAAGGAAAAAAATTAGGATTATTAAAAATTTAGCATTTCACTTGCAGCATCATATTCAAACTAGAAAAGCATGAGAGAATTTTTTTTATTGAAATCGTCCATACATGTTTCTGGGGAGTTTCACCCTGTCATCAGTGGACTTGATTTTTACAATAGAAGCAAATGGTTCAAATAGAAGATGAAGAATAACTTCCTCAACTTCCCAAGAAAACCAAAGGTCATGCTAAATTATTACAACAATATAAAAATTACAACAATGTGTAATAAAACAACATTGAGTAAATTAATACAATATTGTTTAATAAAAACATTATGTGCAAGATCTTTTTTGGCAAAGAGCCATAAAAAATGTTTAGGGTTTAGGGTTTTGGTTTGGGGTTTGGGGTTTAAGGTTTTAGGGTTTAGGGGTTTAGGGTCTAGGGTCTAGGGTTTTAGGGTTTTGGGGTTTAGGGTTTTAGGGTTGATTGATTTGGTGATTTGTAACAAGCCATTTTGAGCTTAAAAATCATTGAATTGGTCAACCATTCGATGATAATCAATTATAATCACGTAACAAGCCATTCTGAGCTTACAAATCACTGAATCGGTTAGTCATTCAATTAGAATTAATTACAAGCATGTAACAAGCCATTCTGAGCTTAAAAATCATTGAATCAGTCAACCGTTCATTGAGAATCAATTATAATCACGTAACAAGCCATTCTTAGCTTACAAATCCCCAAATTGGTCAACCGTTTGATCAAAATCAATTACAATCATGTAATAAGCCATTCTTAGCTTACAAATCCCCGAATCAGTCAACCGTTTGATCAGAATCAATTACAATCACGTAACAAGACATTCTAAGCTTATAAATCACAAAATCTATCAACCGTTCGATGAGAATCAACTACAATCACATAACAAGCAATTTTGAGCTTACAAATCATAGAATCGGTCAACCATTAGATGAGAATCATCTCCAATCATGTAACAAGCCATTTTGAGATTACAAATCACCGAATCAGTCAATCGTTAGATGAGAATCAATTACAATCACGTAACAAGCCATTGTGAGATTAAAAATCACTGAATTGGTCAACCGTTTGATGAGAATCAGCTATAATGTAACAAGGCATTCTGATCTTATAAATCACCGAATCGGTCAACCGTTCAATGAGAATCAATTACAATCATGTAATAAGCTATTCTGATCTTACAAATTATCGAATCAGTCAACCATTCAATCAAAATCAATTACGATCATGTCATAAGCCATTTCGAGCTTACAAATCACTGAATCTGACAACCGTTCGATGAGAATCAATTACAATCACATAACAAGCCATTATGAGCTTACAAATCATTGAATTGGTCGACCGTTCAATGAGAATCAATTAAAATCATGTAACAAGCCATTCTAGGCTTACAAATCATTGAATCGGTCAACTGTTTGATGAGAATCAGCTACAATCACGTATCAAGCCATTCTGAGCTTACAAATCACCGATTCGGTCAATCGTTTGATGAGAATCAATTACAATTATGTAACAAGTCATTCTGAACTTACAAATCATTGAATTTGTCAACCATTCATTGAGAATCATCTCCTTCACATAAGAAGCCATTTTGAGCTTACAAATCACCGAGGCTTGACCAGATTTATCATTAATAACAAGCTGTTCTAAGCTTACAAACTACCAAATCAGTCAATCGTTCGATGAGAATCAATTGCAATCATGTAACAAGCCATTCTGAGCTAACAAATAATCAAATCAGTCAACTGTTCAATGAGAAATAATTACAATCATGTAATAAGCCATTGTGAGCTTACAAGTCACCGAATCAGTCAACCGTTCTATGAGAATCAATTACAATCATGTAACAAACCATTTTGAGCTTACAATTCACTAAATCAATCAACCATTTAATGAGAATTAATTATAATCATCTAAGAAGCCATTTTGAGGTTACAAATCACCGAATTTGTCAACCATTCGATAAGAATTAATTACAATCACGTAACAAGCCATTCTGAGCTTACAAATCACTAAATCGGTCAATAGTTCGATGAGAATCATCACAAATAATGTAACAAGCCATTCTGAGCTTACAAATTGCCGAACGGTCAACCATTTGATGAGAATCAATTACAATCACATAACAAGCCATTGTGAGCTAACAAATCACTGAATTGGTCAACCGTTTGATGAGAATCAATTGTAATCACGTAAAAAGCCATTCTAAGCTTACAAATCAATGAATCGGTCAAACTGTTTCATGAGAATCAGCTACAATCACATAACAAGCCATTTTGGGCTTAGAAATCACTGAGTTAGTCAACTATTTGATGAGAATGAATTACAATCACGTGAAAAGCCATTCTGGGCTTACAAATCACTGAATCAGGCAACCGTTCACTGATAATTAATTACAATCACATAACAAGTCATTTTGAGCTTACAAATCACTGAATTGGGCAACCGTTCGATGAGAATCAACTACAATCACGTAACAAGCCATTCTGAGCTAATAAATCACTGAATAGGTCAACTGTTTGATGAGAATCAGCCACAATCACATAATAAGTCATTCTAAGCTTACAAATCATTGAATTGGTCAACTATTTGATAAGAATAAGCTACAATCATGTAACAAGCCATTCTGAGCTTACAAATCACTGAATCGGTCAACTATTCGATAAGAATCAATTATAATGACATAACAAGCCATTCTTAGCTTATAAATAACTGAATCGGTCAACCGTTCGATGACAATCAGCTACAACCATGTAACAAGCCATTCTAAGCTTAAAAATCACCGAATCAGTCAACCGTTCGCTGAGAATCAACTACAATCATGTAACAAGCCATTTTGAGATTGCAAATCACTGAATCGGTCAACCATTCGATGAGAATCAACTACAATCACATAATAAGCCATTCTGAACTTACAAATCACCGAATCGACAAACCGTTCAATGACAATCAACTACAATCATGTAACAAGCCATTCTGAGCTTACAAATCACTGAATCAGTTAACAGTTTAATGGGAATCAGCTACAATCATGTAACAAGCCATTTTGACCTTACAAATCACCGAATCGGTTAACCATTCAATGAGAATCAGCTACAATCACGTAACAAGCAATTCTGAGCTTACAAATCACTGAATCGGTCAATCGTTCGATAAGAATCAGCTACAATCACATAACAAGTCATTCTAAGCTTACAAATCACTAAATCAGTCAACTGTTCGATGAGAATAACCTACAATCACGTAACAAGCCATTCTGAGCTTACAAATCATCGAATCAATCAACCATTCGATGAGAATCAATTACAATGACATAACAACCCATTTTTAGCTTACAAATAACTGAATCGGTCAACCGTTCGATGAGAATCAGCCACAATCATGTAACAAGCCATTTTGAGCTTACAAAATCACCAAATCAGTCAACTGTTTGATGAGAATCAATTATAATCACGTAACAAGCCATTCTGAGCTTACAAATCACCAAATCAATCAATCGTTCGATGACAATCAGCTACAATAATGTAACAAGCCATTCTGAGCTTACAAATTACCGAATCGGTCAACTGTTCGATGAGAACTAGCTACAATAACGTAACAAGCCATCCTGAGCTTACAAATCACTGAATCTGTTAACCGTTCGATGAGAATCAGCTACAATCACATAACAAGCCATTTTGAGGTTACAAATCATCGAATTAGTCCACCATTCGATGAGAATTAATTAGAATCACGTAACAAGCCATTTTGGGCTTACAAATCACCGAATCAATCAAACATTCGATGAGAATCAATTACAATTACGTAACAAGCCATTCTGAGCTTACAAATCACCAAATCATTCAATTGTTCGATGAGAATCAATTACAATCATGTAACAAGCTGTTCTGAGCTTACAAATCACTGAATCGGTCAACCGTTTGACGAGAATAAATTGCAATCACGTAACAAACCATTCTGAGCTTACAAATATTCGAATCAGTCAACCATTTGATGAGAAATAATTAGAATCATGTAATAAGCCATTGTGAGATTACAAATCACTGAATCAATCAACCGTTCCATGAGAATCAATTACAATCATGTAACAAGCTATTCTGAGCTTACAAATCACCGAATCAATCAACTGTTTGGTGAGAATCAATTACAATCACCTAAGAATCCATTTTGAGGTTACAAATCATAGAATGTGTCAACCGTTCGATAAGAATTAATTACAATCATGTAACAAGCCATTCTAAGCTTACAAATCACTGAATCGGTCAATCGTTCAATGAGAATAAGCTACAATCATGTAACAAGCCATTCTGAGCTTACAAATCGGTCTACCGTTCGATTAGAATCAATTACAATCACGTAACAAGCCATTCTTAGCTTAGAAATCACTAAATCGGTCAACCGTTCGATGAGAATCATCTACAATAACGTAACAAGCCATTTCGAGCTTACAAATTACCGAAATGGTAAACCATTTGATTAAAATCAATTGCAATCATGTAACAAGCCATTTGAAGCTTACAAATCATTGAATATTTCAAGCATTCGATAAGAATAAGCTACAATCATCTAACAAGCTATTCTGATTTTATAAATCATCGAATCAGTCAACCATTCCATGAGAATCAATTACAATCACATAACAAACCATTCTTAGCTTACAAATCATTGAATCGGTCAACCATTCGATGAGAATCAACAACAATAACGTAACAAGCCATTTCGAGCTTACAAATCACCGAAATAGTAAACCATTTGATGAGAACCAATTGCAATCATGTAACAAGTCATTTTGAGCTTACAAATTACCGAATTGGTCAATCGTTTGATGAGAATCAGCTACAATCACGTAACAAGCCATTCTAAGCTTACAAATCATCGAATCAGTCAACCGTTCAATGAGAATTAGCTACAATCACATAACAAGCAATTCTAAGCTTAAAAATCACCGAATCGGTCAAACGTTCGATGAGAATCATCTCCATTCAACTAAGAAGCCATTTTGAGCTTAGAAATCATCTAAGTGGTCAACCATTCGATCAGAATCAATTGCAATCATGTAACAAGCCATTCTAAGCTTACAAATCACTGAATCGATCAATTGTTCTATCAAAATCAGCTACAATCACGTAATAAGTCATTCTGAGCTTACAAATCACTGAATCAGTCAACCATTCGATGAGAATTAGCTACAATGTGTATGATGTAAAAGTGACCACACTTCTACGAACCATTACATGCAAGGTTTCTCAATAATGAGGCCTCACAAAGCGGCTCATAGCTCTCTATGCATGGAGTTGCAAGGGACTTTGATAAATTTGCTCTCAGCTAGAGCTACACACTAGTGACCTTGCTAGTCAACCACACAATGAGAGATTCAAATCTAAAGACAAAGGCAACAATGCCAATATCCCCAAATTAAATCAAAGTATGCAAATGCAATGGAAACTAATATGAATATGTAAGATTAATCTATCAAAATGAAGGTACAATGCAACTATGAAAGGAAATAGCAATGGATTACAATTCCCCTAATTAAGCTATTGCATAAAAGGAAATCTAAGCTAAGAATGCCATGATCATGCAACTATGAAAGGAAATATGCAACTAAAATACAATAACAAGTCTTCAAAGCTTGGATGTAAAATGTCTTCAAAGACCTCCAAATGACCTGGAAAACCTGTAGCATAACATTAGCATGAAAACAAGATATGAAAATGGAGAAGAGAGCTCTTCTTTTATAGGAAGTGAAAAATCGATGGATGATGGAGATTAAGAGGCAAAAGTTTAATCAACGGTAGAGAAAAAAAGAAGCTTGATCCTTGTGCACAAATATCCTCCAATAGGAAAATAGGAGTTGCCTTTATGTCCATATAAGACAAAAAGTACTTTTTCTTTTTTTATAAAATAAGAATAATGCTTTATTTGTACAACTTAGGATAAAAAGAAAAGTGGAGACTTTTTATCTAAATAAAAGGGGAGGAAATATTCCTTTTAATTAAATAAAGACTTAGGATAAAATGGTTAGCCCATAGGATAAAATTCAATATATGATCGAAATTAAGACTTGATCAAGAAATTTATAATGTTGAGAATATTGATTATTGATAAAACTGATTTAGGGTTGATAAATCGAATAAATGGGGCCCAAAGTCTAGGCGACCATTTTTGGGTGCATACACAATGATGTAACAAGCCATTCTTAGCTTACAAATTAGTAAATCAGTCAACCGTTTGATGAGAATTAATTACAATCATGTAACAACCCATTCTGAGCTTACTAATCACTGAATCGGTGAACCGTTGGATGAGAATCAACTACAATCATGTAAAAAGCCATTCTAAGCTTACAACTCACCGAATCAGTCAACCATTCGATGAGAATCAACTACAATTATGTAACAACCCATTCTGAGCTTACAAATCACCGAATCGATCAACCGTTTGATGAGAATTAATTACAATCATCAAACAAGCCGTTGTGAGCTTACAAATCACCGAATCGGTCAACCGTTTGATGAGAATCAATTACAATCATGTAAAGACATTTTGAGCTTACAAATCACCAAATTGGTCAAGTGTTCGATGAGAATCAATTACGATTATGTAACAACCTATTCTAAGCTTACAAATCACCAAATCAGTCAACTGTTCAATGAGAATCATCTCCAATCACATAACAAGCCATTCTAAACTTAAAAATCACCGAATCGGTCAACCATTCTATGAGAATTAATTACAATCATGTAACAAGCCATTCTAAGCTTACAAATCACCGAATCGATCAACCGTTCAATGCGAATTAGCTACAATCTTATAACAAGCTATTTTGAGCTTACAAATAATTGAATCGATCAACTGTTCGATGAGAATCAGCAACAATCATGTAACAAGCCATTCTGAGCTTACAAATCACCGAATTAGTCAATCGTTTGATGCGAATTAGCTACAATCATGTAACAATCCATTATGAGCTTACAAATAACTAAATTGGTCAACTGTTCTATGAGAATCAACTACAATCACGTAACAAGCCTTTCTGAGCTTACAAATCACCGAATTGGTCAACCGTTCGATGAGAATCAATTACAATCACGTAACAAACCAATCTATGCTTACAAATCAATGAATCGGTCAACCGTTCAATGAGAATTAGTTACAATCATATAACAAGCAATTCTGAGCTTACAAATCACCGAATCGGTCAACCATTCGATGAGAATCAGCTACAATCATGTAACAAGACATTATGAGCTTATAAATCACTGAATCAGTCAACCGTTCCATGAGAATCAGCTACAATCACGTAATAAGCCGTTCTGAACTTACAAATCACCGAATCGGTCAACTATTTTATAAGAGTCAATTACAATCATGTAACAAGCTATTTTGAGCTTACAAATCATTGAATCGGTCAACCGTTTGATAACAATCAGCTACAATCACATAAAAAGCCATTTTGAGCTTATAAATCACCGAATCGGTCAACCATTCTATGAGAATTATCTACACACACGTAACAACCCATTTTGAGCTTACAAATCATTGAATCGGTCAATTGTTCGATGAGAATTACCTACAACCACGTAACAACCCATTCTAAGCTTACAAATCACCAAATCGGTCAACCATTTGATGAGAATCAATTACAATCTCAGAATAAGCCATTTTGAGTTTACTAATTACTGAATTGCTCAACCGTTTGATGAGAATCAATTACAATCATGTAACAAGCCTTTCTGAGCTTACAAATTAGCGAATTAGTCAATCGTTCAATGAGAATCATCTCCATCACGTAACAAGCCCTTCTGAGCTTACAAATCACCGAGTCGGTCAACCGTTCGATGAGAATCAGTTACAATCACATAAGAAGCCATTTTAAGCTTACAAATCACCAAATCGGTCAACTGTTCGATGATAATCAATTACCATTACATAACAAGCCATTCCAAGCTTACAAATCACCAAATCATTCAACCGTTTGATGAGAATCAATTACAATAATGTAACAAGTCATTTTGAGCTTACAAATCATTGAATCAATCAACAGTTCAATGAGAATCAATGACAATCATGTAAGAAACTATTTTGAGCATACAAATCACCGAATCGGGTAACCGTTCGATTAGAATTAATTACAATCATGTAACAAGCCATTCTGAGCTTACAAATCACCAAATCGGTCAACCGTCCAATGAGAATCAGCTATAATTACATAACAAGCCTTTTTGAGCTGACAAATTACCGAATCGGTCAACTGTTCGATGAGAATCAACTACAATCATGTAACAAGTCATTCTAAGGTTACAAATCACCAAATCAGTCAACCATTTCATGAGAATCATCTCCAATCATATAACTGTATGAGTCAAATGTGACCACACTTCTATGAACCATTGCATGCAAGGTTGCTCAACAATGAGGCCTCACAAAGCGGCTCATAGCTCTCTATGCATGGAGTTGCAAGGGACTATGACATTTGCTCTCAACTAGAGCTACAAGCTTGTGACCTTGCTAGTCAACCACACAATGAGAGATTCAAGTGAAGACAAGGGCAAGAATGCCAATATCTCCAAGAATTTAAATGGAAATGCAATGCAAATCTAAATGAAAAATGCAAGCTTAATCTATCAAATGAAGTGCAAACTAATCTATGAAAGGAAATACAATAGATTTCAAGCCCCTAATTAAACTAGGTGAGATTTACTCTATTTCATGAAAGGAAATCTACACTATGAATGCCATGAATGCAACTATGAAAGCACAAAACTACTATGAAGTGCAACTAAAATGCCAATGCCACAATGATCTTCAAAGCTTGAGTGTCTTCAAAGAGAGCTCCAAAACCTGCAGCATAACATTAGCATAAAAAACATGGTCTCCAAATGAAGAAGAGAGCTCTTCTTTTATAGGAAATGAAAGTCAATGGACGGTCAAGATTAAGAGGCAAAAGACTCAATCAGCGATGGAGAAAGAAAGAAAGCTCAATCCATGTGCACAAGATTCCTCCAATAGGAAAATTAGAGTTGACTTTATGTCCATGTGAGACAAAAAGTGCTTTTCTTCTTTTTGCAAAAATAGGAATAATGCTTTATTTGTGCAACTTAGGATAAAAGGAAAAAGGGGGGGCTTTTTATTTATTTAAAAGGGGAGGACATATTCCTTTTAAGTAAATAAAAACTTAGGATAAAATGGTTAGCCCATAGGATAAAATCCAATATATGATCGAAATTCAGACTTGATCAAGAAATTGATAATGTTGAAACTACTGTTTATTGATAAAAATGATTCAGGATTGATAAATCGAATAAATGGGGCTCAAAGTCTAGGCGACCATTTTTGGGTGCATACATTTGCCCCTCTTTGACTAATGTGTGATCGATTTGGGAATACATGTAGTCAAAGAATGAAGTTGCAATGTGAGATCGATCTGGGATCACAAAACAACTCAGATATGAGGTCGATTCGGGATCATATCCGGACAAATCATAAACAAAGACCTTTGAACATGAGGTCGATTCGGGATCACATCCAAAGTAGGAGATAAGAATCTCAAATTAGAGAAAAAGCTCACAAAAGATGTCTGAATCAAGAACATCAAGAAATCAGGGATGAGAATCCCATAAATACTGCCCCCTCGGAGTCGAAATTGAAATCAGGGAGAGGAGATGCAGCAAATTGATAAAGAGTTAATCAAATCATAATGAATCACAATCGAAGGTAAGGGTCAAAAGGTTAACCATTAGGTAGTGAAAACATGCCCCAGTGAGGAAATAGAAGAATAAAAATAGAAGACAAGAAATAGAGTGAATGGAAGACTAGAAAATTTGAGAGACATGGAAGGAAGAAATTCCATCAAAGATCAAAGAATTATGCCCCAAATGGTCAGTCAACTGCACAGAAGAGGGGAAAATTTTAAAATACAATTTTGACTATCAAGATGACCTTAGATTTCAATTTCGAGTCCGAAAATGGATCCAGAACGTCAAAAATAGGTAGGGGTGCAATTTTCACACAATTTTGAGGTGTTTGAAAAATTGGTCAAAAAGTTAAAATGCTATAGGAATAGAAAAGGCTATGATATGAAAGACAAGAAGTGAAAGATGTGATAAAAAATAAGAAGATGTGAGCACAGTTGACTGATAGGTCCATGTACGATAAAAAGAAGAACTCTCTTCGTATGCAAAGATGCAAAACTAGGCTATCATGAACCTAAAAATACAAGCTCTATGAAAGGTGGTTGACTTGCAAGGTCACAACGCTTATAGACATCTAATTATCATCATCGAGCATTATTGGTAGCGTCGTAAGATCATACAATGCACACTAGTATAACTATGTGGATATGAATATGATCTATATCAGATAGGAATGTGGAAATCTCACCGAGGCATCAAAGACATGTAGGTCAAGATGACTAGTGCAGTGAGATCACCTAAGTTTAATATGGCAAGATTATGCTTGTATCAAGACACATGAAAAGTCAGGATAGCTAGAAGCATGCACTCGCAAAACAGTCAAGGATAATACCTTGTCAATCCATAGTGTCAAGTAGGACTAGCATAAATGCTCATGACAGTTAGGATCAACAAAATATACCCACAAGCAGATAAAGAAATAAAACATGTTCTCATTCCCTCAGTCTTCTAGCTATGCATCATCGAAAACTTCTCAGGGAGAGACCATTCATCAAAGAAATCCTCATAGACAACACACAAAGAAAAATAAAGTCAACATGTCTCAATTGAGTTGTCCATTTAAGTGGGTGTGTGTTGGTCATAGAGTCAAACTTTGAGTATCACATCTGCCAATGGAAATATCGCATCATACTTAGACTATAGGTAAGACATCTGACAAGTGTTGAGAAACACTCGACGCAAGGGTAGTGTTGAGAAACACTATTGGGGGTGGTGTTGAAAAACACCGTTGTGAAATGCCCCAAGAGACAAACGCACCTAAAAGACCTATGCCAATAGTTATGCCCCCTAGACAAAAATAAAGACCAATTCCAGACCAAGCCAAATAAGGTCAAGGCATGATGGAAAAAGGCTAAGTGTCAAGAACGTATGCTAACAAATAGGGGTGCAAAAGCCTCAAGTAGCGCCTATTTCCAGGTTTTCACCACTTGGATTTTATTACAATTTTTTCTCTTTTTTAATTTTTTTGTATTTTTGCTACCAAGGTGCCTGTTTCTAGGTTTTCACCAAGGCACTTTTTCAATTTTTTTGAATTTTTTGAATTTTTTGAATTTTTGATTTTTTTTTAAAATTTTTTTTTCAGGACTTTTTATGCTTTTTACGATTTTTTCAGCATCATATATGAATTTTTTTGGTATTTTTTTAGGATCATAAAATATATACAAAGGACGCCCCCAGACAGAAACGGGCATCAAGGATAGAACTTCTTGAGGTGCACAATGTTGATGGGCTCAGGGAGCTGTTCTCCATCTTCATCTGACAGTAAATATGCACCAGTGCCAAAAGCTGCTGTGATAACGTATGGTCCAAGCCAATTAGGTTCAAACTTTCCCTTTTGTTCTTTGTTCTATTGATTCTTAGGGTTCTCTCGTAAAACCAGATCACCTATCTGAAATTCCCTAGGGCGAACTTTCTTGTTGAATGCCTTGGACATACGCTTCTGATATACTCTCATGTGATCAAAGGAAGCCTTACGCTTCTCATCTAGCAGTTCTAATTCCTGTAACCTCATGGCACGATAATCCTCATCTGTAATTAGTCCTTTGAGAGAGACCCTAAGTGAAGGAATCTCTACTTCTAGGGGTAATACTGCTTCAGCACCATAAGTAAGAGAAAAAGGCGTAGCTCCTGTTGGTGTGCGAATGCTTGTTCTATAAGCCCAAAGTGCTGGATTGATTTGTAAGTGCCAGTCCCTACCATTCTTGTGTACTGTTCGATGAAGGATCTTAAGAATGGTTTTATTAGAGGCTTCTACTTGGCCATTGCCTTGTGGGAAGTAGATGGAGGACCAATGTTGCTTGATTTTAAACTTTTTGCATAAATGTTTCAGGTCCTTGTTCTTAAATTGTCCTCCATTATCAGTAATGATTTCAGAAGGTACCCCAAATCAGAAAATAATGTGATTCAGGATAAAAAGTGAGACTGTTTTGCCTGAGGCAACAGAAAGAGGGACTGCCTCTACCCATTTCGTGAAATAATCAGTAGCTGTGATAATGAACTTATGTCCACTTGATGAGTTGGGGTGAATTTGCCCAACAAGGTCGAAGGCCCATCGCTGAAATGGCCAATGTGAAATAGAAGGAATTAGCTCCCTACCCAGAGCATGAATCAGGTTTCCATGTTTTTGACATTTCTCACAAGACTTAGAAAAAGCTACTGCATCTGCTTGCATTGTGAGCCAATAATACCCTGCCCTAAGCAATCGACGGGCCATGGCAAGACCATTAGAATGTCCACCACAAATGCCCTCATGGATGTCAACTAACGCTTGGTTGGATTCCTCCTTTTCCAAGCACCTAAGAAGCATCCCATCAAAACACCTCCTATATAGGTCACCAGAAATGAGGGTATGGCGAGAGGCATTACGGATGAGATTTCTGCATTCAGATCAATTGAAAGATTTAGGGATGATGCCATCATGGAGATATGAATAAATGGCACCATATCGGGTAGACTCACGGGTGACAAGGGTACAAATAACATGACTTTCAAGAGAATCAAATATAGGGCAACGTAGTTCTTCCACCAGGAACTCGAACCGAGACTCATGTTGCTCTAATTGCAAGAGTGAAGCTAATGTGGCCATAGCATCTGCAGCTTTGTTGTCTGCCCTAGGGATTTGCTGGAATGTTACAAAAGCAAAGTAGTGTCTCAAAGAATCAACCATCTTTTTATAGGGTATTAACTTGTCATCTTTGGTTTGATACTCTTCATTGACCTGATTTATTATTAATTGTGAATCCCCAAAAACATGTAACTTAGTAATGTTCCATTCTATAGCCAACTTCAAACCATTAGCTAATGCTTCATATTCTACAATATTGTTTGTACATGGGAAGAGTAGTTTGTATGACTTTGGTATAGTGTATCCATGTGGAGAAACAAACAATATTCCTGCACCCGACCCATTTTGCATATTAGAGCCATCAAAGAACATCTTCCAGGTGCGCGATGTGACATGTAGTATATGCTCATCAGGAAATTCAACTTGCATAGGCATACTATCCTGAACTAGAAAATCAGCAAGTTGGTCTGCAATAGCCTGCCCTTTTATGGCCTTTCTTTCAATGTACTCTATATCAAATTCTGATAACACCATCATCCACTTAGCGAGCCTCCCTGTGAGAGCAGCCTTACTAAGAAAGTACTTTAGAGGATCAATTTTAGCAATCAAGTGTGTAGTATGAGCTAGCATGTAATGTCGTAGCTTTTGAGAAGCAAACACCACAGCCAGACAAGCTTTCTCAATGTTATTGTAATTGACCTGATATGATACAAGAGTATGACTTATGTAGTATATGGCCCTTTCTTTTCCATTGTCATCTAACTGAGCTAGCAAAGCCCCCAAGGAAGTATCTGTAGCTAAAATGTATAGGATCAAAGGTTTTCCTGGAATAGGAGGCATCAAAATTGGGGGATTAGCCAAGTATTTCTTGATTTGATCTAGGCTATTTTGATAATCTTTGTTCCAAACACAAGAAGCACCTTTATGCAATGTTTTATTGAAAGGTTGTGCTCTATCTACAAGCTGAGAAATGAACCTCCTAATAGATTGGAGTCATCCTTGAAGACTTCTCATTTGACTAATGTTTCTTGGAGGTGGCATATCCAAAATTGCTTGGACCTTTTCGGGATCAACCTCTATGCCCTTTTCTGGTATTACAAATCCTAAAAGTTTGCCTAAGGTGACACCAAATGCACACTTCTTTGGATTCAATCTGAGTTGAAATTGTTCCATGTGATCTAGAATTACTTCCAAATCGATGAGGTGTGCATCCCTTTTCTTTGATTTAGCCAGGGTATCATCCACATAGTCTTCCATGTTCTTGTGCATCATGTCATGAAAGATAGTAGTCATAGCTCGTTGATAAGTAGCACCCGCATTCTTTAGCCCAAATGGCATGACGTTCCAACAATAGGTTCCCCACGCACAAGTGAACGCTATTTTCTCTTGATCTTCTGGTGCTATCTTAATTTGGTTGTATCCACTAAATCCATCCATTAGAGAATATATTTCATAGCCGGCCGTCATGTCCACTATCATGTCAATATTTGGAAGTGGAAAATCATCCTTAGGGCATGCTTTGTTTAGATCTCTAAAACCTGTACATACACAAATGGACCCATCATGTTTGGAAATGGGTACTATGTTTGAGATCCATTCTGCATAATCTATAGCTCTGATAAATCCAGCTCTCAATAGTTTTTCTAACTCTGCTTTGACAAGGAGAGCAACATGTGGATGCATTTTTCGAAGTCTTTGCTTTACTAGCTTGATTCCTAGAGCTATTGATAGGTGATGCATTATAAGATTTGTGTCAAGCCCTGGCATGTCTGAATAGGTCCATGCAAAATTGATCTTATTCCTTTGTAAGAATTGTGTATATGCCTTTGTTTCTTCTTTTGATAAAGACTGAGAAAGATGAAAAATTTGAGGAGCTTCTTCTGTGTTCAAATTAATGGGTTTTGTTGGCTCAATTGGCACTGATGACCTGTCTTGGAAATAACTAGGCAAGTCATTAAGTACCCCATCCTTAGGTGCCTGAAGGAGGTTTTCACCCTTGGATACGTCATTTGTTTTTACTATTTTAGGTTCTGACACCGCCACAAAGTGGTTTTCGCCATTAGAACTCCTATTCTTTTTCTTTTTTTCTTTTATTTTGAGATTGAGGTACTTAATGTCAGGCTCAGTCATACTTGTAGTTGGCTCACTGGTGGAAGACACTACTGGCTCAATAGCATCAAGGTAACATGTGATCTCATAGTCATTCTGGAAAGTCAACAGTTGTGGCCTTTGTGAAGTCTGAGACCAATTAATTAAATTGTGGTGGACAAGAGGTAGGTCTATGACTGGTTCAATACTGTGGATGTGATGGGCGTCATTTTTGGTGACCATATATTCAGAATTCATCAAGTTCCCTTCTAAGATACCCGAATCGAGATTCGTCCCTCCTAGCGAAGTATCGTCCACTAAGGCAATTCGGGGAGTCCAGTCCTCTAGCCCTACACTAAACTCATCAACTACATCGGGTTGAGCACTATAAGATTGAATAAAATCAACATCTAAGTCCAGGGTCACATCTAAAAGCGAGTCCCATTCATATTCATGTGAGTTTGTCTCTGAATCTTCAGCATTGGGATCATGTGACGTGGAAGCCACACAATCTAAAGTGTCTGAATTAGTGTCACCTGTCGTAGCTTGGGTGACGACACTTTCCATGGTCAAATTCTAGAATTCTCCCCAAAGGAGATTAGTTGAAGGCACCCAATCTTCTGTCATGTCTTGCTGATTAGCAACGTTGGGTGTGTATTCAGAATCAGAATCAGTATCTGTGGTAGTTGGAACAATAGTATGTGTTGATGCACCCTTTTTAAAGCCTAATCCTATTGTCGATTTATCTTTTCATGCAAAAAGTGCGTGATCCAAAGGTTTAGCTCTAGCATCCAATCTGTGGCTAAGGGGACCATGTCCTGGATACCCCATGTTTTTGACTAGCGTGTACCCCCTCCCATAGGCTTTAGGCGAAGGAGCAAAAGTTTCATTATGTTGGTACTTTTCCTCATGATAAATCCACTCTCTAACAACAACTTCCTCTTTCTCTACCTGGATAGGAACTAAAGACTCGACAAACTTTCCAAATAATGTCATAGCTGATGAAGAGGGTTTCATATCTGATGAAGGCTTACCATAAGATCTAGGAGATATAGGCAATTTTGTAAAAGAATCAATCTTGTAATCTCCCATGCCAAGGTCGAGGATTTTAAGCTTTTCTTTGGATTGTTCTAGTGAAACACTAGAATTGTTAGCCTCCCTATTCAAAGGTATATGTGATCCCGTAGAAATGTTATTGACTGACAAAGTACTATCCCTAGGGATGAAAATTTATACACCATTGTGAGGGAACTTGACGCATTGGTGGTATGTTGACGGGACCGCTTGCATTTCATGAACCATGGCCTCCCTAACAAAATATTGTAGGCCAAAGGTCCAACATCAACAATTTGAAATAAGATATCCTTTTCTACTGGATCAATATGAATCAGCAAAACTGCTAACCCTTTGGAACTCCTTTTTGCTTCATCATATGCCTTAATCGTGATCTTTCTCCTTGTGTCAATAACCTCTTCAGAATATCCTAAAGCTTTCAATAAATTCATGGTACAAATGTTTAACCCTGCACCCCCATCTATCAACACACGCCTGACATGAGTTTTATGAATCATGACTTCGATGTGTAAGGCCAAGTTATGTGGGTGATTTAGAGATTTGTCATCTTCTTCTAAAAAAGTGAGGTAATGAGGGCTGGCTAAATGGTTGACCATGTTCTGGAATTGGTCCACATCTAAGTTTTTGGGGACACTTGCTGCTCGCAAAGCATCCTCAAGGACACGCTTATGCCTTGGGGATAATTCCAAAAGTTCAAAGATAGAAATCTATGCTGGCGTACGTTGTAGTTGGTCGACAAGATTGTAGTTAAGCTTAGGGTCAACAATAGACTTAGAAGGGATCTGTTTGGATGTAGGTTGTCTAGGCTTGCCAGAATTGGGACCTCTAATAATAATAGGAGACTGAGTAGCTTGACTCCTAGTGACCGCATGAAGATGCTGAGACCCCTTTCGTGAGTTAGGACCTCTTAACACTACTATGGGTCCATCATAAGGCACATGTTTTAAATCCTCATTGTGCTCATAGGAATCCTTCTTTCTCATCATGTTAACATTCTCCTCGACTATCTCAAGCATGTTGATGACGTTGTCTATTTTGGTATAGGTATAATTTATTGAAGCCTTGCCCTTGTTGTCATTATTAGATCCTTCTCCTTTCTCATATTTAGGCAAGGGCTCCTTGAAAGCTTTGTGATCTGAATTAGAAGTTAAACCATCAACTTGTAACTGCCCATTCTCAATAAGGTCCTGGACAAGATGTTTGAGTTTAAAACAGTTTTTGATATCATGTCCAATTCCATTATGGTAAATACAATAAGCCTTCTCATTCCACCAATATGGCTTCATCTCAGGAATATGGAATTTTGAAGGATCTTGAGGTTGTACCAAGTTATGAGCAAGGAGAGTCTTAAAGATATCCTCATAGGAATCCCCAAGTTTCGTAAATTGTCTTTTCTCTATTTTCGGCTTTCCTTGATATTTTGGCTTACTAGCTTGCTATTGTGAGGATACTTGTAACTTCATGGCTTGAACCACATTGGAGAGATTAAGGACTTCATTCTTAGGTTGAGGTGAGTCGACAACACCGTCATTAACCACCTATTTATTCTTGTTTCAATAGTTATTTTTCTTGTCCTTGTTTCCATGATTGTTGTTGTTATTTTGGCCATTGTTATTGTTTTTTGATTTGGCCAAAACTCCTTGTTCTTTCAAAACATCTTCAATGCAACATGCTACGTCAATCATAATGTCAAAAGAGCTGAAAGGATACTTCTTAACCTCATACCTAAGTTCAGGTATCAAATTACTCACAATAATATCAATCCTCTCCTCTTCAGGGATTGTCCTTGGATACTTTGTGCATAAACGTCTCCATCTCAGTAGGAAAGCAACAAATGACTCCCCCTGGTTTTGTTTTAATTTTTGTAAATCAAGCATGGTGACCGGTCGTGTCAAATTATAAGCAAAATGTTGGACAAATCTTTCCACAAGCTCTTTAAATGTTTTGACTGGTGGAGTCAGGTTAGTGAACCATTCCATAGCTTGAGACTTCGCGGGAATAATCTCATTAAGTAAGAATCTTCGTGGTGGAAAGAAAAGCTCATGATATAAAACTACCTAACATGGTCATGAGGATCGCCAATACCATCATATTTGTCATATGTGGGAAACTCAACTTTCTTAGGGAAGTCAACCATCATGACACTTTTATCAATGGGAGTAGGGCAAATCGAATCCAAGTTGAATGTGCTCTTAGGAGCCCTCATATTATCCACAGTTTGTTGCAATTATTTAATCACCTCATTAGTTGATGGTTCTTGTTTCTTCACCTTTCCATTCACATCAAAGTCAAAAGGCACCTTAGCACCTTTGTTGATTAGGCTTTCCAAGAATTGATCTTTGTTTTGTTCAACATACTTCTCAACATAGGCTTGGAAAGCTGGCTCTTGTTGGATGGCCATGAAATCTAAAGTATCCAAATTATCATGTCCCCCTCCCCTTGGTGAACTAAGGTGTACACGTTGATAGGGTTGTTTAGAGAATCTGGGAGGTGGACTTCCTCTATGATGATCATACCTTAACATTCTCCTTCCTCTCGGGGTTGGAGATTTTGAAGGTGTCCTAGACCTCCTCCTAGTCTTTGGACTTTGTGATGGGGTTGATGGGGGAGAGTTGGTCTCATTATTAGTCCCCTTACCATGGAATTGTCTTTGAAGTCATTGCGCATACAACCTATCTTCTTCTTCTTACAATGCTCTTCGCTTCATCTCTAGCAAGATTTTCTCTTCCTCTTCCAATCTCTTAAACTTTTCTTGTTTCACAGCTTGTTCTTCTTTGAAAGCTTGTTTAGCTTTTTCAATAGCTTTCAATCTGGTGTCAGGATGCCAAGAGTTTTCTTTGGGAGGAGATGAAGGTCCTGATACATTATGTAAGTTGGCTGCATTAACATGATATTCTGTTTCATCATCATAATGTTGGGATACTGTTTCTGAAGAATCATGTCTAAGATGTCTTTCTCTTCTTTGTTGAGGATCCAAATATCTTGTGTTGATCAAAGGTGACTCAGGGGAACTAATAGCTCTTCTGAATCCATCTGGTATGTGACTGTCATCTCTAAAACTTGAAAACATTTCTTGAAGATTTTGGTTGAGTATCTTTCTTGAATCCTTGATATCCGACAAACTCATGTTGTTTCCTGATGAATAGTGTGTCTCAGGTGTACCTTTCTCAGGAAGATCAGTTTCAACTTCGGGTTGACTCCTAGGAGATTGATCAAAGAGAGGTTCCTTTTCTTTATGTTGTCAACGGGTTCTAACTGGGGGTAATTGATTAAAGATAACATGGGGTCTCTTCCCTTGAGTCACTTGGTATCTTGTGGTAACTGACATGAAATAAAAGAGATTCTAAATGATAGATTGATCTCTCAAAGTGTTAACTCCAACCAAGGATAATTGGGGTTCTCTAATGTCCAAAAGAAAGATGGAAGATAGAAAAATAAAGGGCGTCACCAACACTGTCAAAGAGGTGCTTCAAATCAAAGGATGAATATCCTTGCACTTTTGAATCAGGGGGTTGGACTTAGCCAAAATTCAAATTAAGAGATATATGAAATGGTCTGGACAGTAAGAGGACCAAAATTCTCCAAGAGTGTAATCAACAATTTTGAAGATAAACTTCTCACTAAGAATAGCTTCCTAACTTGGCAAGTTATGTTTAAGGTAGCCTTATGAATCAATTGAAATGATCCCTAGGTAGGCTAAAATTAGGAACTCACAGTCAAAATGGTGTCTAACACTGAGATTAGATAACCTATCCAAAAGCCAAGTCATACCAAGAGTCAACTTAATGTCTAAAACAAAGATCACAATTGAAATTCCCCAGGCGATAGACTCTAGGCATACAGGGCGATAAACCTCAGACTGGGCGATACTTCGCCTGAAGACAGGTGATAGAACTTATAACTACCGGGCGATAGACTTACTAATTGCTGGGTGATACAATTTTTGGCGCAAAGTATCATGCGATATTTCTTCTTAAGGCAGGTGATACTGTTGTAGTTTTTGACCAATTTGTGTAAAATTTCAAGTTTTTGAGAGTCTGATTTCAAATTTCTTGAATCTAAGGGTGTAATGTTGGATATCAATCACAAATTTAACAGTAATGGGATAATTTTTCAAGCAGTAAGTGATCAAACATGTCTTCAAACACTTGAAATAAGGGCAAAAGCAACCTTGCCAAGACAAACACTTGTGATATCAAGTTTGAAAAAACACCCTATGAATGCTACCGATTGTTTGTATGTTGAGAACGTTTACACAGGTATAGCACTTTCGAGAACACTTCAAGCAATATCTACCTACAAGACAAGGCTCAATACTTATCAACTTAGCCCACAACTTGATGCCCCCTTGCCTCACACCAAGTGGTTGCCCACAAGAGATATTGGCTTTGTCGTGGAAGTGTCAAACAACACAACCAAAGGGACACATATGGTGAGTATCTTGGAGTGATCTGGGTTATTCCACTTGGATCAATCCTTGCACTAAGAAGATAAGCGGCTGAAAAGGGTGGCTTCTAATCTATGGTTCTTAGTAAGGATTTCCATTCACAACACCCCTCTTGCTCCTCATAAAGGACTGGGACCTCGTGGCCTCAAGAGTACCTTAAGCATTCTTGCTCAATATTTTCCTCATGGTCACAATCCCACAAGTACTTACATCAAGCGAAGACAAGTGTTATGTCTACCAAGGTTTTGTGTCCTCGATAGCCTTGAGATTATAGTGAGTTGGAATCACTCACCACCAAGGAAAATGATGACAAGGTTGTCCCCACTTGGGTCGTTCCTCTTGATTGCTCAAGAGCAGGCCCGCTAAAGGATTCCTATACTAAACAAAGAATGGATAATTTTTGAGGTTCAAGGTTTTTGGTTCACCACAAGGGTGAAGAGCATACTCCCCTATCTCAAAAATCTCTCCCAAACACACCAAGCAAATATTCAATTACCCCCTTGCTTTCAAAATCCCAAGATGGGTCAAGATTTCTGTTTCACCACAAGGGTGAAGAGCATACTCTCCTACCACCTCAAAATTCCTACAACAAGGTATTAAGTGCCTATGAAATGAAACAACTAGTATATGCCGCACTCAATAAAGAAAGCAATTAAACAAGCACTTGATTTAGTTTTTATGCTTAGGGAAACCCTACAAAAACCATTAGTAGCCCTCTTTGAAATGCGTTATTTTGGCAAAATATTTCAAGCAAGTGCACCTACAACCACCACTTGTTAGGCAAACTCAAAATCCAACTAACTCTAAAAGTTCAAGTCTCCTACTATCAATAGTGTTTTCAAGGCACCAAGGTGGAATACTTAGCCAACCAAGTAGACATGAAGTGAGTCCAAAGATGTGGAACACTTAACACTTCACATGAACTCAAAGTAAGCTAAGGTCTTAGAAAACAAGTGAGATCAAGAAAGCTTAAGAGGGTGAAAATGTGGAACACTTAATGCTCTTTTCAAGTAGACCCCTCCCCTATGTATGAATGCTGACCTTGCATCCAAAGGGTTAGACCAAGGGGTGATTAGAAATAAGCAAGTCCAAACCCAATTTAGCCACCAATCTCAATCACAAGTAATCATCCAAGTCATTACAAAGTGAGTCCAAAAGTGGAGCACTTAACCCCTCAAGAAACATGAAGTGAGCCCAAAAGTGGAACACTTAACCCATCAAGCCAACATGAAGTGAGCCCAAAAGTGGAACACTTAACCCATTAAGCCAATATGAAGTGAGCCCAAAAGTGGAACACTTAACCCCTTAAGCCACTATGAAGTGAGCCCAAAAGTGGAACACTTAACCCCTTAAGCAAACGTGAAATGAGTCCAAAATGTGGAACAATTAACACTTCACATCAACCCAAAGAGAGTCCAAAAGTGGGACATTTAACCCTTCATACCAACTTAAAGAGAGTCCAAAAGTGGGACATTTAACCCTTCACATCAACCTAAAGAGAGTCCAAAAGTAGGACATTTAACCCTTCACATCAACCTAAAGAGAGTCCAAAAGTGGAACATTTAACTCTTTGTATCAACTTAAGACAACCCACACTTTAGAAACTAATGAGATCAAGAAAGCCAAGAGAGTGACAATGTGGAACACTTAATGCTCTTTTCAAGTAGACCCCTCCCCTATGTATGAATGCCGACCTTGCATCCAAAGGGTGAGACCAAGGGGTGATTAGAAATAAGCAAGTCCAAACTCTCCTAGCTAACAAGCTCAATCAAAAGTATCTAAAGCTTGCTTATCAACACTACTCACAAGTGCAAAAGAAGAAGCAATAGAATATTTAACCTTCCAAGCCAACATAGGGTGAGTCCAAGATGTGGAACATTTAACCCCCCATGCTCACAAGGAATGAATCCATGTCTTCAATCACTCAAATGAGGTCTTTGATACTAGAAAGCAAGAACTAACTACTTAACAAACTATTAAAACTAAGAAATGAGTATAATTATGAAGATCAATTCTGTCTAAAAGCAGCAAAGTAAACTAATTAAACCAACTATGATCAAAATCAGAAGAAAATACTGAAATTGCAAGTCTCTGTCGAATCAGGCGATATACCTAAAAGCTCACCAGTATCGTGCGATACTTCTATCTATATCCGGGTGATACTTCGCTCTATGCCAGGTGATACTTCACCCGAGACCAGGTGATAAAAGTCAATATAGCCGGGTGATACTTGTCTCACGCGAACTATCGCGCCACCACAGCAAGTATATCGCGCAATGTATCGCGCGATAATCTGAGATAGAAAACCAGAGAACGCAGATTTTTCTGAAAATTAATCCAAAAATGAAAAATGCATGAAAATAAAAGGACAAAGCTATCTAATCTGCCCCACGGTGGGTGCCATAAATGTATGAGTCAAATGTGACCACACTTCTATGAACCATTGCATGCAAGGTTGCTCAACAATGAGGCCTCACAAAGCGGCTCATAGCTCTCTATGCATGGAGTTGCAAGGGACTATGACATTTGCTCTCAACTAGAGCTACAAGCTTGTGACCTTGCTAGTCAACCACACAATGAGAGATTCAAGTGAAGACAAGGGCAAGAATGCCAATATCTCCAACAATTTAAATGGAAATGCAATGCAAATCTAAATGAAAAATGCAAGCTTAATCTATCAAATGAAGTGCAAACTAATCTATGAAAGGAAATACAATAGATTTCAAGCCCCTAATTAAACTAGGTGAGATTTACTCTATTGCATGAAAGGAAATCTACACTATGAATGCCATGAATGCAACTATGAAAGCACAAAACTACTATGAAGTGCAACTAAAATGCCAATGCCACAATGATCTTCAAAGCTTGAGTGTCTTCAAAGAGAGCTCCAAAACCTGCAGCATAACATTAGCATAAAAAACATGGTCTCCAAATGAAGAAGAGAGCTCTTCTTTTATAGGAAATGAAAGTCAATGGACGGTCAAGATTAAGAGGAAAAGGACTCAATCAGCAATGGAGAAAGAAAGAAAGCTCAATCCATGTGCACAAGATTCCTCCAATAGGAAAATTAGAGTTGACTTTATGTCCATGTGAGACAAAAAGTGCTTTTCTTCTTTTTGCAAAAATAGGAATAATGTTTTATTTGTGCAACTTAGGATAAAAGGAAAAAGGGGGGCTTTTTATTTATTTAAAAGGGGAGGACATATTCCTTTTAAGTAAATAAAAACTTAGGATAAAATGGTTAGCCCATAGGATAAAATCCAATATATGATCGAAATTCAGACTTGATCAAGAAATTGATAATGTTGAAACTACTGATTATTGATAAAAATGATTCAGGATTGATAAATTGAATAAATGGGGCCCAAAGTCTAGGTGACCATTTTTGGGTGCATACAATAACAAGCCATTCTAAGCTTACAAATCACCAAATCGGTCAACCATTCAATGAGAATCAATTACAATCACGTAACAAGCCATTGTGAGCTTAAAAATCACTGAGTCAGTCAACTGTTCGATGAGAATCAATTGCAATCACGTAACAAGCCATTCTAAGCTTACAAATCATTGAATCAGTCAACCATTTGATGAGAATCAGCTATAATCACGTAACAAGCTGTTCTAAACTTACAAATCACTAAATCGGTCAACCATTCTATGAGAATTAGCTACAAACACGTAACAACCCATTTTGAGCTTACCAATCATCGAATCAGTCAACTGTTCGATGAGAATCAATTACAATAACGTAACAAGTCATTCTTAGATTACAAATCACCGAATCAGTCGACTGTTCGCTGAGAATCAGCTACAATCTCGTAAAAATGTATTCTAAGCTTACAAATCATTAAATCGGTAAACTATTTGATGAGAACCTATTGCAATCACGTAACAAGCCATTTTGAGCTTACAAATCATTGAATCGGTCAACCGTTTGATGAGAATCAATTCCAATCACATAACAAGCCATCCTAAGCTTACAAATCACTGAATCGGTAATCCGTTCAATGAGAATCAATTATAATCATGTAACAAAAAATTCTGAGTATACAAATCATCAAATCGGTCAATCGTTCGATGAGAATCAATTTACACTCAGGTAACAATCCATTCTGAGCTTACAAACTACCGACTCGGTCAACTGTTCGATGAGAATCAATTACAATCACGTAACAGGCCATTCTTAGCTTACAAATCACTGAATCGGTCAACCATTTGATGAGAATCAATTACAATCACATAACAAGTCATTCTAAGCTTACAAATCACCGAATCGGTCAACCATTCTATGAGAATTAGCTACAAACACGTAACAACCCATTTTGAGCTTACCAATCATCGAATTAGTCAACCGTTCAATGAGAATCAATTACAATAACGTAACAAGTCATTCTTAGATTACAAATCACCGAATCAGTCGACCGTTTGCTGAGAATGAGCTACAATCCCATAAAAATCTATTTTGAGTTTACAAATCACTGAATTGGTAAACCATTTGATGAGAACCTATTACAATCACGTAACAAGTCATTTTGAGCTTACAAATCACTAAATCGGTCAACCGTTTGATGAGAATCAATTACAATAATGTAACAAGCCATTTTGAGCTTACAAATCACTGAATTAGTAATCCATTCGATGAGAATCAATTATAATCACGTAACAAAAAACAAATCATCAAATTGGTCAATCGTTCGATGAGAATCAATTTATAATCAGGTAACAAGCCATTCTGAGCTTACAAACCACCAAATCGGTCAACCGTTCGATGAGAATTAATTACAATCACGTAACAAGCCATTCTCAACTTACAAATCACCGAATCGGTCAACCGTTTGATGAGAATCATCTCCAATCACGTAACAAGCCAATCTAAGCTTACAAATAACTGAATCAGTCAACTATTCGATGAGAATTAATTACAATCACATAGCAAGTCATTGTGAGCTAACAAATCACTGAATCGGTCAACCATTTGATGATAATCAATTGTAATCACATAACAAGCCATTCTGAACTTACAAATCATCGAATCAGTCAACTGTTTGATGAGAATCAGCTACAATCATGTAACAAGCCATTCTGAGCTTACAAATCACTGATTCAGTTAATCGTTCGATGAGAATCAATTACAATCACATAACAACCCATTGTGAGCTAACAAATCACTGAATCGGTCAACCATTCAATGAGAATTAATTACAATTACGTAACATGCCATTATAAGCTTACAAATCACCGAATCGGTCAACTATTTGATGAGAATCATCTACAATCATGTAACAAGCCATTTTGAGCTTACAAATCACTGAGAATCAATTACAGTCACATAACAAGCCATTCTGGACTTACAAATAACTGAATCATCGAAATGGTCAACCGTCCGATGATAATCTATTACAATCACATAACAAGCCATTCTGAGCTCACAAATCACTGAATCGGTCAACCATTTGATGATAATCATTTACAATCATGTAAGCAACCATTATGAGCTTACAAGTCACTGAATCGGTCAATCGTTCTATTAAAATTAGCTACAATCACGTAACAAGCCATTCCAAGCTTAGAAATCACCGAATCGGTCATTCGTTTGATGAGAATAAGCTACAATCACGTAACAAGCCATTCTAAATTTACAAATTACTGAATCGGTCAACCATTCGATGAGAATTAATTACAATTACATAACATGCCATTATGAGCTTACAAATCACCGAATTGGTCAACTGTTCAATGAGAATCAATTACAATCACGTAACAAGCCATTATGAGCTTACAAATCACTGAATTGGTCAACCTTTCACTGAGAATCAATTACAATCACATAACAAGCCATTGTGAGCTTACAAATCATCGATTTGATCAACCGTTTGATGAGAATCAGCTATAATCACGTAACAAGCCATTCTGAGCTTACAAATCACCGAATCAGTCAACCGTTTAATGAGAATCAATTAGAATCATGTAACAAGCTATTTTGAGCTGACAAATCACAGAATCAGTCAACTGTTCGATGAGAATCAATTACAATCATGTAACAAGTAATTCTGAACTTACAAATCACTGAATCGGTCAACCGTTCGATGAGAATCAATTACAATCGTATAACAAGTAATTTTGAGCTTACAAATCACTGAATCGGTCACCTGTTTGATGCGAATTGATTACAATCATGTAACAAGACATTCTGAGCCTACAAATCACCGAATCGATCAACTGTTCAATGAGAATCAGCTAAAATCACGTAACAAGCCATTCTAAGCTTACAAATCACCAAATCAATCAACTGTTCGATGAGAATCATCTTCAATCACGAAACAAGGCATTCCGAGCTTACAAATCACCATATCGGTCAACCGTTCGATGAGAATCAATTACAATCATGTAACAAGCCATTTTGAGCTTACAATTCACTGAATCGGTCAATCATTCTATGACAATCAGCTACAATCATGTAAAAAACTATTATGAGCTTATAAATCACTAAATTAGTCAGCCATTCGATGAAAATCAACTACAATCACGTAACAAGCCATTCTGATCTTACAAATCACTGAATCGGTAAACCATTCGATAAGAATAAATTACAATAATGTAACAAGCCATTTTTAGCTTACAAATTACTGAATTGGTCAACCGTTTGATGAGATACAACTACAATCACATAACAAGCCATTCTGAGCTTATAAATCACTAAAACGGTAAACTGTTCAATGAGAATCAATTGTAATCATTTAATAAGTTTACCGTTTGATGAGAATCAATTGCAATCATGCAATAAGCCATTGTGAGCTTACAAATTACCAAATCGGTTAACCGTTCGATGAGAATCAGTTACAATCATATAGCAAGCCATTCTGAGCTTATGAATCACCGAATCAGTCAACCGTTTGATGAGAATCAATTACAATCACATAACAAGCCATTTTGATTATATAAATCATCGAATCGATCAACTTTTTGATGAAAATCAATTAAAATCATGTAACAAACTATTTTGAGCTTACAAATCATCGAATCGATCAACCGCTCGATGAGAATCAATTACAATCACATAACAAGCAATTCTAAGCTTACAAATCACTGAATCGGTCAACAGTTCGATGAAAATAATCTCCAATCACGTAAGAAACAATTTTGAGCTTACAAATCACCGAATCGGTCAACTGCTTGATGAGAATCAATTACAATCATGTAACAAGCCATTCTGAGCTTACAAATCACCGAATCGGTCAACCGTTTGATGAGAATCAGTTATAATTATGTAACAAGCTATTATGGGCTTACAAATCAACGAATCGGTCACCTGTTCGATGAGAATTAATTATAATCATGTAACAAGCTATTCTGAGCTTACAAATCAATGAATTGATGAGAATCAGCTACAATCACGTAACAAGTCATTCTAAGCTTACAAATCACTGAATCGGTCAACCGTTTAATGAGAATCATCTACAATCACATAACAAGCCATTCTAAGGTTACAAATCACTGAATCGGTCAACTGTTGGATGAGAATAAGCTACAATCAGGTAACAAGCCATTCTGAGCTTACAAATCACCGAATCGGTCAATCATTCGATGAGAATCATTTACAATCATGTAAGAAGCCATTCTGAGCTTACAAATCACTGAATCGGTCAACCGTTCGATGAGAATCATCTACAATCACGTAACAAGCCATTCTCAGCTTACAAATCACTGAATCCGTCAACCCTTTAGTGATAATTAGCAATAATAACGTAACAAGCCATTTTGAGCTTACAAATCACTAAATTGGTCAATCGTTCGATGAGAATAAGCTACAATCATGTAACAAGCCATTTTGAACTTATAAATCACCGAATTGATCAACCGTTCAATGATAATCAATTACAATCTCTTAACAAGCCATTCTTAGCTTACAAATCACTGAATCAGTCGACCATTTGCTAAGAATTAGCTACAATCATGTAACAAGCCATTCTGAGCTTACAAATCATTGAATCAGTAAACCATTTGATGAAAATCAGCTACAATCACATAAAAAGCCATTCTGAGCTTATAAAGTACTGAACCAGTCAACCGTTTGATGAGAATAAGCTACAATCATGTAACAAGCCATTCTAAGCTTATAAATCACCAAAAAGATCAACCGTTCGATGAAAATATATTGCAATCACGTAACGAGCAATTCTAAGCTTAGAAATCACCGAATCGCTCAACCGTTTGATGAGAATAATTTACAATCATGTAAAAAGTCATTCTGAGCTTATAAATCACCGACTCAGTCAATCATTGTATGAGAATCAATTACAATCACGTAACAAGCCATTTTGAGCTTACAAATCATGAATCGGTCAACCATTTGATGAGAATTAATTACAATTATGTAACAAGTCATTCTTAGCTTACAAATCACTCAATCGATCAACCGTTCAATGAGAATCAACTACAATCATGTAACAAGCCATTCTGAGCTTACAAATCACTGAAACAGTCAACCATTCGATGAGAATTAATTACAATCATGTAAAAAGTCATTTTGACTTTACAAATTATTTATTTGATCAACCGTTCAATGCAAATCAATTACAATCATGTAACAAGTCATTATGAGCTTATAAATGACTGAATCAGTCAACCGTTCGATGAGAATCAGCTACAATCACGTAACAAGCCATTCTAAGTTTACAAATCACTAAAACGGTAAACCGTTCGATGAGAATCAATTGCAATCATGTAATATGTTTATTGTTCAATGAAAATCAATTGCAATCATGTAATAAGCCATTTTGAGCTTACATATTACCGAATCAGTCAACCATTCAATGATAATCAATTATAATTATGTAAAAAGCCATTCTGAGCTTACAAATCACCGAATTGGTCAACCGTTCAATGAGAATCAGCTACAATCATGTAACAAGCCATTCTGAGCTTACAAATCACCGAATCTATCAACCGTTTGATGAGAATTAATTACAATCATGTAACAAGCCATTCTGAGCTTACAAATCACCGAATCAGTCAACCGTTTGATGAGAATCAGCTACAATCATATAACAAGCCATTCTAAGTTTACAAATCACTGAATCGGTCAATCGTTCGATGATAATCAATTACCATTACGTAACAAGCCATTCTAAGCTTACAAATCACCAAATTGGTTCGATGAGAATCAGCTACAATCACGTAATAAGCCATTTTGAGCTTACAAATCATCGAATCGGTCAACCGTTCGATGAGAATCAATTACAATCACGTAACTAGCCATTATGAGCTTACAAATCACCGAATTGGTCAATTGTTTGATGAGAATCAATTACAATCACTTAAAAAGACATTATGAGCTTACAAATCACCGAATTAGTCAACCGTTCGATGAGAATCAATTTACAATTAAGTAACAAGCCATTGTGAGCTAACAAATCACTGAATTGATCAACCATTTGATGAGAATCAATTACAATCACGTAACAAGCCATTATGAGCTTACAAATCATTGAATTGGTCAACTGTTTGATGAGAATTAGCTACAATCATGTAACAAGCCATTCTAATCTTACAAATCACCTAATCGGTCAACCGTTCAATGAGAATCAATTAGAATCATGTAACAAACCATTATGGGCTCACAAATCACTGAATCGGTCAACCGTTCTATGAGAATTAATTAAAATCATGTAACAGGCCATTCTGAGCTTACAAATCACCGAATTGGGCAACCGTTTGATGAGAATTAATTACAATCATGTAACAACCCATTCTAAGCTTACAAATCACCAAATCGGGCAACTGTTCGATAAGAATGAGCTACAATCATATAACAAGCCATTCTGAGCTTACAAATCACTGAATTGGTCAACTGTTTGAGGAGAATCAGCTCAATCACGTAACAAGCCATTATGAGCTTAATAACCACTGGATCCATCAACCGTTCAATAAGAATCATCTATAATTATGTAAGAAGCCATTGTGAGCTAACAAATCACCAAATCGGTCAACTGTTTGATGAGAATCAATTACAATCATGTAACAATCCATTCTGAGCTTACAAATCACCGAGTCAGTCAACCGTTCGATGAGAATTAATTACAATCACGTAACAAGCCATTCTTAGCTTACAAATCACCGAATCGGTCAACCGTTTGATGAGAATCAGCTACAATCATGTAACAAGTCATTTTGAGCTTACAAGTCACCGAATTAGTCAATCATTCGATGAGAATCAGCTACAATCACGAACAAACCATTCTGATCTTATAAATCACTGAATTGGTCAACTATTTGAAGAGAATTAGCTACAATCATGTAACAACCCATTCTGAGCTTACAAATCACTGAATCGGTCAACCGTTCGATGAGAATCAATTGTATTAATGCAATGAGCCATTCTAAGCTTACAAATAATTGAATCGGTCAATCGTTCGATGAGAATCAACTACAATCACGTAACAAGCCATTCTGAACTTACAAAATCACTGAATCGGTCAACCGTTCGATGAGAATCAGCTACAATCACATAACAACCCATTCTGAGCTTACAAATCACCGAATCCATCGACCGTTTGATGAGAATCAGCTACAATCACGTAATAAGCCATTTTGATCTTACAAATCACTGAATCCATCAATCATTCGATGAGAATCAATTACAATTGCATAACAAGTCATTCTTAGCTTACAAATTATTGAATCGGTCAACCATTCGATGAGAATCAGCTACAATCACGTAACAAGCCATTCTGAGCTTACAAATCACCGAAACGGTAAACCGTTCGATGAGAATCAATTGCAATCATGTAATAAGTTTTCAATTGCAATCAGAATAAATTACAATCGCGTAAAAAGTCATTTTGAGCTTACAAATCACCAAATTGGTCAACACTTCGATGAGAATCAATTACAATCATGTAACAAGCCATTCTGAGCTTAAAAATCACTGAATTGGTCAACCGTTTGATGACAATCAATTACAATCACGTAACAAGTCATTCTGAGCTTACAAATCATTGAATTGGTCAACCATTCGATGAGAATTAATTATAATCCATAACAAGCAATTCTGAGCTTAGAAATCACCGAATTGGTCAACCGTTCAATGAGAATAATCTCCAATCACGTAAGAAGCAATTTTAAAATTACTAATCACCGAATCGGTCAACCGTTCGATGACAATCAATTACAATCATGTAACAAGCAATTCTAAGCTAACAAATCACCGAATCGGTGAACCGTTTGATGACAATCAATGACAATCACCTAAAAATCCATTATGAGCTTACAAATCATTGAATCAGTCAAACGTTTGACAATCAGCTACAATCACGTAACAAGCCATTCTAAGCTTACAAATCCTCGAATCGGTCAACCGTTTGATGAGAATCAGCTACAATCACGTAACAAGCTATTCTGAGCTTACAAATCACCGAATCAGTCAACCGTTCGTTGAGAGTCAATTACTATCACGTAAGAATCCATTTTGAGCTTACAAATCACTAAATCGGTCAACTGCTCGATGAGAATTAATTACAATCACGTAACAAGCCATTCTGAGCTTACAAATCATTGAATCGGTCAACCGTTCAATGAGAATAAGCTACAATGATGTAACAAGACATTCTAAGCTTAAAAATCATCAAAATGGTCAACCGTCCGATGAGAATCAATTACAATCACATAACAAGCCATTCTAAGCTTACAAATCACTGAATCTAGCAACCGTTCGATGAGAATCAATTATAATCACCTAACAAGCCATTCTGAGATTACAAATCACTGAATCAGTCAACCGTTCAATGAGAATCAATTATAATTATGTAACAAGCCATTCTAAGCTTACAAATCATGAAATCGGTCACCTGTTCGATGAGAATTAATTACAATCACGTAACAAGCCATTCTGAGCTTACAAATCACTGAATCGATCAACCGTTCGATGAGAATCAACTACAATCACGTAACATGTCATTTTGAGCTTACAAATCACCGAATCGGTTAACCGGTTGAGAATAATTTACAATCACGTAAGAAGCCATTCTGAGCTTACAAATCACCGAACTGGTCAACCATTCAATGAGAGTCACCTACAATCATGTAACGAGCCATTCTAAGTTTACAAATCACTGAATCTATCAACCATTCGATGAGAATCAGCTATAATCATGTAAAAAGCCATTTTGAGCTTACATATCACTGAATTGGTCAACCATTCTATGAGAATCAATTACAATCATGTAACAAGCCATTCTAAACTTACAAATTATCAAATCGGTCAACCATTCGATGAGTATCAATTACAATCACATAACAAGCCATTCTTAGTTTACAAATCACTCAATCGGTCAACTGTTCGATGAGAATCAACTACAATCACGTAACAAGCCATTCCAAGCTTACAAATCATCAAAATTATCAATCATTTGATGAGAATCAATTCCAATAAGGTAACAAGCCATTCTAAGCTCACAAATCACTGAATCAGTCAACCGTTCGATGAGAATCATTTACAATCACGTAAGAAGCCAGTCTGAGCTTACAAATCACTGAATCGGTTAACCGTTTGATGAGAATCAACTGCAATCACGTATCAAGCCATTCTGAGCTTACAAATCATTAAATTGATCAATCGTTCTATGAGAATCAGCTACAATCATGTAACAAGCCATTCTAAGCTTACAAATCATTGAATTAGTCAACTGTTTGATGAGAATCAATTTACAATCATGTAACAAGCCATTTTGAGCTTACAAATTACAGTGTCGATCAACGGTTTGATGAGAATCAATTACAATCATGTAACAAGCCATTCTAAGCTTACAAGTCACCAAATCGGTCAATCGTTCGATGAGAATCAACTACAATCATGAACAAACCATTCTAAGCTTACAAATCACTGAATTGGTCAACTGTTCGAAGAGAATCAATTACAATTATGTAACAAGCCATTCTGATCTTACAAATCACTGAATCAGTCAACCGTTTGATGAGAATCAATTATAATCATGTAACAAGCCATTCTTAGCTTACAAATTACTCAATCGGTCAACCGTTTGATGAGAATCATCTACAATCACATTGTTAACAAGCCATTCTGAGCTTACAAATTACCGAATCAGTCAACCGTTTGATGACAATCAATTATAATCATGTAACTAGCCATTCTAAAGTTACAAATCACTGAATCGGTCAACCATTCAATCAGAATCAATTACAATCACATAACAAGCCATTCTGAACTTACAAATCACTAAACCGATCAACACTTTGATGAGAATCAATTACAATCACGTAACAAGCCATTATGAGCTTAAAAATCACCGAATCGGTCAACCGTTCGATGAGAATCAATTATAATCATGTAACAAATAATTCTAAGCTTACAAATCACTGAATCGGTCAACCGTTCGATGAAAATCATCTCCAATCATGTAAGAAGTAATTTTGCTCTTACAAATCACCGAATCGGTCAATCATTCAGTGAGAATCAGTTATAATTATGTAACGAGCCATTCTAAGCTTACAATTCACTGAATCGGTCACATTTTCGATGAAAATTGATTACAATCATGTAACAAGTCATTATGAACTTACAAATCACCGAATCGATCAACCGTTTGATGAGAATCAACTACAATCACGTAACAAGCCATTTTGAGCTTACAAATCACTGAATTGGTCAACTGTTCGATGAGAATCATCTACAGTCACGTAACAAGCCATTCTAAGGTTACAAATCACCAAATCAGTTAACTGTTGGGTGAGAATCAACTACAATAATGTAACAAGCCATTCTGAGCTTACAAATCACCGAATCGATCAACCGCTCGATGAGAATCAACTACAATCATGTAACAAGCCATTCTGAGCTTACAAATCACCATAGCGGTCAACCGTTCGATGAGAATCAATTACAAATCATGTAACAAGCCATTCTGAGCTTACAAATCACCGAATCGGTCAACCGTTAGATGAGAATCAGCTAGAATCACGTAACAAGCCATTCTGAGCTTACAAATAAATGAATCAATCAACTGTTCGATGAGAATCAGCTACAGTCACGTAACAAGCCATTCTAAACTTATAAATCATTGAATTGGTCAAATATTCAATGAGAATCAACTTTAATCATGTAACAAGCCATTTTGAGCTTACAAATAAATGAATCGGTCAATTGTTGGATGAGAATCAGCTACAATCATGTGACAAGCTATTTTGAGCTTACAAATCACTGAATCGATCAACAATTTGATGAGAATCAATTATAATCACGTAAGAAGCCATTCTGAGCTTACAAATCACTAAATCGGTCAACCATTCGATGAGAATCAATTACAATCACGTAACAAGCCATTCTTGTAAGCTCGGAATGGCTTGTTACGTGATTGTAGCTGATTCTTATCGAATGGTTGACCGATTTAATAATTTGTAGGCTAAGAATGACTTGTTATGTAATTATAATTGATTCTCATCGAACGGTTGACGGATTTAGTGATTTATAAGATCAAAATGGCTTATTACATGATTGTAGCTGATTCTCATTGAATGGTCGATGGATTCGATGATTTGTAAGCTCATAATGGGTTGTTACGTGATTATAGCTGATTTTCATCGAACGGTTGACCGATTCGGTGATTTGTAAGCTCATAATGGTTTGTTACGTGATTGTAGTTGATTCTCATCGAACGGTTGACCGATTCAGTTATTTGTAAGCTTAGAATGGCTCGTTACATGAATGCAATTGATTCTCATTGAAGGTTGACTGATTCAGTGATTTGTAAGCTCAGAATGAGTTGTTACATGATTGCAGTGGATTCTCTTCAAACAGTTGACCGATTCGGTGATTTATAAGATCAGAATAGTTTGTTCGTGATTGTAACTGATTCTCATTGAATGATTGACCGATTTGGTGACTTGTAAGCTCATAATGGCTTGTTACATGATTGTAATTGATTCTCATCGAACAATTGACCAATTCAGTAATTTGTAAGCTCATAATGGCTTGTTACATGATTATAAATTGATTCTCATAGAACAATTGACTGATTCAGTGATTTGTAAGCTCATAATGACTTGTTATGTGATTGTAGCCGATTCTCATTGAACAATTGATTGATTTAGTGATTTGTAAGCTCATAATGGCTTGATACGTGATTGCAGTTGAATCTCATCAAATGGTTGACCGATTTAGTGATTTGTAAGCTCAGAATGGCTTCTTATGTGATTGTAAATGATTCTTATCAAACAGTTGACCGATTCGATGATTTGTAAGCTCAAAATGACTTGTTACGTGATTGCAATTGATTCTAATTGAATGGTTGACCATTTCTGTGATTTGTAAGCTCAGAATGGCTTGTTACGTGATTGCAGCTTATTCTCATCGAAAGGTTGATAGATTCGATGATTTGGAAGCTCAAAATAGGTTGTTACCTGATTGTAGTTGATTTTCATCGAATAATTGACTTATTATGTGATTTGTAAGCTCATAATGGCTTGTTAATGATTGTAGCTGATTCTAATCGAACGGTTGATCGATTTGGTGATTTGTAAACTCAGAATGGTCATTTATGTGATTGTAATTGTTTCTCATTGAACGGTTGACTGAATAAGTAATTTGTAAGCTCAAAATGGCTTTTTACATGATTGCAATTGATTCTCGTTGAATGGTTGATTGTTTCAGTGATTTGTAAGCTTAGAATGGCTTGTTACATGATTGTAGCTGATTCTCATCAAACGGTTGACTGATTGAGTGATTTTTAAGCTAAGAATGGCTTGTTACGTGATTGTAATTGATTCTCATCAAACGGTTGACCGATTCGGTGATTTGTAAGCTTAGTATGGCTTGTTATGTAATTGTAGCTTATTCTCATCGAACGGTTGACCGATTCAGTGATTTGTAAGCTCAGAATGGATTATTACATGATTGTAGTTGATTCTCATTGAACGGTTGATTGACATGGTGATTTGTAAGCTCAGAATAGCTTGTTACATAATTGTAGCTTATTCTCATCAAATAGTTGATCGATTCAATGATTTGTAAGCTTAGAATGACTTGTTACACGATTGCAATTGATTCTCATCAAAGAGTTGACCGATTCGGTGATTTGTTAGCTCACAATGGCTTGTTACATGATTATAGATGATTCTCATTGAACGGTTAATGGATTTGGTGGTTATTAAGCTCAGAATGGCTTGTTACGTGATTGTAGATGATTCTCCTCAAACAGTTGACCGATTCGGTGATTTGTAAGCTCAGAATGGCTTGTTACGTGATTGTAATTAATTCTCATTGAACGGTTGACCGATTTGGTCATTTATAAGCTTAAAATAGAGTTGAAAGTCACAGAAAAAAGGACAAAAGAGGCTCCGTACGATGAAAAGAATGAAAAAACCAGAGTTAAAAAAAATAAAATCACTCAGGCCATATGTGGAGTCATGCCCAGCTCGCGGTGTGACATGATCCCCATTAAGCTTGCCAGTGGGGTCGGAGCAGAGCTCCCTGAGCTGAGCTCATTCATGGATGGGGTCAGAGTCGAGCTCTTCAAGGAGTGGCAGGGCAGGGTTGGAGTCAAGCTCTCTGGGGTGGGGTCAAAAGTCGTGGAAAAAAATGGACAAAGCAGGCTCCTTACGATGAAAAGAATGAAAAAACTAGAGTTTACAAAAAAAATAAAAATCACTTGGGGCCATATGTGGAGTCACACCCAGCTCGTGGTGGGACGGGATCCCCATCGAGTTCCCAGGTAGGGTCGGCGCTGAGCTCCCCAAGCCAAGTTCGTTCGCGGGTGGGGTCAGAGCTGAGCTCTCCGGGGAGCGATGGGGTGGGGTTAGAGCCAAGCTCCCTGAGTCGAGCTCTCCGGGGTGGGGTCAAAAGTTGCAGAGTCATGCCCAGCTGACTCCGAAGCCTCCTTTGTCCATTTTTTTTCATACGGAGCCTCTTTTGTCTATTTTTTTTATGACTTTCGACCTTGCCCCGCCGCTCCCTAGAGAGCTCCACCAGTTCACCTCAGCTCGGGGAGCTTGGCTCCCACCCCGCTCATGAGTGAGCTTAGATCTGACCCATTCAGCTCAACACTGATCCCATCCTGTTGCTCCTTAAAGAGCTTAGCTGGGAGAGCTCAGCTCTGACCCTGCCTCGCTACTCCCTAGAGAGCTCCACCGGTTTACCTCAGCTCAGGGATCTCAAATCTGACCCTACTGGCTAGTGAGCTCAGCTCTGACCGGTTCGGCTCAGTGCCAATCCCGTCCCATCGCTCCTCGGAGAGCTCAGCTTGGAGAGCTCAACTCTGACCCCACCTGCGAGCTCCATGGTGATCCCATCCTCGGGCAACCTGGGCATGACTCCACGTATGGCCCGAGTGATTTTTTTTGTTAACTTTGGTTTTTTTGTTATTTTCATTGTACGGACCCTCCTTTGTCCTTTTTTTTGGTGACTTTCGACCTTGCCCCGCCACTCCCTAGAGAGCTCCACTGGTTTGCCTTGGCTCAGGGAGCTCGACTCGGACCACGCTCGCTAGTGAGCTCAGATGGGAGAGTTCAGCTCTGACGCCGCCCGTGAGCTCCTTGGTTATCCTGTCCACAGGTGAGCTAGGCGTAACTCCATGTATGGCCTGAGTGATTTTTTTTTTAACTATAGTTTTTTTATTCTTTTCATCGTATGGAGCCTCCTTTGTCTATTTTTTTTGCAACTTTCGACCCTGCCCTGACACTCCCCATAGAGCTCCACTAGTTTGCTTCAGCTTGGGGAGTTCGGCTCCAACCATGCTCATGAGTGATCTCAGCTCAGACCGGTTCAGCTCAGCTTTGGGCTTGATGTCGATCATGTCTCGCCGCTCCTTAGAGAGCTCAACTCTGACCCCATCCGCAAGCTCCATGGCGATCTCATCCCTGGGCGAGCTGGGTGTGACTCCATGTATGGCCTGAGTATTTTTTTTTTCAACTCTGGTTTTTTCATTCTTTCCATCGTACAGAGTCTCCTTTATCCCTTTTTTTTCATGACTTTCGACCCTGCCCCACTGCTCCCCGGAGAGCTCCATCGGTTCACCTTGTCTCAGGGAGCTCAGCTCCGACCATTCGCGCGAGTGGGCTCAACTTTGGCTGATTCAACTTTTCTTTGGGCTCGGTGTCGATCCCATCTCACCACTCCTCGAAGATCTCAGCTTCGACCCCACCCACAAGCTCCATGACAATCCTATCCCCAGGTGAGTTAGGTGTGACTCCATGTATGGCCTGAGTGATTTTTTTTTAACTCTAGTTTTTTCATTCTTTTCATCATACGAAGCCTCCTTTAACTATTTTTTTCTATGACTTTCGACCCTGCTTCGCTGCTCCCCGAAGAGCTCCATTGGTTTGCCTCAGCTCAAGGAGCTTAGCTCCAACCCCACTCAAGAGTGAGCCCGACTCTGACCGATTCAGCTCAGCATCGATCCCATCTCACCGCTCCCTGGAGAGCTCGGCTGGGAGAGCTCAGCTTTGACCCCACCCGTGATCTCCATGGTGATCCTATCCCCGGGCGAGCTGGACATGACTCCATGTATGGCCCGAGTGATTTTTTTAACTCTATTTTTTCATTCTTTTTGTCATACAGAGCCTCCTTTGTCTATTTTTTTCTGTGAATTTTGACCCCGTCCCGCCACTCCCCAGAGAGCTCCATCAGTTAGCCTCAGCTCAGGGAGTTTAGCTCCTACCCTGCTCGTGAGTGAGCTTGGCTCCGACCAGTTTGGCTCAGTGTTGATCCCATCCCGCCACTCCCTAGAGAGCTCAGCTGGGAGAGCTCAACTCTGACCCCATCCGTGAGCTCCATGGCGATCCCGTCCCCAAGCGAGCTAGGCGTGACTCCATGTATGACCTGAGTGATTATTATTAATTTTTTTTAAGTTTGGTTTTTTCATTCTTTTCATCGTACGGATCCTCCTTTGTCCATTTTTTTCTGTGACTTTCAACCCTACCCCACTGCTCCTTGGAGAGCTCCATCAGTTTGCCTCGACTTGGGGAGCTTAGCTCAGACCATGCTCGTGAGTGAGCTTGGCTCTGATCGGTTTGGCTCAACTTTGGGCTCGATGCTAATCTCGTCCTGCTTCTCCCCGAAGAGCTCAGCTCTGACCCTGCCCTTGAGCTCCATGGCAATCCCGTCCCTGGAAAAGCTAGGCGTGACTCCATGTATTGCTCGAGTGATTTTTTTTTTAAACTCTGGTTTTTTTATTCTTTTCATCGTACGTAGCTTCCTTTGTCTATTTTTTTATGACTTTTGACCCCACCCTGCTACTCCCCAGAGAGCTCCACCGGTTCGCTTCGACTCGGGGGGCTCGACTCCAACCCCACTCACGAGTGAGGTCAGCTCCGACTAGTTCAGCTTGGCACTGATCCCGTCTTGCTGCTCCCCAGAGAGCTCGAGTGGGAGAGCTCAGCTCTAACCCCACCCGCAAGCTCCATGGTGATCCCGTCCCTGGGTGAGCAGGGTGTGACCCCACGTATGGCCCGAGTGATTTTATTTTAACTCTAATTTTTTTGTTCATTTTGTCATACGGAGCCTCCTTTGCCTATTTTTTCTATGACTTTTGACCCCACCCCGCTGCTCCTAGGAGAGCTCCACCAATTTGCCTCAGCTCGGGGAGCTCGGCTTTGACCCCACTCGTGAGTGAGCTCAGCTCCAACTGGTTTAGCTCAGCACTGATCTCATCCTGGCTCTCCCCAGAGAGCTCGGCTAGGAGAGCTCAGCTCTGACCCCACCCGTGAGCTCCATGGTGATCCCGTCCCTAGGTGATCTGGGCGTGACTCTACGTATGACTTGAGTGAATTTTTTTTAACTCTAATTTTTTCATTCTTTTCGTCGTATGGAGTCCCCTTTGTCTATTTTTTTATATGAATTTTGACCCCACCCCACTGCTCCCTAGAGAGCTCCATCAGTTTGCCTCAGCTCGGGGAGCTCAACTCTGACCCTGCTCACAAGTGAGCTCAGCTCTGATTAGTTCAATTTAGCACCAATCCCATCCTATCACTCCCCAGAGAGCTCAGCTGGGAGAGCTCAGCTTCGACCCTGCCCGCTAGGTCCATGGCGATCCCGTCCCTAGGCGAGCTAGGCGTGACTCCATGTATGGCCCAAGTGATTTTTTTTAGCTCTAATTTTTTGGTTCTTTTCATCGTACGAAGCCTCCTTCATCCATTTTTTTCTGTGACTTTCGACCTTGCCCCATCGCTCCCTAAAGAGCTCCACCAATTTGCCTCAGCTTGGGGAGCTCGGCTCAGACCATGCTCATGAGTAAGCTCAACTCTGACCGGTTCAGCTCAGCTTTGGGCTTGGTGCAGATCTCATGCCACCGCTCCTTAGAGAGCTTAGCTCCAACCTCGCCCATGAGCTCCATGGAAATCCTATCCATGGGTGAGCTGGGCGTGACTCCACATATGGCCTGAGTGATTTCTTTTTTAACTCTAATTTTTTTGTTCTTTTCATCATACAGAGCCTCCTTTATCTACTTTTTTTCTGTAACTTTTGACCTTGCCCTGCCGCTCCCTGGAGAGCTCCACCAGTTCACCTCAGCTCAGGGAGCTCGGCTCTAACCCTGCTCATGAGTGAGCCTGGCTCTAACTAGTTTGGCTCAGCGTTGATCCCATCCCGCCGCTCCCCAGAGAGCTCAACTGGGAGAGCTCAGCTTCGACCGTACCCACGAGCTCCATGGAGATCCTATCCCTGGGTGAGCTAGATGTGACTCTACGTATGGCCCGAGTGATTTTTTTTAACTCTAGTTTTTTCATTCTTTTCATCATATGGAGCCTCCTTTTTCTATTTTTTTTGGTGAGTTTTGACCTCGCCCCGCCACTCCTCGGAGAGCTCCATCAGTTAGCCTTGGCTCGAGGAGCTCAGTTCTGACCCTGCTCGTGAGTGAGCTTGTCTTCGATCCGTTGGGCTTAGTGCCGATCCCGTCTCGCCTCTCCCAAGAGAGCTCAGCTGGGAGAGCTCAGCTCTGACCCCACCCGTGAGCTCCATAGCGATCCCGTCCCCAAGCGAGCTGGACATGACTCCATGTATGGCCTGAGTGATTTTTTCTTTTTTTTAAAGTCTGATTTTTTCATTTTTTTCATCGTACGGAGCCTCCTTTGTCCATTTTTTCTATGACTTTCAACCCCACTCCACCGCTCCTTGGAGAGCTCCACCAGTTTGCCTCGACGTGGGGAGCTCAGCTCAAACCACGTTCGCAAGTGAGCTTGGCTCTGACTGGTTTAGCTCAACTTTGGGCTTAGCACCGATCCTGTCCTACTTCTCCCTGGAGAGCTTACCTCTGATCTCGCCCGTGAGCTCCATGGTGATCACGTCCCCGAGTGAGCTAGGCGTGACTCCATGTATGGCCCGAGTGATTTTTTTCTTTTTTTTTAAACTCTAGTTTTTTTATTCTTTTCATCGTACAGAGCCTCCTCTGTCTATTTTTTTAATGAATTTCAACCCCACCCCGTCGCTCCCCAGAGAGCTCCACTTATTCACCTCGACTTCGGGAGCTCAACTCCAACCCGCTCACAAGTGAGCTTAGCTTTGACCAGTTCAGCTCAGTGCCGATCCCGTCCTGCCACTCCCCGGAGAGCTCAGCTCTGACCTCGCCCACAAGCTCCATGGTGATCTCGTCCCCAAGTGAGCTAGGCGTGACTCCACGTATGGCCCGAGTGATTTTTTTTAACTCTAATTTTTTCATTCTTTTTTTCCTATGGAGCCTCCTTTGTCTATTTTTTTCTATGACTTTTGACCCCGCCCCGCCGCTCCAAAGAGAGCTCTACTAGTTTGCCTTGGCTCGGGGAGCTTGGCTTTGACCCCACTTGTGAGTGAGCTTAGCTTTGACTGGTTCAGTTCAGCGTTGATCTTGTCCTGCCTCTCCCCGGAGAGCTCAGCTGGGAGAGCTTAGCTCTGACCCCACCTGCGAGCTCCATGGTGATCCTGTCCCCAGGCGAGCTGGACGTGACTCCACATATGGCCTGAGTGATTTTTTTTTTACTCTAGTTTTTTCATTTCTTTTCATTGTACGGAGCCTCCTTTGTCCATTTTTTCTGTAAATTTTGACCCCACCCCGCTGCTCCCTAGAGAGCTCCATCGGTTCACCTCAGTTCGAGGAGCTCAGCTCTGACCCTGCTCGCAAGTGAGCTCAGCTCCGATTAGTTTGGCTTGGCACCGATCCCTTCCCGCCGCTCCTCGGAGAGCTCAGCTCTGACCCTACCTGCTAGCTCCATGGCAATCCTGTCCCCATGCAAGCTGGGCGTGACTCCATGTATGGCCTGAGTGATTTTTTTTTAGCTCTCATTTTTTGTTCTTTTCATCGTACGGAGCCTCCTTCGTCCATTTTTTTCATGACTTTTGACCTTGCCCGTCGCTCCCTAGAGAGCTCCACTGGTTCACCTCAGCTCGGGGAGCTCAGCTCGGACCACACTCACAAGTGAGCTCAACTCTGACTGGTTTGGCTTAGCTTTGGGCTTGGCACTGGTCCCGTTCCGCTGCTCCCTGGAGAACTTAGCTCTGACCCCACCCATGAGCTCCATGGCGATCGCGTGCCCGGGCGAGCTGGGCGTGACTCCACGTATGGCCCGAGTGATTTTTTTTTAACTCTTATTTTTTCATTCTTTTCATTATATGGAGCCTACTTTGTCTATTTTTTTGCCATGACTTTTGACCCTGCCCCGCCGCTCCCTGGAGATCTCCACCGGTTTGCCTCAGCTCGGGGAGCTCGGCTCTGACCCCGCTCGTGAGTGAGCTGGGCTCTGACCCATTTGACTTGGCACCGATCCTGTCTCACTGCTCCCTGGAGAGCTCAGCTCTGACCCCATCTGCAAGCTCCATGGTGATCCCATCCCTGGGTGAGTTGGGCATGACTCCACGTATGACTCGAGTGATTTTTTTTAATCTCTAGTTTTTTCATTGTACGAAGCCTCCTTTGTCTATTTTTTTCTGTGACTTTCGAAACCACCCCACTGCTCCCCAGAGAGCTCCACTAGTTCGCCTTAGCTTAGGGAGCTCAGCTCTGACCTGACTTGTAAGTGAGCTCAGCACTGACCAGTTCGACTCAACACCAATCCCATCCCACCACTCCCAGGAGACCTCGACTAGGAGAGCTTAGCTCCGACTCTGCTTGCGAGCTCCATGGCGATCCCGTCCTTGGGTGAGCTGGGTGTGACTCCACGTATGGCCCGAGTGATTTTTTTAACTCTAGTTTTTTATTCTTTTCATCGTACGAAGCCTCCTTTGTCTATTTTTTTCTACTAATTTTGACCCCGCCCCACCGCTCCTTGAAGAGCTCCCTTGGTTCACCTTAGCTCGTGGAGCTTGACTTAGACCCTACTTGTGAGTGAGCTCAGCTCTAACCAGTTCAGCTCGACATCAATCCCATCCCACCACTCCCCAGAGAGCTCAGCTGGGAGAGGTTAGCTCCGATCCCGCCCGCGAGCTCCATGGCAATCCTGTCCCCAGGCAAGCTAAGTGTGACTCCACGTATGACCCAAGTGATTTTTCTTTTTTTTTTAACTCTGGTTTTTTCATTCTTTTCATCATACGGAGCCTCTTTTGTCTATTTTTTCTATGACTTTCGACCCTGCCCCATCGCTCCATAAAGAGCTCCACCAGTTTGTCTTGGCTTGGGGAGTTTGGCTCAGACCACACTCATGAGTGAGCTCAACTCTGACTCGTTCAGCTTAGCTTTTTGGCTCAGCACCAATCTCGTCCCGCTTCTCCTTGGAGAGCTCAGCTTTGACCCCACCCGCGAGCTCCATGATGATCCCGTCCCCAGGTGAGCTGGGTGTGACTCCATGTATGGCTAGAGTATTTTTTTTTAACTATAGTTTTTTTGTTCTTTTCATTGTACGTAGCCTCCTTTGTTAGTTTTTTTTTCTGTGACTTTCAACCCCACCCCACCGCTCCCCAGAGAGCTCCACATGTTTGCCTTAGCTTGTGAAGCTCGGCTCTGACCCCACTCGCGAGTGAGCTCAGCTCTGACAAGTTCAGCTTGGTGTCGATCCTGTCCCGCTGCTCCTTGGAGAGCTTGGCTGGGAGAGCTCAGCCCTGACCCCGCCCTTGAGCTCCATGGTGATCCCATCCTCAGGCGAGCTGGGCGTGACTCCACGTATGGTCCAAGTGATTTATTTTTTTAACTTTAGTTTTTTGGTTCTTTTCATCGTACAAAGCCTCCTTGGTCCATTTTTTTCTGTGACTTTTGACCCCGCCCCACCACTCCCCAGAGAGCTCCACCAGTTTGCCTTAGCTCAGGAAGCTCAGTTTTGACTTCGCTTGTGAGCGAGCTCGGCTCCGACCGGTTCGGCTTGGCACCGATCCCATCCCGCCGCTCCCTAGAGAGCTCGGCTAAGAGAGCTCAGCTTCGACCCCATCCGCTAGCTCCATGGCAATCCCGTCCTCGGGTGAGCTGGGCGTGACTCCACATATGGCCTGAGTGATTTTTTTTTAACTCTAATTTTTTCATTTTTTTCATCATACGGAGCCTCATTTGTCTATTTTTTTTCTGCGACTGTCGACCTCACCCCGCTGCTCCCTAGAGAGCCCTAATGGTTTGCCTCAACTCGAGGAGCTTAGCTTCAACCCCTCTCACGAGTGAGCTTGGCTCTAACCCCGCTCGCGAGTGAGCTCAGCTCAGACCAGTTTGAGTCGACGTTGATCCCATTCCGCTGTTCCCAAAGATCTTGGCTGGGAGAGCTCAGCTCTGACCCTGCCCGCGAGTTTCGTGGCAATCCTATCCCCGGGCGAGCTGGGTGTGACTCCACTTATGGCCCGAGTATTTTTTTTGTTAACTCTAGTTTTTTCATTCTTTTCATCGTACATAACCTCCTTTATCCATTTTTTTTGTGACTTTCGACCCTGCCCCGCCGCTTCCCAGAGAGCTCCATCGGTTCACCTCAGCTCGGGTAGCTCAGCTTAGACCACGCTTGTGAGTGAGCTCAGCTGGGAGAGCTTAGCTCTGACCCCACCCGCAAGCTCCATGACAACCCTATCCCCGGGTGAGAAAGGCTTAACTCCACGTATGGCCCGAGCAATTTTTTTTGAACTCTCCTTTTTTCATTCTTTTTGTCGTACGGAGCCTCTTTTGTTTTTTTTTCTGCGACTTTCGACCCTGCCCCACCACTCCCCGAAGAGCTCCACCAGTTCACCTTGACTCAGGGAGCTCAGATCTGACCACGTTCGTGAGTGAGCTCAACTCTGATTAGTTCAGCTCGACTTTGGGCTCAGTACCGATCCCATCCTGCCGCTCCTCGAAGAGATCAACTCTGACCCCACCTGTGAGGTCCATGGTGATCCCATCCTTGGGCGAGCTTGGCGTGACTCTACACATGGCTTGAGTGATTTTTTTAACTCTTTTGTTTTCGTTCTTTTCATTGTACGAAGCATCCTTTGTCTATTTTTTTCTGTGACTTTTGACCCCACTCCACCGCTCTCCGGAGAGCTCCACCAGTTCACCTTAGCTTGGGGAGCTTGGCTTCGACCCTGCTTGCAAGTGAGCTCAGCTCCGACCAGTTCGGCTTGGTGCCAATCCCATCCCGCCACTCCTTGGAGAGCTCAGCTGGGACCTCGCCCACGAGCTCCCTGGCAATCCCATCCCTGGGTGAGCTGGGCGTGACTCCATGTATGGTCCAAGTGATTTTTTTTTGAACTTTGGTTTTTCATTCTTTTCATCATACAGAGCCTCCTTTGTCAATTTTTTTCCATTAATTTTGACTCTGCCCCGTCGCTCCCTAGAGAGCTCCGTCGGTTCACCTCAACTCAGGGAGCCCAACTTCGATACCGCTCATGAGTGAGCTCGGCTCTAACTAGTTTTGCTTGGCACTGATTCCTGTCTTGCCGCTACCTAGAGAGCTCAGCTCTGACCCCGCCCACGAGCTCCATGGTGATCCCATCCGTAGGCGAGCTAGACGTGACTCTACGTATGGCCCGAGTGATTTTTTTTAAACTCTGATTTTTTTTTTCATCATACGGAGCCTCTTTTGTCTTTTTTTTGGTGACTTTTGACCCCACCTTGCCACTCCCTAGAGAGCTCCACCAGTCTGCCTCAGCTCAGGGAGCTTGGCTCAGTCCATGCTCGTGAGTGAGCTCAGCTCCTACCGTTTCAGCTTAACTTTAGGCTCGACGCCGATCCCATCCCACTGCTCCCTAGAGAGCTCAGCTCTGACCCCACCTGCGAGCTCCATGATGATCCCATCCCCGGGCGAGCTGGGCGTGACTCCACGTATGGCTCGAGTGATTTTTTTTTCTTTTAACTCTAGTTTTTTATTCTTTTCATCGTACGAAGCTTCCTTTGTCTTTTTTTTTTTGTGACTTTCAAAACTGCCCCGCCACTCCCTAGAGAGCTCCACCGATTTGCCTCAACTTGGGGAGCTCGACTCCAACCCCACTCATGAGTGACCTCACCTTTGATCGGTTTAGCTCGGCACTGATCCCATCCTATCACTCTCTAGAGAGATCAGGCTGGAGAGCTCATCTCTGATCCTACTTGTGAGCTCCATGATGATCCTGTCCTCGGACGAGTTGGGCATGACTCCACGTATGGCATAAGTGATTTTTTTTTAAACTCTAGATTTTTCATTCTTTTCATCGTACGGAGCCTCCTTTGTCCATTTTTTTCTGTGACTTTTGACCCTTCCTCGTCGCTCCCTAGAGAGCTCCACCAGTTTGTCTCAGCTCAGGGAGCTCAGCTCTGACCCCGCTCGCGAGTGAACTCAGCTCCAATCGGTTCATCTTGGCACCGATCCCATCCCACTACTCCCTAAAGAGCTCAGCTGGGAGAGCTCAGCTCTGACCCCACCCACGAGCTCCATGGCGATCCCGTCCGCAGGCTAGTTGGGCGTGACTCCATGTATGGCCTGAGTATTTTTTTGTTAACTCTAGTTTTTTCATTCTTTTCATCGTACGGAGCCTCCTTTGTTTATTTTTTTTGTGACTTTGGACCCCGCCCCGTCGCTCCCCATAGAGCTCCACTAGTTCGCCTCAGCTTGGGGAGCTCAGCTCGAACCATGCTCGTGAGTGAGCTTGACTGGGAGAGCTTAGCTCTGACCTCGTTTGGGAGCTCCGTTGTGATCCCGTCCCTGGGTGAGCTAGGCATGACTCCACATATGGACCGAGTAATTTTTTTTTTCATTTTTAACTCTTGTTTTTTCATTTTTTTCATCATACAGAGCCTCCTTTGTTTGTCTCTTTCTGCGACTTTCAACCCCACCACGCCGCTCCCCGGAGAGCTCCACCGGTTTGCCTTAGCTTGGGGAGCTTAGCTCTGACCATGCTTATGAGTGAACTTGGGTCTAACCCCACCTGCGAGCTCCATGACGATCCTGTCCTCGGGCGAGTTGGGCATGACTCCACGTATGGCCTGAGTGATTTTTTTTTATAACTCTAGTTTTTCCCTTCTTTTCATCGTACAAAGTCTCCTTTGTCCCTTTTTTCTGTGACTTTTGACAGCACCTTTCTACTCCTTAGAGAGCTCCACTAGTTCGCCTCAGCTCAGATAGCTCAGCTTGGACCACGCTCACGAGCGAGCTCAACTTTGATTGGTTTGGCTTAGCTTTGGGATCAGCACTGATCCCATCCTGCCACTCCTCGGAGAGCTCAGCTCTGATCCCACCCGCGAGCTCCATGGCGATCCCATCCCCGGGTGAGCTGGGCATGACTCCATGTATGGCTCCGACCCCACTCACGAGTGAGCTTGGCTTCGACCGGTTCAACTTGATGTCGATCCCATCCCATCGCTCCCCGGAGAGCTTGGCTGGGAGAGCTCAGCTCTGACCACACTCGCAAGATCCATGGTGATCCTGCCCCTAGGTGAGCTGAGTGTGACTCCACGTATGGCCTAAGTGATTTTTTTTTAACTCTAATTTTTTCATTCTTTTTGTCGTACTGAGCCTCCTTTTTTTATTTTTTTTTGTGACTTTTGACTCCACCCTAACGCTCCCCAGAGAGCTCCACCGGTTCGCCTCATCTCGGGGAGCTCAGCTCTGACCTCACTCATGAGTGAGCTTGGCTTTGACCGGTTCATCTCCACGCTGATCCCATCTTGCCGCTCCCTCAAGAGCTCGGCTGCGAGAGCTCAGCTCTGACCTCGCTCATGAGCTCCATGGTGATCCCATCCCTGGGCGAATTGGGTGTGACTCCACGTATAGCCCAAGTGATTTTTTTTAACTCTAGTTTTTTCATTCTTTTCATCGTACAGAGCCTCCTTTGTCCATTTTTTTTGTGACTTTCAACCCCACCCTGCTGCTCCTCAGAGAGATTCACCAGTTTTCCTAGGCTTAGGGAGCTTAGCTCCGACCCCGCTCGTGAGTGAGCTCAGCTCTGACTGGTTTGGCTCGGTGCCGATCCCATCCTTCCGCTCCTCAGAGAGCTCAGATGGGAGAGCTTAGCTTTGACCCCGCCTATGAGCTCCATGACGATCCCATCCCCAGGCGAGCTGGGCGTGACTCCACGTATGGCCCGAGTGATTTTTTTTTTTAACTCTAGTTTTTTCATTATTTTCATCATACGGAGCCTCCTTTGTCTATTTTTTTCCTATGACTTTCGACCTTGCCCCAGAGAGCGTAGCTCTGACCCTGCACCATCACTCCCTGGAGAGCTCAGCTCTGACCCCACCCACAAACGAGCTCGGCTCAAGGAGCTCAGTTCTGACCCCACCCACGAGCTCAATGGGGATCCCATCCCACCACGAGCTGGGCATCACTCCACGTATGGCTCGAGTGATTTTTTTTTTTAAAACTTTAGTTTTTTCATTCTTTTCATCGTACGAAGCCTCCTTTGTCTATTTTTTTCTGTGAATTTTGACCCCGCCCCAGAGAGCTCAGCTCTGACCCCGCCCTGCCGCTCCCCGAAGAGTTCAACTTTGACCCCACCTACGAATGAGCTAGGCTCTGACCCCACCCGTGAGCTTGATGGGGATCCCATCCCACGGTGAGCTGGGCGTAACTCTACGTATGGCCCGAGTGATTTTTTTTTCTTCTTTTAACTCTAGTTTTTCTATTCTTTTCCTTGTACAGAGCCTCCTTTGTTTATTTTTTCTGTGACTTTCAACCCTGCCCTATAGAGCTCAACTTGGGGAGCTCAATTCTGACCCTGCCCTACCTCTACCCGAAGAGCTCAGCTCTGACCCCACCCCGCCGCTGCCCAGAGAGCTCATCTCTAACCCTATCCATGAATGAGCTCAGCTTAGGGAGCTCAACTCTGACCCTACTCGCGAGCTCGATGGGGATTTCATCCCACCATGAGCTAGGCGTGACTCTACATATGGCCCGAGTGATTTTTTTTTAAACTCTAATTTTTTATTTTTTTTCATCGTACGGAACCTCATTTGTTCATTTTTTCTATGACTTTCGACCCTTCCCTAGAGAGCTCAGCTCTGACCTCTCCTCGCCCTTCCCCAGAGAGCTCAACTCTGATCCCGCCTGCGAATGAGCTTGGCTCTGACCCTGCCTACGAGATTGATGGGGATCCTGTCCCACAGTGAGCTAGGCATGACTCCATGTATGGTGATGGGACAGGATCCCCATGAAGCTCGTCGGTGGGGTCAGAGCTGAGCTCATTCACGGGTGGGGTTAGAGGTGAGCTCTCTAGAGAGCGACGGGGTGGGGTTGAAAGTCACAAAAAAATAGATAAAGGAGGCTTTGTATGATAAAAAAAATGAAAAAACCAGAGTTAAAAAAAAATCACTCGAGCCATACGTGGAGTCATGCCTAGCTCACAGTGGGACAGGATGTCCATCAAGCTCGCAAGAAGGGTCAGAGCCCAACTCATTTGTGGGTGAGGTCAGAACCAAGCTCTCTAAGGAGCGGTGGGGCGGGGTCGGAGCTGAGCTCTCCGGGCAGAGGCAGGGCAGGGTCAGAGCTGAGCTCCTTGAGTTGAGCTCTTAGGGGCAGGGTCTAAAGTCACAAAAAAATGGACAAAGGAGGCTCTATCCGATGAAAAAAATAAAAAAATAAGAGTTAAAAAAAATCACTCAGGCCATAGGTGGAGTCACGCTCAGCTCAAGGTGGGATGGGATCCCATCGAGCTCACGGGCAACGTTAGAGCTGAGCTCATTCGCGGGTAGGGTTAGAGCTGAGCTCTCCAGAGAGTGATGAGGCAAGGTCAAAGCTGAGCTCCCCAAGTTGAGCTCTCCGAGGCGAGGTTGAAAGTTGCAAAAAAACAACGGACAAAGGAGGCTCCGTATGATGAAAAAATGAAAAAATTAGAGTTAGAAAAAAATCACTCAGGCCATACATGGAGTCATGCCCATCTCACCATGGGATAGGATCCCTATCAAGCTCATGCATGGGGTCAGAGCTGAGCTCATTCGCGGGTGGGGTCAGAGTCGAGCTTTTCAGGCGGGGCGGGGTCAGAGTTGAGCTCTCCGGGGTGGGGTCGAAAGTTGTAGAAAAAAATAGACAAAGGAGGCTCCGTACGATAAAAAAATTAGAGTTACAAAAATAAATCACTTGGGCTATACGTGGAGTCACCCCCAGCTCACGGTGGGACGGGATCCCCATCAAGCTCACAGGCGAGGTCAGAGCTGAGCTCCATGAGCCAAGCTCATTCACGGGCGGGGTTGGAGCTGAGCTCTCTGAGGAGTGGCGGGGCAGGGTTGAAACTGAGCTCCCTGAGCTGAGCTCTCTAGGGAGAGGCGAGGTGGGGTTAGAGCCGAGCTCCCCAAGTTGAGCTCTATGGGGCGGGGTTGAAAGTCGCAAAAAAAATGGCCAAAGGAGGCTCCGTATGACGAAAAGAATAAAAAAATAAAATTAGAAAAAAAATCACTCAAGCCATATGTGGAGTCACACTCAGCTCGTGGTGGGATAGGATCCCATTGAGCTTAAGGGCAGGGTTGGAGCTGAGCTCCCTGAGCCGAGCTCGTTCATGGGCGGGGTCAGATCTGAGCTCTTCAGAGAGCAGCAGGATGGGGTCAGAGCTGAGCTCTCTAGGGTAGGGTCGAAAGTCATGAAAAAAAGGACAAAGGAGGCTCCATACGATGAAAAAAATTAAAAAAATCAAAGTTAAAAAAATCACTCAGGCCATATGTGGAGTCACCCCTAGCTTGCCGTGGGACAGGATCCCCATCGAGCTTGCGGGCCAGGTTGGAGCCGAGCTCATTCACGGGCAAAGTTAGAGCACAGCTCTTTGAGGAGCGGCGGGGTGGGGTCAGAACTGAGCTCTATGGGGCGGGGTCAAAAGTCGCAGAAAAAAAGACAAAGGAGTCTCCATATGATGAAAAGAACGAAAAAACTAGGGTTAAAAAAAAATCACTCGGGCCATACGTGGAGTCACGCCCAGCTCGTTGTGGGACGGGATCCCCATCGAGCTCGTGGGCGGGGTCAGAGCCGAACTCTATGAGCTGAGATCATTCGTGGGCAGGGTTGGAGCTCAGCTCTTTAGGGAGCAGCGGGGGCAGGGTCAGAGTCGAGCTCCCCGGGTTGAGCTCTCCGGGGTGGGGTCGAAAGTTGTGAAAAAAATAGAAAAAAAGAGGCTCCGTACGATAAAAAAAAAAAAAAAAACCAGAGTTAGAAAAAAAAATTCACTTAGGCCATACGTGGAGTCATGCCCAGCTCGTTGTGGGATAGGATCCCCATCGAGCTTGTAGGTGGGGTTGTAGCTGAGCTCGTTCGCAGACAGGGTCAAAGGCGAGTGCTCCGGGGAGCGGCAGGGTGGGGTAGGAGCTGAGCTCTCTGGGGTGGAGTTGAAAGTCGTGAAAAAAATTTGACAAAGGAGGCTCCGTATGATAAAAAGAATGAAAAAATCATAGTTAAAAAAAAATCATTCGGGCCATACATGGAGTCACGCCCAGCTCGCGCTGGGACGCGATCCCCATCGAGCTCGTGGGTGGGGTCAGAGCTGAGCTCCCTGAGCTGAGCTTGTTCACAGGCGGGGTTAGAGTTAAGGTCTTTGGGGAGCAATGGGGCGAGGTCAGAGTCGAGCTCCCTGAGCCAAGCTCTCTTGGAAGAGGCGGGGTGGGGTCAGAGTCGAGCTCCCCGAGATGACCTCTCTGGGGTAGGGTCGAAAGTCGAATAAAAAAAATAAACAAAGGAGGCTCCATATGATGAAAAGAACAAAAAAATTAGAGTTAAAAAAAAAATCACTAGGTCCATACATGGAGTCACACCTAGCTCGCGGTGGGACGGGATCCCCATCGAGCTTGCGAGTGGGGTCAGAGTTGAGCTCTTTAAGCCGAGCTCATTCCTGGGCGGGGTTGGAGCTGAGCTCTTTGGGGAGCGGCGGGGTAGGGTTAGAGCTGAGCTCCCCGAGTCGAGCTCTCTGGGGTAGGGTTGAAAGTCACAAAATAAAAATGACAAAGGAGGCTCTGTACGATGAAAAAAATGAAAAAATCATAGTTAAAAAAAAATCACTCAGGCCATACATGGAGTCATGCCCAGCTCGCCGTGGGAGGGGTCCCCATCGAGCTCGCGGGCGGGGTTGGAGCTGAGCTCTCCGGAGAGCAGCGGGGCAGGGTCGGAGACGAACTCTCTGGGGCAGGGTTGAAAGTCACAAAAAAATAGACAAAGGAAGCTTTGTACGACGAAACAAATGAAAAAACTAGAGTTAAAAGAAAAAATACTCGCGCCATACGTGGAGTTACCCCTAGCTCACGGTGGGACTAGATCCCCAACAAGCTCACGAGCGAGGTCAGAGCCGAGCTCCCTAAGTCGAGCTCTTTTACGGGTAGGGTCAGAGCCGAGCTCTTGGGGGAGCGGCGGGGTGGGGTTAGAGCCGAGTTCCCCTAGTTGAGCTCTTCAGGGTGGGGTCGAAACTCGCAAAAAAATAATTAGACAAATGAGGCTCTGTACGATAAAAAGAATGAAAAAATTAAAGTTAGAAAAAAATCACTCGGGTCATACGTGGAGTCACGCCTAGCTCACCATGGAATGAGATCCCTATCGAGCTCGCAGGTGGGGTTAGAGTTGAGCTCATTCGTGGGTGTGGTCGGAGCCAAGGTCTTTGGGGAGCGGCGGGGCAGGGTTGGAGCTGAGCTCTCTGGGGTGGGGTCGAAAGTCACATAAAAAAATAAACAAAGGAGGCTCCGTCTGACGAAAAAAATAAAAAAATAAGAGTTAAAAAAAAAATTCACTCAGGCCATACATGGAGTCATGCCCAGCTTGCAGTGGGATGGGATCCCCATCGAGCTCACGGGCGGGGGTCAGAGCTGAGCTCCCCGAGATGAGCTCATTTGTGGGTGGGGTCAGAGCCAAGCTCTCTAGGGAGCGGTGGGGCGGGGGTTAGAGCTAAGATCTCTGGGGAGAGGCAGGGCAGGGTCGGAGCTGAGCTCCCTGAGTCGAGCTCTCTAGCGCGGGGTCAAAAGTTACGAAAAAAAATAGACAAAGGAGGCTCCGTATGATGAAAAAAATGAAAAAAAATAGAGTTCAAAAAAAAATTCACTCGGGCCATACTTGGAGTCATGCCCAGCTTGCGGTGGGATGAGATCCCCATCGAGCTCACCGACGGGGTCAAAGCCAAGCTCCCCGAGCTGAGCTCGTTCGTTGGCAGGGTCAAAGCTGAGCTCTCCAAGTCGAGCTCTCCGAGGTGGGGTCGAAAGTCACGAAAAAAATAGACAAAAGATACTCCGTACAATGAAAAGAGTGAAAAAATTAGAGTTAGAAAAAATAAAATCACTTAGGCCATACGTGGAGTCATGCCCAACTCGCCATGGGATGGGAACCCCATCGAGCTCATGGGAAGCGTCGGAGCTGAGCTCATTCGCGGGCGGGGTCAGAGTAGAGCTCTCCAAGGAGCGCTAGGGTGGGGTCGGAGCTGATCTCTTTGAGGCGAGGTTGAAAGTCACAAAAAATAGACAAAAGATGCTTCGTACGATGAAAATAATGAAAAAACTAGAGTTAAAAAAATAATAATCACTCGGGCCATACGTGGAGTCATGCCCAGCTCATCATGGGATGGGATCCCCATCGAGCTCGCGGGCAGGGTCAGAGCCGAGCTCGTTCGCGGGCGGGGTCAGAGCTAAACTCTCCAGGGAGCAGTGGGGTGGGGTCGAAGCCAAGCTCTACGAGGCATGTTCGAAAGTCATAGAAATAAAATGGACAAAGGAGACTCCGTACGATAAATTTTTTGAAAAAACCAGAGTTAAAAAAAAAACTCAGGCCATACATGGAGTGATGCCTAGCTCGCGGTTGGCCGGGATCCACATCGAGCTTGCGGGCGGGGTCAGAGCTTACCTCCCTGAGCTGAGCTCATTCACGGGTAGGGTTGAAGCCGAGCTCTCCTGGGAGTGACATGGGGGGGTCAAAGCTAAGCTCTCCGGGGTGGGGTCGAATGTCGCGGAAAGAAAATGGACAAAGGAGGCTCCATACGATGAAAAGAATAAAAAAATAGAGTTAATAAAAAAAAAAAATCATTCGGGCCATACGTGGAGTCACACCCAGCTCGCCATGGGATGAGATCTCCATCAAGCTCACAGGCGGGGTCAGAGTTGAGCTATCCGGGGAGCGGCAGGGGGGTTGGAGGCGAACTCCCCGAGTCGAGCTCTCTAGGGCAGGGTTGAAAGTCATGGAAAAAAAAGACAAAGGAGGCTCCGGAAGACGAAAAGAATGAAAAAATCAGTGTTAGAAAAAAAATCACTCGGGCCATATGTGGAGTCACGCCCAGCTCATTGTGGGATGGGATCCCCATTGAGCTCGTGGACGGGGTCAGGGCCGAGCTTGTTCGCTGGCAGGGTCGGAGCTCTCTGGGGAGCGGTAGGGCTGGGTCAGAGCCAAGCTCTTCGGGGCGAGGTCGAAAGTCATAGAAAAAATAGACAAAGGAGGCTCCGTATGACGAAAAAAATAAAAAAATTAGAGTAAAAAAAAAATTACTCAGGTCATACATGTAGTCATGCCCAGCTCGCGGTGGGACAGGATCCCCATCGAGCTCATGGGTGGGGTCAGAGCTGAGCTTTCCAAAGAGCGGTGGGGCAGGGTTCGAGCTGAGCTCCTTGAGCTGAGCTATTCAAGGAGAGGCGAGGCGAGGCGAGGTCGTAGCTGAGCTCCTCAAGTCGAGTTCTTCGGGGTGGGGTCAAAAGTCATGTAAAAAAATAGACAAAGGAGGCTCCGTACGATGAAAAAGAATGAAAAAATTAGAGTTAAAAAAAAATCACTCGGGCCATACGTGGAGTCACGCCCAGCTCGCTGTGGGATGGGATCATAATCGAGCTCGCAAGCGGGGTCAGAGGCGAGCTCCCTGAGCTAAGCTCATTCAGGGGTAGGGTCAGAGCTGAGCTCTCCAAGGAGCGGTGGGGCGGGGTCGGAGCCGAGCTCCCCGAGTCGAGCTCTCCGTGGCAGGGGCAGGGTTGAAAGTCATAGAAAAAAATGGACAAAGGAGGCTCCATATGACGAAAAGAAAGAAAAAATCATAATTAGAAAAAAAAATCACTCAGGGCATATGTGGAGTCATGCCCAGCTCACCGTGGGATGAGATCCCCATCAAACTCGCGGGTGGGGTAGGAGTCGAGATCGTTTGCGGGCAGGATTAGAATCGAGCTCTCTGAGGAGTGGCGGGACGAGGTCGGAGCTGAGCTCTCCGGGGTGGGGTAGAAGGTTGTAAAAAAATAGACAAAGAAGGCTCTGTATGGCGAAAAGAACAAAAAAAATTAGAGTTAAAAAAAATCCACTCGGGCCATACGTGAAGTCACGCCCAACTTGCGGTGGGATGGGATCCCCATCAAGCTCGCAGGTGGGGTCAGAGCTGAGCTCCTCGAGCTGAGCTCGTTCACGGGTGGGGTTAGAACTGAGCTCTCTGAAGAGCGGTGGGACGGGGTTAGAGCTAAGCTCCCCAAGCTGAGCTCTCTAGGGAGAGACAGGGTAGGGTCGGAGCTGAGCTCCCCAAGTCAAACTCTCCGGGGCGGGGTTGAAAGTCATGAAAAAAAATGGTCAAATGAGGCTCTGTACAATGAAAAGAACAAAAAAATTAGAGTTAAAAAAAAAATCACTCAGGCCATATGTGGAGTCACGCCTAGCTCGCCTTGGGATGGGATCTCCATCGAGCTTGCAGGAAGGGTCGGAGCCGAGCTCCCTGAGTTGAGCTCATTCGTGGGTGGGGTTAGATCTGAGCTCTCCGTGTTAGGAACCTGTGTGTTCCTTTTATTTATTCTGTTAGTGTAGTGTTGTTGGACGCATATGCTTTGTAAGTCGTCCCATTAGTTTATTTTATTATCCCACATGCATAGGTAGTATTACTTTTCTAGATCGTACTTAGTATATAAGTGGGTGTCGAGACCTTTGTGGGCAGGGAAGAGTTTATTGTATTGAGCTTGCTCAAAGGAGGTTACCCCCTCGAAGTGGCCCGTGATCAATAGATTCACTCTGAGTTCTATTTTGCTATATATTTCTGTTATTTTGTGCATGTTCATTATAGCATTTCTGGAAGTTCCTCTCATCTGGTATCAGAGCACTTTCTTGGGCTCGCTGGTAGAAATTCTTTTTTCAGTCGGGCTTGCAGGTTCCTCTCAAATCTCATCTGTGTTACAATTGGGTTATTTCAACTTACAGAAATTATTGTTCTTGCGATAGTTCTATTCCGTTGTTCTCCGGTCACACTAGCTCCCAAGACTACTCCTATCAAGCACTTGTCTGAAATAGAGATGCGAGCCCGTCGGGACAAAGGGCTTTGCTATAATTGTGATGAGAAATGGTCCCGAGGCCATAGATGTGTGCAACAAAAGCTCTATCTATTGGATGTGGATTCACCACCCGAACAGGAAGAGTATGAAGATGCTCAAGAAACAGTAGATGAAGAGGTTGAACCAGAAGCCCAACCAGAGATATCTGTCCATGCTTTGGCCGGAGTCACTACTCCACAAACCATGCGGGTCCGAGGTTACTTCAAGAAGGTCCCTCTTACTATCCTCATTGATTCTGGTAGCACTCACAACTTCATTGACCCCAGAATAGCCAAACAGGCTGATTGCTTTGTTCATCCCTGCTCTAACTTTGAAGTCATGATTGCTAATGGGGGCACTTTACCTTGCAAAGGGAAATGTCACAATGTGCGTCTCTCTATTGGAGATTATACCCTATGCTCTAACATGTTTGCCTTGCCCTTAGGGGGTTGTGATGTGGTTTTGGGTGCCCAATGGTTATGCACTCTTGGTCCCATTCTTTGAGATTTTTCTAAACTTTGGATGAAGTTTTCAGTCAGTGGGCAACAACACACTTTGATAGGCTTGCAGTCAGGGTCTCTCAACATCATCAGTTCACATCGTATGGAAAAGCTTCTTAAGAAGAATTCACATGGTGTCATTGCTCAGCTCCATTCCATCCAAATGCAGCCATCAGCAGTCTCTAGTACTCCTGCAGATCTACAATAAATTTTGGATAAGTATTCCAGTGTGTTTGCTGAACCTATGGGCTTGCCACCGTCTTGCCCAGAGGACCACCGTATTCAGCTCCTTCTTGGTAGCGCCCCACCCAATATCAGGCCCACTCGCTACCCCTTTCATCAAAAGACCGAAATTAAGATGCTTGTTCATGATTTACTGAAGCAAGGTATTATTCACCCTAGTACTAGTTCTTTTTCATCTCCAGTTCTACTGGTCCGCAAAAAAGATGGGTCCTGGCAACTCTGCATTGATTTTCGAGTACTTAATAATCTCACCATAAAAGATAAGTTTCCCATTCCAGTTGTTGATGAACTTCTTGATGAGCTTCATGGCACTCATTTTTTCTCCAAGTTGGATCTTCGTTCTGGGTATCATCAAATTCGGGTTAATGAGGAGGATATTCCTAAAACAGCCTTCCGCACACATGATGGTCACTATGAATTTTTAGTCATGCCCTTTGGCCTCACTAATGCTCCTTCCACATTTCAAGCAGTGATGAATAAAATATTTCGGCCCTACCTCAGAAAATTCATTCTGGTCTTCTTTGATGATATTCTCATCTATAGCAAAACCTGGGCTAAGCATCTCCATCATCTAGAACTCATCTTGCAACTTCTCTCTGATCATCAACTCTGTGCGAAAATGTCAAAATGTGTGTTTGGCCAGGAGGAAGTGGAGTATCTCGGGCATATTGTTGCACACCATGGGGTTCGGGTGGATCCTACCAAAATAGATGCCATGAGAAATTGGCCGCATCCTCAAACTCTCAAGAGCCTTCACGATTTTTTGGGGCTGACTTGCTATTACCAGAAGTTTGTCAAGAATTATGGGAAGATTGCAGCACCATTGACAGCTATGTTAAAAAAAGATGCTTTTACCTGGACCCAGGTTGCTGAGAATGCATTTGCACAACTGAAACAAGCTATGTGTAGTACACCTGTTCTTGCTATGCCAGATTTTTCTAAGCCCTTTACTATTGAGAGTGATGCTTGCGGCAATGGACTGGGTGCTGTTCTCCTTCAAGATGACCATCCTATTGCATTCACTAGCAAAGCTCTTTCTGGTAAGAATCTAGCCTTATCTACATATGAAAAAGAAATGATGGCTATTTTGCATGCTGTGCAGAAGTGGCGACCATACCTCCTTGGGAGTCATTTTTGCATCAAGACTGATCACCAAAGTTTGAAATACTTCCTAGAAAAACGAGTATCCTCCCCTGCACAATAGAAATGGGTCAGCAAACTCATGGGGTATGATTATGAGATCACCTACAAGAAGGGTAAGGACAATATTGTGGCTGATGCTCTTTCCCGCACATTTGATGATCAAGCTTCACTTTCAGCTATTTTTATGTCAATCCCAAATTGGTTAGAATCTGTTCAACAGGGCTATGTCAATGACCCCTCTTTATCTCAGATCATTCACCAGTTGACCAATAATCCTTCTATTGTACCACATTATTCATGGGATGGTGCTTCTCTCTGCTATAAGGGGCGTCTAGTGCTTCCTCAAAATCTAGAATTGCAATAGGTTGTCTTTTATGAACTCCATGCTTCTCCTTCGGCAGGACATTCCAGGTTTCTCAAGACTTATGAGCGTGCAAGGAGAATTTTTTTTTGGAAAGGGATGAAACAGATGATTCAACAGATGGTGGTTGAATGTGATACCTGCCAACGCCACAAGGGTGAAATGACCCTCCCTCCTGGTTTATTGGAACCTTTGCCCATCCCTACATGGATTTGGACTGATATTTCTATAGATTTCATTGAAGGGCTTCCTAAATCTGGTGGCAAGACAATGATTTTGGTTGTGGTTGATCGTCTCTCCAAATATAGTCATTTTTGTGCCCTCAACCACCCCTATACTACCTCCTCAATTGCACAGATCTTCATGGACCAGATCTTTCATCTCCATGGCCTCCCTTCTTCCATTGTCTCAGACCGCGATGCAACTTTTACCAGTCATTTTTGGACAGCATTGTTTCAACAAGTTGGCACCAAACTGAAGATGAGTTCGGGTTATCACCCACAAACTGATGGTCAGATTGAAATTGTCAACAAATGTTTGGAAACTTATCTTCACTACTTCACTTCTAAATAGCAACATCAGTGGGCCAAGTGGCTTCCTCTTGCAGAATGGTGGTACAATACCTCTTACCATACGGCATCTAAAATGACTCCCTATAAAGCAGTCTATGGGCAGGTACCCCCAGTACTCCTTCCCTACACTCCCAGCAGCTCACCAGTTCAGGCAGTTGACACAGTTCTTCACACCAGGGATCAGATTCTTCGCACTTTACAGGATAATCTTCATATGGCCCGCAATCACATGAAACAACAAGCAGATCAACATCATTCTGAGCGCTCTTTTCAAGTTGGGGATATGGTTTTTCTTCGTCTTCAACCATACAAGCAATCCTCCCTAAAGCTTAAAGGGCGTCATAAGTTGGCCCCCAAATTTTATGGGCCATATAAAGTTCTGCAGAAGATTGGTTCAGTTGCTTACAAACTAGAACTTCCTCCTCGCATTCATCCAGTATTTCATGTTTCTTGTCTCAAGCAAGTTCTTGGCACTAACATTAAAGCACAGACTGCTCTACCTGAATTGGATAAGGAAGGATCCATTATTTTGGAGCTTGAGGCAATCCTTGACCGGCGCACTCATCAGCTTCGCTCTCGCTCTATCTCTGAGGTATTGATTCAGTGGCATGGCATGCAACCAGAGGATGCTACATGGGAACCCCTTCTTCAGATTCAGCAACAATTTCCACACCTTAAGCTTTGAGGACAAAACTTTTTTCCGGAGGGGGAGGGGATGTTAGGAACCTATGTGTTCCTTTTATTTATTCTGTTAGTGTAGTGTTGTTGGACGCATATGCTTTGTAAGTCGTCCCATTAGTTTATTTTATTATCCCACATGCATAGGTAGTATTACTTTTCTAGATCATACTTAGTATATAAGTGGGTGTCGAGACCTTTGTGGGCAGGGAAGAGTTTATTGTATTGAGCTTGCTCAAAGGAGGTTACCCCCTCGAAGTGGCCCGTGATCAATAGATTCACTCTGAGTTCTATTTTGCTATTTATTTCTATTATTTTGTGCATGTTCATTATAGCATTGCTGGAAGTTCCTCTCACTCCAGAGAGCGGCGGGGCGGGGTCGGGGTCGAGCTCCCTGAGCTGAGCTCTTCGAAGAGAGGTGGGGTGGGGTCGGAGCTGAGCTCCCCGAGTTGAGCTCTTTGGGGTGGGGTTGAAAGTCGTGAAAAAAATAGACAAAGGAGGCTCCGTATGACAAAAATAATGAAAAAACTAGAATTTAAAAAAAAATAAAAAAATCATTCAAGCCATACATAGAGTCACACTTAGCTTGCGGTGTGACGAGATCCCCATTGAGCTTGCAGGCAGGGTTAGAGCCGAGCTCATTCACGGGCGGGGTCGAAGCTGAGCTCTTCAGGAAGCTAAGCCTTTTGGGATCCCCATCGAGCTCGCGGGCGAGGTTGGAGCCGAGCTCTCTGAGGAGAGGTGGGGCGGGGTTAGAGCCGAGCTCCATGAGTCAAGCTCTCTGGGGTGGGGTCAAAAGTCGCAAAAAAATATATAAAAGAGACTCCGTACAATGAAAAGAATGAAAAAATTAGAGATAAAAAAAATCACTCGGGCCATACGTGGAGTCACTCCCAGCTCGCAGTGGGACGGGATCCCCATCGAGCGCACGGGTAGGGTTAGAGCCAAGCTCAGTCGCGAGCGAGGTCCGAGCTGAGCTCTCTGGTGAGCGATGGGGCGAGGTCAGAGCTGAGCTCTCCGGGGTGGGGTCGAAAGTCACCGAAAAAAAATAGACAAAGGAGGCTCTATACGACGTAAAAAATGAAAAAAACTAGAGTTAAAAAAAATCACTCGGGCCATACATGGAGTCACGCCCAGCTCGCAGTGGGACAAGACCCCCACCGAGCTCACGAGTAGAGTCAGAGCTGAGCTCCCTGAGTTGAGCTCTCCGAGGCTGGGTCGAAAGTCGCAGAAAAAAATAGACAAAAGAAGCTCCGTATAATTAAAAAATAAATAAATTAGAGTTAAAAAAAATCACTCGAGCCATACGTGGAGTCATGCCCAGCTCGCTGTGGGATGGGATCCCCATCGAGCTCACATGCGGGGTCGGAGCTGAGCTCATTTGCGGGAGGAGTCACAGCCAAGCTCATTCACAGGTGGGGTTAAAGCCAAGCTCTCCAGAAACGGCGGGGCAAGGTCTGATCTGAGCTCTTCGGGGCGGGGTCAAAAGTCATGAAAAAATGACAAAGGAGGCTCCGTACGATGAAAAGAACAAAAAAATTAGAGCTTAAAAAAAATAAAAAAATCACTCGGGCCATACATGGAGTCACGCCTAGCTCGCCATGGGATGGGATCCTCATCGAGCTCGCGGACAGGGCAGGAGCTGAGCTCATTCGTGGGTGGGGTCGGTGCTAAGCTCTTTGGGGAGCGGTGGGGCAGGGTTAGAGCTGAGCTCTCCGGGGCGGGGTTGAAAGTCATGGAAAAAAATGGACAAAGAATGCTCCGTACGATAAATTTTTTTGAAAAAACTAGAGTTGGAAAAAAAAATCACTCGAGCCATACGTGGAGTTACGTCCAGCTCGCCGTGGGACGGGATCCCCATCAAGTTTGAGGGTGAGGTCAGAGCCAAGCTTATTCGCGGGTAGGGTTAGAGCTGAGCTCTCCGGGGAGCGGTGAGGCGGGGTCAGAGTTGAGCTCTCTGAGGAGCGATGGGGCGGGGTCAGAGCCAAGCTCTCTAGGGTGGGGTTGAAAGTCACAGAAAAATAATGGACAAAGGATGCTCTGTATGATGAAAAGAATGAAAAAATCAGAGTTTTAAAAAAAAATCACTCAGGCCATACGTGGAGTCATGCCCAGCTTGTGGTGGGATGGGATCCTTATCGAGCTCGCGGGTGAGGTTGGAGCTGAGCTTGTTCGTAGGCAAGGTCAGAGCTGAGCTCTCTAGGGAGCGGTGGGGCAAGGTTGGAGCTGAGCTCCTCGAGTCGAGCTCTCTGGAAAGAGGCGGGGTGGGGTCAGAGTTGAGCTCCCTGAGTCGAGCTCTCTAAGGCAGGGTCTAAAGTCACAGAAAAAAGGACAAAGCAAGCTCTATACGATGAAAAGAATGAAAAAACTAAAGTTAAAAAAAAATCACTCGGGCCATACGTGGAGTCATGCCCAGCCGAGCTCTCCGGGGAGCGATGAGGTGGGGTCAGACCTGAGCTCCCTGAGTTGAGCTCTCTGGGGCGGGGTTGATAGTCGTAGAAAAAAAATTGACAAAGGAGGCTATGTACGATGAAAATAATGAAAAAATAAGAGTTAGAAAAAAAAAATCACTTAGGCCATACGTGGGGTCACGCCCAACTCATCGTGGGATGAGATCCCCATCGAGCTCGCGGGCGGGGTTGGAGCCGAGCTCGTTCAAGGGCGGGGTCGGAGTTGAGCTCTCTGGGGAGCAGCGAGGTGGGGTCGGAGACGAGCTCTCTGGGGCGAGGTCAAAAGTCACAAAAAAATGGATAAAGGAGGCTTTGTACGATGAAAAAATATAAAAACTAGAGTAAAAAAAAAAATCACTTGGGCCATACATGGAGTCACGCCCAACTCGCTGTGGGACAAGATCCCCATCCAGCTCATAGGTGGGGTCAGAGCTAAGCTCCCCGAGCCGAACTCTCCGGAGAGCGGTGGGGCGGGGTCAGAGCCGAGCTCCCCGAGTCGAGCTTTCTGGGGTGGAGTCAAAACTCATGGAAAAAAATGGACAAAGGAGGCTCCATACGACAAAAATAATGAAAAAATTAGAGTTAGAAAAAAAAATCACTCAGACCATACATGGAGTCACGCCCAACTCATCGTGGAATGGGATCCTTATCGAGCTCATGGGCAGGGTCGGAGTCAAGCTCTCTGGGGAGAGGCAAGGCGGGGTCGGAGTCAAAAGTCACAGAAAAAAAAGGACAAAAGAGGCTCCACATGATGAAAAGAACAAAAAAATCAGTGTTAAAAAAAAATAAAAATCACTTGGGCCATAAGTGGAGTCATGCCTAGCTTGTGGTGGGACGGGATCCCTATCGAGCTCGCGGGCGGGGTCGGAGCTGAGCTCTTTGGGGAGCGGTGGGGTAGGGTCAAAGCTGAGCTCCCTGAGCTAAGCTCTCTGGGGAGAGGCGAGGTGGGGTCGAAGTCAAGCTCTCTGGGGCGGGGTCAAAATTTGCAAAAAAAATGGATAAAGGAGGCTCCCTATGATGAAAATAATGAAAAAATTAGAGTTTAAAAAAAAATCATTTAGGCCATACTTGGACTCACACTCAGCTCGCGATGGGACGGGTTTCCCATTGAGCTCGTAGGCATGGTTAGAGTCGAGCTTCCTGAGCTGAGCTCATTCGCGGGCGGGGTCAGAGCCAAGATCTCCGAGGAGCGTCAGGGCAGGGTCAGAGCTGAGCTATCCGGGGTGGGGTCAAAAGTCATAAAAAAATGGACAAATGAGGCTCCGTACGACGAAAAGAGTGAAAAAACTAGAGTTAGAAAAAAATTCACTCGGGCCATACGTGGAGTCACGCCCAGCTTGTTGTGGGACGGGATCCCCATCGAGCTCACCGGCAGGGTCAAAGACGAGCTCATTCATGAGCGGAGTCAGAGTCGAGCTCTTCGGGGAGCGTCGGGGTGGGGTCAGAGCTGAGCTCTCTGGGGTGGGGTCGAAAGTCACTGAAAAAAATGGATAAAGGAGGCTCCATACGATGAAAAGAATGAAAAAAATAGAGTTAGAAAAAAAATCACTCAGGCCATATGTGGAGTCATGCCCAGCTCGCCGTGGGATGAGATCCCCATCGAACTCGCGGGCGGGGTTAGAGCCGAGCTCTTCAAGGAGCGGGGTCAGAGCTAAGCTATCCAGGGCGGGGTCAAAAGTCACAAAAAAATGGACAAATGAGGTTCCATATGACAAAAAGAATGAAAAAATTAAAGTTAAACAAAAAATCACTCAGGCCATGCATGGAGTCACGCCCAGCTCGCGGGCGGGGTCAGAGCTGAGCTCCCTGAGCCGAGCTCTCCAGGGAGAGGTAGGGTGGGGTCGGAGCCAAGCTCCCCGAGTTGAGCTCTTCGGGGCGGGGTTGAAAGCCGCAGAAAAAAAAATGGATAAAGGAGCTTCCATACGACAAAAAGAATGAAAAATCAAGAGTTAAAAAAAAATCACTCGAGCCATACGCAGAGTCATGCCCAGCTCACCGTGGGACAGGATCCCCATCGAGCTCGCCGCAAGCAAGGTAGGAGCCGAGCTTGTTCACAGGCAGGGTCAGAGTCGAGCTCTCCGGGGAGCGGCAGGCGGGGTCGAAGCTGAGCTCTCTGAGGCGGGGTTGAAAGTCGTAGAAAAAAATGGACAAAGAAGGCTCCGTACGACGAAAAGAATGAAAAACCAGAGTTAATAAAAAAAATCACTCGGGCCATACGTGGAGTCACGCCTAGCTCGCCATGAGATGGGATCCCCATCAAGCTCACAGGTGGAGTCGGAGCTGGAGTCAGAGCTGAGCTCCCCGAGTTGAGCTCGTTCACGGGTGGGGTCGGAGCCAAGCTCTCTAGGGAGCGGTGGGGCGAGGTCAAAGCCGAACTCCCTAAGTCAAGCTCTCAAGGGCGAGGTCGAAAGTCACAGAAAAAAATGGACAAAGGAGGCTCTATACGATGAAAATAATAAAAAAACTAGAGTTAGAAAAAAAATCACTTGGGCCATACGTGGAGTCACGCCCAGCTCACTGTGCTACGGGATCCCCATCGAGCTCCCAGACGGGGTTGGACCCGAGCTCGTTTGCAGGCAGGGTCAGAGCTGAGCTCTCTGGGATGGGGTCGAAAGTCACAAAAAAAATGGACAAAGGAGGCTCCGTATGATGAAAAAAATGAAAAAACTAGAGTTAAAAAAAAATCACTCGGGCCATACATGGAGTTATGCCTAGCTCGCGGTGGGATGCGATCCCCATCGAGCTTGCGGGTGGGGTCAGAACCGAGCTTGTTCACGGGCAGGGTTAGAGCCGAGCTCTCTGAGGAGCGGGGGGGAAAAGCTGAGCTCCTCGAGTCGAGATCTCTAGGGCGGGGTCGAAAGTCGTGGAAAATAATGGACAAAGGAGGCTCTGTACGACGAAAAAGAATGAAAAAATCAGAGTTATTGACAGAGCAAGGATCAAGACGCAGAGTTTTGTGGGCTCACTAATATAAGTTCAGAGAACACAAATTAAGTAGAGCTAGAATTTGAAACCTTAGAATAGTCGGTTTCAGAGTCTGGTCATTCTTCAGCACTGCCTTTTTGTTCTCAATTCCCCACTCCTCGCTATGCACAACATTATGAGCTGCTCCTGCTATTTTTCTTCATATATTTTGTTCATGAATAGTGTATTATCTCTGCGGACAAATTCCAATATGGACATCTAATGAAAAAAAATATACAATGAATGTTTCAGTGAAACCTGCTATTTTCAGGTTAATATTTATGGAGACATTGTTTATAAGAAATACTTTCCTGTTGTTTTTGAGTATGATAGTAGAGGGCTGTGATTGTGGGCATCTAGATAATAATAGTGTGAAATAAAAATGTAGATCTTAAAATTTCTAATGGAACACAAGTTACATTAACAAAACTAAAACTTGCAATCGTATGTGTCTAGAGAAGAGTGTTGTGTTCTATTTTATTAACAGGTATTTGTTTTTTTGAAATCATTGCCTCTTCTCTTGTTTTAAAACTGGAAAAAAACATAGTATACGGAAAAATAGAGAAAACTAGGTGAAACCTTACAGCAGTGAATTAGTTTTATAGTACTGAATAGATAATGAACACCTTGCTCTAATTGTTGTATTTATTGAATTATGTTTCTGTGGTGCTGTCAATTTCCTATTTCACGTGGAATCTAGAATGGATCAATTGATGGGAGTTGTGCCGAATGTAGATTACAAGGGAGGGTGAATTGTTTTATTTACTTGCCAGTTCAAATCTGGATTAATACTTTGGCCAAAGTGAATGCATTTGTTTATTGACATGCATGGTTATTTTTACCCCTTGCTACATCCATTGTATAGAACCTTTTGTCGGCATATGTGCTTGTAGGTTAAGTTACATGGCTGCACTGAGACCATCTGAATCTTCCAGTAGTGAGAAGCTAGGCCTCTCGTGCAGGGACGGGGCATTCTTCGTGTTAGAAAGAACCCCGGGGAAGCTCATCACTTCTAGAGCTGACCACTCCATGGTTGGGCGGTAAAAGCGCCTGGACCCCACCTCCATTCTCAAGGAAGCGTAAGGGACTTAGTCCGAGGCTCAGGAGATAGAACTTGATGAGTTGATACTTCCAGTATTTATTTCTTCTCTTCTTTCTCTATTTTTCATGTTGTACTTTATCTAGTGATTGACAAGTTGGTCGACACTTCTAGATGTAATCACTTTGTTGTATCAAAGTAATTTGTATATTTGAATCCTCAGAGAGCTCTCCAATGAGCAGCGGGGTGAGGTCGGATCTGAGCTCCCCAAGTCGAGCTCTCTGAGTCAGGGTCGAAAGTCATAGAAAAAAATGGACAAAGGAGGCTCTGTATGATGAAAATAATGAAAAAATAAGAGTTACAAAAAAATAATCATTCGGGCCATATGTGGAGTCACGCCTAGCTCACCGTGAGACGAGATCCCCATCGAGCTTGCGGGCGGGGTCGAAGCTGAGCTTGTTCATGGGTAGGATCAGAGCCGAGCTCTCCAAGGAGCGGTGAGGCGGGGTCAGAGTTGAGCTCTCCGGGACGGGGATGAAAGTCACAGAAAAAATAGACAAAGGAGTCTCTGTACGATAAAAAAATGAAAATATCAGAGTAAGAAAAAAAAAATCACTCGGGCCATACGTGTAGTCACGCCAAGCTCACGGTGGGATGAGATCCACATCGAGCTCACGAGTAGGGTCAGAGCTGAGCTCATTCGTGGGTGGGGTTAGAGCCAAGCTCCCCAAGTCGAGCTCTCTGACATGGGGTCAAAAGTCATGAAAAAAATAGATAAAGAAGGCTCCGTACGATGAAAAAAAGAAAAAAACCTAAGTTAGAAAAATAAAATCACTCAGGCCATACATGGAGTCACGCCCAACTTGTCGTGGGACGGGATCCCCGTCGAGCTTGTAGGCGGGGTCGGAGCTGAGCTCATTCGTGGGTGGGGTTAGAGTCGAGCTCCTCGAGTCGAGCTCTCCGGTGCAGGGTCAAAAGTCACGAAAAAAAAGGACAAAGAAGGCTCTATACGATGAAAAGAATGAAAAAACTAGAGTTTAAAAAAAAATCACTCGAGCCATATGTAGGGTCACGCCCAGCTCGCAGTGGGACAGGATCCCCATCAAGCTCGCGGGCAGGGTCAGAGCAAAGCTCCCTGAGTTGAGCTCATTTGCGGGCGGGGTCAGAGCCGAGCTCTCCAAGGAGCAGCGAGGTGAGGTCGGAGCTGAGCTCTCTGGGGAGAGGCGAGATGGGGTCAGAGCCAAGCTCCCTAAGTCATGCTATCTAGGGTGGGGTTGAAAGTCGCAAAAAAAAAATGGACAAAAAAGGCTCCTTGAGTTGAGCTCCTTGAGTCAAGCTCTCTGGGGCGGGGTCAAAAGTCATAGAAAAAAAGGGACAAATGAGGCTCCATATGATGAAAAGAACAAAAAAATAAGAGTAAAAAAAAAATCACTCGGGCCATATGTGGAGTCACACCCAGCTTGTCGTGGGACAGAATCCCCATCGAGCTCATGGGCGGGGTCAGAGTTGAGCTCTCTAGGGAGCAGCGGGGCGGGGTCAGAGATGAGCTCACCGGGGTGGGGTCGAAAGTTATAGAAAAAAATAGACAAAGGAGGCTCCGTACGATGAAAAGAATGAAAAAATTAGACTTAAAAAAAAAACTCGAGCCATACATGGAGTCATGTCCATCTCATCATGGGATGGGATCCCCATCGAGCTCGCGGGTGGGGTCAGAGCTGAGCTCATTCGCGAGAAGGGTCAGAGCTGAGCTCTCCGGGGAGCGACAGGGTGGTGTTAGAGCTGAGCTCCTTGAGTCGAGCTCTCTAGGGCAGGGTTGAAAGTCACAGAGAAAAAATAGACAAAGGAGGCTCTGTATGAAGAAAAGAATGAAAAAATGAGAGTTAAAAAAAATCACTTGGGCCATAGGTGGAGTCACGCCCAGCTCGCGGTGGAACGGGATCGTCATTGAGCTCATGGGTGGGGTCGAAGCTGAGCTCCCCGAGCTGAGCTTGTTCATGAGCGGGGTCAGAGCTAAGCCCATTCCTAGGCGGGGTCGAAGTAGAGCTCTTCAGGGAGCAGTGGAGCGGGGTCGGAACTGAGCTCTCCGGGGTGGGGTCCAAAGTCATGAAAAAAAGGATAAAGGAGGCTCCATATAATGAAAAGAATGAAAAATCAGAGTTAAAAAAAATCACTTGGGCCATACGTGGAGTCACGCTTAGCTCGCAGTGGGACGGGATCCCCATCGAGCTCGCGGGCGAGGTCAGAGCCCAGCTCGTTCACGAAAGGGTTAGAGCCGAGCTCTTCAGGGAGCGGTGGAGTGGGGTCAGAGCTGAGCTCCCCGAGCTGAGTTCTCCAAGGAGAGGCGAGGTGGGGTTGGAGCTGAACTCCCTGAGTCGAGCTCTCAAGGGCAGGCTCAAAAGTCGCTGAAAAAAATAGACAAAGGAGGCTCCGTACGATGAAAATAATAAAAAAAGAGTTAAAAAAATGACTCGGGCCATACGTGGAGTCACACCCAGCTCACAGTGGGATGGGATCCCCACTGAGCTCACGGGAGGGGTCAGAGCCGAGCTCCCTAAGCTAAGCAAGTTTGTGGGCATGGTCGGAGTTGAGCTCTTTGTGGAGCGGCGGGGCGGGCTCGGAGCTGAGCTCTTCGGGGCAGGGTCAAAAGTCACAGAAAAAATAGACAAAGGAGGCTCCGTACGACGAAAAGAATGAAAAAATTAGAGTTAAAAAAAAAAATCACTCGGGTCATATGTGGAGTCATGCCTAGTTTGTTGTGGGATGGGATCCCCAATGAGCTTATGGGGGGGAGGGGTCAGAGCTGAGCTCATTCACGGGTGGAGTCAGATTCGAGCTCTTAGGGACCGGCGGGGCAGAGTCAGAGCTGAGCTCTCTAGGGTGGGGTCAAAAGTCATAGAAAAAATGGACAAAGGAGGCTCTGTATGATGAAAAGAACAGAAAAACAAGAGTTAAAAAAAAATTCACTTGGGCCATACGTGGAGTCATGCCTAGCTCGCAGTGGAATGGGATCCCCATCGAGCTCACGGGAAGGGTCAGAGCTGAGCTCATTCATGGGCGGGGTTGGAGCCGAGCTCTTCGAGGAGCGGCGGGGCGGGGTCGGAACCTAGCTTCTTGAGCTGAGCTATCTGAGGAGAGGCGGGGTGGGGTTAGAGCTGAGCTCCTTGAGTCGAGCTCTCCAGGGTGGGGATCAAAGTCACAGAAAATAAATGGACAAAGGAGGCTCTGTACGATGAAAAGAACAAAAAAATCAGAGTTAAATTTTTTTAAAAAAATTCACTTGGGCCATACGTGGAGTCACGTCCAGATCACCGTGGGATGGGATCCCCATCGAGCTCATGGGTGGGGTCAGAGTTGAGCTCATTTATGGGCGGGGTTAGAGTCAAGCTCTCCAAGGAGCGGCAGGACGGGGTCGAAAGTCACGAAAAAAAAAGACAAAGGAGACTCTGTCCAATGAAAAGAACAAACAAATCAGAGTTAAAAAAAAATCACTCAGGCCATACATGGAGTCACGCCTAGCTCACGGTGGGACGAGATCTCCATCGAGCTCACAGGTAGGGTCGGAGCCGAGCTCCTCGAACTGAGCTTGTTCACGGGCGAGCTCAGAGCTGAGCTCTCTAGGGAGCGACGAGGTAGGGTTGGAGCTAAGCTCCCTGAGCCGAGCTCTCTGGGGAGAGGTGGGGTGGGGTTAGAGCTGAGCTTCCTAAGTCAAGCTCTCTGGGGCAGGGTCAAAAGTCAGAAAAAAAATAGATAAATGAGGCTTCGTATGATGAAAAAAATAGAGTTAAAAAAAATCACTCGGGCCATACATGGAGTCACACCCAGCTCACCGTAGGATGGGATCCCCATCTAGCTCGTGGGTGGGGTTGGAGCTGAGTGCGTTCACGAGCGAGGTCAGAGCTAAGCTCTCCGGGGAGCAGTAGGGCAGGGTTAGAGCTGAGCTTTCTAGGGAGGGGTCGAAAGTAAAAAAAAGGACAAAGAAGGCTCTGTATGAAGAAAAAAATTAAAAACCAGAGTTAAAAAAAATCACTAGGGCCATACGTGGAGTCATGCCCACCTCGCGGTGGGATGAGATCTCGATTGAGCTCACGAACAGGGTTGGAGCTGAGCTCGTTCACGGGCGGGGTCAAAGTCGAGCTCTCCCAGGAGTGGCCGGGCGGGTTCGGAGCTAAGCTCCCCAAGCTGAGCTCTCAGGGGAGAGGCAGGGCAGGGTCGGAGCTGAGCTCCCCGAGTCAAGCTCTCTAGGGCGGGGTTGAAAGTTGTAGAAAAAATAAACAAAAGAGGCTCCGTACGATGAAAAGAATGAAAAAACTAGAGTTAAAAAAAAAAATCACTCGGGCCATACGTGGAGTCACATCCAGCTCGCCATGGGATGGGATCCCCATCGAGCTCGGGGTTGGAGCCAAGCTCGTTCGCAGGCAGGATCAGAGCCGAGCTCTCTAGGGAGTGGCGAGGCAGGGTCGGAGCTGAGCTCTTTGGGGTGGGGTCGAAAGTCATGAAAAATAAATAGACAAAGGAGACTCTGTACGACAAAAAGAATGAAAAAATTAGAGTTAAAAAAATCACTCGGGGCATACGTGGCATCACGCCCAGCTCGTGGTGGGATGGGATCCCCATCGAGCTCACGGGTGGGGTTGGAGCCAAGGTCCCTGAGCCAAGCGCATTCGTGGGTGGGGTCGTAGTCGAGCTCCTTGAGCCAAGCGCGTTCGCTAGCGGGGTCAGAGCCGAGCTCTCCAAGGAGTGGCAGGGCGTGGTCAGAGCCGAGCTCTATAAGGATCGGCGGGGCGGGGTCAAAGCCGAGCTCCCCGAGTTGAGCTCTCCGGAGCGGGGTCAAAAATCATAGAAAAATAGACAAAAGAGGCTTCGTACGATGAAAAGAGCAAAAAAATCAAAGTTAGAAAAAAAATCACTTGGGTCATATGTGGAGTCACACCTAGCTCACCATGGGACGAGATCTCCATCGAGCTTGCGAGCGGGGTTGGAGCGTAGCTCATTTGCGAACGGGGTCAGAGCCGAGCTCTCCAGAGTAGGGTCGAAAGTCATAAAAAAATGGACAAAGGAGGCTTCGTACGATGAAAAAATTTAAAAAACTAGACTTAAAAAAAATAATAATCACTCGGGCCATACGTGGAGTCACGCCCAACTCGCAGTGGGATGGGATCCCCATCGAGCTCGCGGGCGAGGTCAGAGTCGAAGCTGAGCTTCTGCAGAGTGGCGGGGCAGGGTCAGAGCTGAGCTCCATGAGTTAAGCTCTTCAGGGCGGGGTTGAAAATCACAAAAAAAATAGACAAATGAGACTTTGTACGACAAAAAGAACGAAAAAACTAGAGTTAAAAAAAAACACTCAGGCCATACGTGGAGTCATGTCCAACTCATAGTGGTACTATATGCCCATCGAGCTCATGGACAAGGTCGGAGCTGAGCTCTCTGGGGAGTGACCGTGCAGGGTCAAAGCCGAGCTATTCGAGTTGAGCTCTCCGGGGCAGGGTCGAAAGTCACGAAAAAAATAGACAAAGGAAGCTCTGTACGATGATTTTTTTTTGAAAAAACTAGAGTTAAAATAAAAAAAATACTTGGGCCGTACATGGAGTCACGTCTAGCTTGCCGTGGGACGGGATCTCAATTGAGCTTGCGGGTGAGGTCAAAGTTGAGCTCTTCAGGTAGCGGTGGGGCGGGGTCAAAAGTTGTGGAAGAAAATGAACAAAGGAGGCTCTGTACGATGAAAAGAACGAAAAAATCAGTTTAAATTTTTTTTAAAAAAAAAATCACTCATGCCATACGTGGAGTCACGCCTAGCTCGTGGTAGGACAGGATCCCCATCAAGTTCGCTGGCGGGGTCAAAGCTGAACTCCCTGAGCTGAGCTCGTTTGTGGGTGGGGTCGGAGCTGAGCTCTCCAGGGAGCGGCGGGGTGGGGTCAGAGCTGAGCTGCCTGAGTCGAGCTCTCCGAGGCGGGTTCAAAAGTCACAGAAAAAATAAAAAAATGAGGTTCCGTACAAGGAAAAAAATTAAAAAACTAGAGTTAGAAAAAAAATCACTCGGGCCATACATGGAGTCACGCCTAGCTCATCGTGGGATGGGATCCCTATCGAGCTCACAGGCGGGGTCAGAGCTGAGCTCGTTCGTGGGTGGGGTCAGAGCCGAGCTCTCCGGGGAGCGGCGGGGTAAGGTCAGAGACTAGTTGCCCAAGCCGAGCTCCCCGAGTTGAGCTCATTCGTGGGAGGGGTCGGAGTTGAGCTCTCTAGGGAGCAGCAGGGTGAGGTCAGAGCTGAGTTCTCCAAGTCGAGCTCTTTGGGGTAGGGTCGAAAGTCATGGAAAAAAATGGATAAAGGAGGCTCCGTACGATGAAAAAATTGAAAAAATCAGAGTTAGAAAAAAAAAATCATTTAGGTCATACGTGGAGTCATGCCTAGCTCGCCGTGGGACAGGATCCCCATCGAGCTTGCGGGTGGGGTCGGAGCCGAGTTCATTCACGGGCGGGGTTAGAGCCGAGCTCTCTAGGGAGTGACGGGGCAAGTTCGGAGCGGAGCTCTCCAGGGTGGGGTTGAAAGTCAGAAAAAAATAGATAAAAGATGCTTCATACGACAAAAAGACTGAAAAAATGAGAGATGAAGAAAAAAAATCACTCGGGCTATACGTGAAGTCACGCCTAGCTTGCGATGGGATAGGATCCCCATTGAGCTCACGGGTGGGGTCAGAGCCTAGCTCATTCGCGGGCGGAGTCAGAGTTGAGCTCTCTGGAGAGCGGCAGGGCGGGTTCGGAGCTGAGCTCTCTGGGGTGGGGTCGAAACTCACAAAAAAATAGACAAAGGAGGCTTGGTATGATAAAAAAATAAAAAAAACTAGAGTTAAAAAAAAAATCACTCGGGCCATACGTGGAGTCACGTCCAGCTCGCAATGGGATGGGATCCCCATTGAGCTCACAGGCGGGGTCAGAGTTGAGCTCCTTGAGCCGAGCTCATTTGTGGGTGGGGTCAGAGCTAAGCTCTCTAAGGAGTGGCGGCACGGGGTCGGAGCTGAGCTCCCCGAGGCGGGGTCGAAAGTCACAGGAAAAAAATAGACAAAAGAGGCTCCGTACGATGAAAAAAAAGAAAAAATTAGAGTTAAAAAAAAGAATTACTCGGGTCATACATGGAGTCATACCTAGCTTGCGGTGGGACTTGATCCCCATCAAGCTCACGAGCGGGGTTGAAGTTGAGCTTCTTGAGCCGAGCTCATTTGCGGGTGGGGTTAGAGCCGAGTTCTCTGAGGAGCAGTGGGGCGGGGTCAGAGCTGAGCTCTCTAGGGAGAGGTGGGGTGGGGTAAAAGCTGAGCTCCCCGAGTCGAGCTCTCTGGGGTGTGGTCGAAAGTCACAGAAAAAATAGACAAAGGAGGTTCTGTACGATGAAAATAATAGAAAAACTAGAGTTTTAAAAAAAAATTACTCGGGCCATATGTGGAGTCATGCCTAGTTTGCGGTGGGACGGGATCCCCATCGAACTCGTGGGTGGGGTCAGAGTCATGCTCATTTGCGGGCGGGATCGGAGCTGAGCTCTCCAAGGAGCGGCAGGGCGAGGTTGGATCTAAGCTCCCTGAGTCGAGTCTGAGGTGGGGTCGAAAGTCACAAAAAGAATAGACAAAAGAGGCAGGGTTAGAGTTGAGCTCTCTAAGGAGCGGCGGGGCGGGGTCAGAGCTGAGCTCTTTGGGGTGGGGTCGAAAGTCGTAGAAAAAAATAGACAAAGGAGGCTTCGTACGATGAAAAGAATGAAAAACTAGGGTAAAAAAAATCACTCAGGTCATACATGAAATCATGCCCAGCTCGTAGTGGGACGGGATCCCCATCGAGCTCACAGGTGGGGTCAGAGCCGAGCTCGTTTGCAGGCAGGGTCAGAGTCGAGCTCTCCAAGGAGTGGCAGGGCGGGGTCAGACTGAGCTCTCCAGGGAGATGCAAGACAGGGTTGAAGTCAGGCTCCCCAACTTGAGCTCTCTAGGGCAGGGAGGCAAGTCGTAGAAAAAAATGGATAAAGTAGGCTCTGTACGATGAAAATAACAAAAAAATTAGAGTTAAAAAAAATCACTAGGGCCATACATGGAGTCACGCCCAGCTCGCTATGGGATGAGATCTCCATCGAGCTCATGGGTGAGGCTGGAGTCGAGCTTGTTCGCGGGTGGGGTCAGAACCAAGCTCTCAAGGGAGTGGCGGGGCTGGGTCAGAGCCAAGCTCTCCGAGGCGGGGTCAAAAGTCACAGAAAAAAATAGACAATGAAGGCTTTGTATGAAGAAAAAAATAAAAAAATCAGAGTAAAAAAATCACTCAGGTCATACGTGGAGTCATGCCCAGCTCACGGTGAGACGGAATCCCCATTGAGCTTGTGGGCGGGGTCAGAGCCGAGCTCCCCGAGCTGAGCTCGTTCGTGGGTGGGGTTAGAGCCATGCTTTCTAAGGAGTGGCAGGGTGGGGTCTGAGCTGAGCTCTTTAGGGAGAGGCGAGGTGGGGTCGTAGCCGAGCTCCCCGAGTCAAGCTTTTCGGGGTGGGGTCAAAAGTCATGGAAAAAAATGGACAAAGGAAGCTTCGTACGATGAAAAGAATAAAAAAATTAGAGTTAAAAAAAAATCACTCGGGCCATATGTAGAGTCACGCCCAACTCGCGGTGGGACAGGATCCCAATCGAGCTCGTAGGCGGGGTCGAAGCCGAGCTCCTTGAGCTAAGCTCATTTGTGGGCGGGGTCAGAGCTGAGCTCTTCAGGGAGCGGTAGGGCAGGGTCAGAGCCGAGCTCCTTGAGTCGAGCTCTCTGGGGCGAGGGCGGGGTTGAAAGTCGCAGAAAAAAATAGATAAAGGAGGCTCCGTACGACGAAAAGAAAGAAAAAAACCAGAGTTAGAAAAAAAAATCACTAGGGCCATATGTGGAGTCATGCCCAACTCGCCGTGGGACGGGATCCCCATCGAGCTCGTGGGTGGGGTCGGAGTTGAGCTCATTTGTAGGCGGGGTCAGAGTCGAGCTCTCCAGAGAGCGGTGGGACGAGGTAGGAGCTGAGCTCTCCAGGGTGGGGTAGAAAGTTACAAAAAAAAATAGACAAAGGAGGTTTCGTACGACGAAAAAAACAAACTAGAGTTAAAAGAAAATACTCGGGCCATACGTGGAGTCACGCCCAACAAGTGGAGGGATGAGATCCCCATCGAGCTCGTGGGCAGGGTTAGAGCTGAGCTCCCCAACCCGAGCTCGTTCATGGGTAGGGTCAGAGCCAAGCTCTCCGAGGAGTGGCAGGGTGGGGTCAGAGCTAAGCTCCCCGAGCTGAGCTCTCTAGGGAGAGGTAGGGCAGGGTCGGAGCTGAGCTCCCCGAGTTGAGCTCTTTAGGGCAGGGTTGAAAGTCACAGAAAAAAATGGTCAAAGGAGGCTCCGTACGATGAAAAGAACAAAAAAATTAAAGTTAAAAAAAAATCACTCAGGCAATACGTGGAGTCACGCCAAGCTCGCCCTGGGATGGGATCCCCATCGAGCTCGCGGGTGGGGTTAGAGCCGAGCTCATTCGTGGGCAAGGTTGGATCTGAGCTCTCTAGAGAGTGGCGGGGCGGGGTCGGGGCCAAGCTCCCCGAGTTAAGCTCTCCGAGGAGAGGCAGGGCAGGGTTGGAGCCGAGCTCCCCGAGTCGAGCTTTCTAGGGCGGGGTCGAAAGTAATGAAAAAAATAGACAAAAGAAGCTCCGTACGATGAAAAGAATGAAAAAATTAGAGTTAAAAAAATTTAAAAAAATCACTCAGGCCATATGTGGAGTCACACCCAGCTTGTGGTGTAACGGGATCCCCATTGAACTCACAGGCGGGGTCAGAGCCAAGCTCCCCGAGTCAAGCTCTTTGGGGCGGGGTCAAAAGTCACGGAAAAAAATAGACAAAGGAGGCTCCGTATGATGAAAGGAATGAAAAAAATTAGAGTTAGAAAAAAAATCACTCGGGCCATGCGTGGAGTCACGCCCAGCTCACCGTCGAATGAGATCTCCATCGAGATCGCGGGCGGAGTCAGAGCTGAGCTCCTTCGCGGGTAGGGTCAGAGCTGAGCCCTCTGTGGAGTGGCGGGGCGGGGTTAGAGCCGAGCTGTCTAGGGCAGGGTCGAAAGTCACAGAAAAAAAAGACAAAGGAGGCTTCGTACAATGAAAAAAAAAATTAGAGTTAAAAAAAATCACTCGGGCCATATGTGGAGTCACGCCTAGCTCGCGGTGGGACAAGATCCCCATCGAGCTCACGGGTGGGGTCAGAGCCGAGCTCATTCACGGGCAGGGTGGGAGCTGAGCTCTCTAGGGAGCGGCGGGGCATGGTTATAATTGAACTCCTTGAGACGAGCTCTCAAGGGCAAAGTCAAAAGTTGTAAAAAAAATGGACAAAGAAGGCTCTGTACGATGAAAAGAATGAAAAAATAAGAGTTAGAAAAAAGATCACTAGGGCCAGACGTGGAGTAATGCGCAGTGTTCTGTGGGATGGGATCCCCATCGAGTTCGCGGGCGGGGTCAAAGTTGAGCTCATTCATGGGCAGGGTCGGAGCTGAGCTCTCGGGAGAGCAGCGGGGCGGGGTTGAAAGTCGGGCCATACATGGAGTCACGCCCAACTCGTAGTGGGATGGGATCCTGATCGAGCCCGCAGGTGGGGTTGGAGCTGAGCTCATTCGTAGGCGGGGTCAGAGCTGAGCTCTTCGAGGAGTGGCAGGGTGTGGTCGGAGCAGAGCTCTCTAAGGAGAGGTGGGGTGAGGTCAAAGCTGAGCTCCCCGAGTTAAGCTCTCCGGGGCGGGGTTGAAAGTCGTGAAAAAAACACAGACAAAGGAGACTCCGAAAGATGAAAAGAATAAAAAAATTAGAGTTAAAATAAAAATAAAAAATATCACTTGGGCCATACATGGAGTTACACCCAACTCGCAGTGAGATGGGATCCCGGTCGAGCTCACGGCCGGGGTCAGAGCCGAGCTCGTTCATGGGCGGGGTCAGAGCTGAGCTCTCCGGGGAGCGGTGGGGCAGGGTCCGAGTTGAGCTCTCTAGGGTGGGGTTGAAAGTCACTAAAAAAATAGACAAAGGAGGCTGCATACGATGAAAAGAATGAAAAAATTAGAGTTTAAAAAAAAAAATCACTCGGGCCATATGTGGATTCACGCGTAGCTCGCGATGGGACGGGATCCCCATTGAGCTCCCAGGAGGGGTCAAAGCGGAGCTCCCCGAGCTGAGCTCTTCGGGGAGCGGTGGGGCAAGGTCGAAGTTGAACTCTCTGAGCTGAGCTCTCCAAAGAGGCGACACAAGGTCGAAGCCGAGCTGCCCGAGTCAAGCTCTCTGGGGAGGGGTCAAAAGTCGTGAAAAAAATAAAAAAATGAGGCTCCGTACGACAAAAAGAATGAAAAAATTAGAGTTAAAAAAAATATCACTCAGGCCATACATGGAGTCATGCCTAGCTTGCGGTTGGATGGGATCCCCATTGAGCTCTTGGCGGGGTCAGAGCCGAGTTCGTTCGTGGGCAGGGTTGGTGTCGAGCTCTCTGAGGAGCGGCGGGGCGGGGTCGAAAGTCACGAAAAAAAATATGGATAAAGGAAGATCCGTATAATGAAAAAAATGAAAAAATTAGAGTTAAAAAAAAAATCACTCAAGCCATACGTGGAGTCACACCCAGCTCATGGTGGGACGGGATCCCCATCGAGCTCGCGGGTGGGGTCTGAGCCGAGCTCCCTGAGTCGAGCTTGTTCACAGGCGGGGGTCGAAGCTGAGCTCCCTGACTAAGCTCTCCGGGGAGAGGTGGGGCAGGGTCAGAGCTGAGCTCCCCGAGTCGAGCTCTCCGGGGTGGGGTCAAAAGTCATAAAAAATGGACAAAAAAGGCTCCGTACGACGAAAAGAATAAAAAAATCAGAGTTAAAAAAAATCACTTGGGCCATACGTGGAGTCAGACCTAGCTCGCCGTGGGACGGGATCCCCATTGAGCTTGTAGGCGGGGTCAGAGCTGAGCTCGTTTACGGGCGGGGTCAGAGCTGAGTTCTTAGGGGAGCGGTGGGGCGCGGTCCGAGGCAAGCTCTCCGGGGCGGGGTCAAAAGTTGCAAAAAAAAAAAGACAAAGGAGGCTCTGTACAATAAAAAGAATGAAAAAATTAAAGTTAAAAAAAAAAATCACTTGGGTCATACGTGGAATCACGCCTAGCTCATAGTGGGATGAGATCCCCATCGAGCTTGTGGGTGGGGTTAGAGCCGAGCTCCCCAAACTGAGCTCTCTAGGGAGTGGCGGGGCAGGGTCCGTGTCAAGCTCCTTAGGGTGGGGTGGAAAGTCGCAAAAAAAGAACAAAGGAGGCTCCGTACGATGAAAAAATAAAAAAACCATAGTTAAAAAAAAATCACTCAGGCCATATGTGGAGTCACGCCTAGCTCACCTTGGGATGAGATCTCCGTCGAGCTCACGGGTAGGGTCAAAGATGAGCTCTCCAAAGAGAGGTGGGGCGGGGTCAGAGCCAAGCTCTCCGGAGCGGGGTCGAAAGTCAGAAAAGAATGGACAAAGTAGGGTCCATACGACGAAAAAAATAAAAAAACTAGAGTTAAAAAAAAATCACCTAGGCCATACGTGGAGTCACGCCCAGCTCGCGGGTGGGGTTGGAATCGAGCTCCCTGAGCTGAGCTCATTCGTAGGCAGGGTAGGAGCTGAGCTCTCCAGGGAGCGGCGGGGCGAGGTCAGAGTCAAGGTTTTTGGGGAGAGACAGGGCGTGGTCAGAGTTGAGCCCCCCGAGTCAAGCTCTCTAGGCCGAGGTTGAAAGTTGCAAAAAAAAAATAGACAAAGGAGGCTTCGTACGATGAAAAAACTAGAGTTAAAAAAAATCACTCAGGTCATACATGGAGTCACGCCCAGCTCCCAGTGGGATAGGATACCCATCAAGCTCACGGGTGGGGTTAGAGTTGAGCTCCCCAAGCAGTGCTCATTTGCGGGTAGGGTCAGAGTTGAGCTCTTTGGGGAGCCTCCCCGAGTCGAGCTCTCGGGGGTGAGGTCGAAAGTTGCAAAAAAAATAGACAGAAGAGGCTCTGTATGATGAAAAGAATGAAAAAATCAGAGTTAGAAAAAAAATCACTCGAGCCATATGTGGAGTCACACCCAGCTCGTCGTGGGATGAGATCCCCATCGAGCTCATGGGTAGGGTCAGAGCTGCGCTCATTCGCGGGCGGGGTTGGAGGTGAGCTCTCTAGAGAGCGACAAGGGGTCAGAGCCGAGCTCTCTGGGGTGGGTCTAAAGTTGTGCAATAAAATGGACAAAAGAGGCTCTTTACGATGAAAAGAATAAAAAAATCAGAGTTAAAAAAAAAATCACTCGAGCCATACGTGGAGTCACGCCCAGCTTGTGGTGGGACAGGAACTCCATCGAGCTTGCAAGCAGGGTCGGAGCTGAGCTCCCCGAGCCGAGTTCGTTCACAGGCGGGGTTGGAGCTGAGCTTTTCAGGAGCAGTGGGGCGGGGTCAGATATGTGCTCCTCGAGCTAAGCTCTTTAGGGAGAGGTGGGGTGGGGTCAGAGCTCAGCTCCTTGAGTCGAGCTCTCTGTGGTGGGGTCGAAAGTCATGAAATAAATGGACAAAGGAGGCTTCGTATGACAAAAAAAATGAAAAAACTAAAGTTTAAAAAAAATAAAATCACTCGGGCCGTATGTGGAGTCATGCCCAACTCGCCATGGGACGGGATTCCCATCGAGCTCGCGGGTGGGGTCAGAGCTGAGCTCTCCGAGGAGTGGCGGGGTGGGGTCAGAGATGAGCTCTTCGGGACAGGGTCAAAAGTCATGGAAAAATAATGAACAAAGGAGGCTCCATACGATGAAAAGAATGAAAAAATTAGAGTTGACAAAAAAAAATCACTCAGGCAATACATGGATTCACGCCCAGCTTACCATGGGACGAGATCCAAATTGAGCTCGCAGGCGGCATCAAAGCTGAGCTCTTCGAGGAGCGGTGGGGTGAGGTTGAAGTCAAGCTCCCCGAGTCGAGCTCTCTGGGGCGGGGTTGAAAGTCACAGAAAAAAAATAGACAAAGGAGGCTTCATACGATGAAAAGAATGAAAAAATCAGAGTTAGAAAAAAAAAATACTCGGGCCATAGGTGGAGTAACGCCCAGCTCGCGGTGGGATGGGATCCCCATCAAGTTCATGGGCGGGGTTAGAGCTGAACTCGTTCGTGGGTGGGGTCAGAGCTGAGCTCTCCGATGAGAGGCAGGGCAGGGTCAGAGCTGAGCTTCCCGAGTCGAGCTCTCTAGGGCAGGGTCGAAAGTCATGAAAAAAAATGGCTAAAGTAGGCTCCATACGACGAAAAGAATGAAAAAACTAGAGTTATAAAAAAAAATCACTTGGGCCATACTCGGAGTCACGCCCAACTCGCTGTGAGATGAGATCCCCATTGAGCTCATGGGTGGGGTCAGAGCCGAGCTCGTTCACGGGTGGGGTCGGAGCTGATCTCTCTGGAGAGTGGCGGGGCGAGGTTAGAGTCGAGCTCTCCGAGGCGGGGTCAAAAGTCACAGAAAAAACTGACAAAGGAGGCTCCGTACCATGAAAAGAATGAAAAAACTAGAGTTAGAAAAAAAATCACTCGGGCCATACGTGGAGTCACACTCAGCTTGCCGTGGGACGGGATCCCCATCGAGCTCGTAGGCGGGGTCGGAGCTGAGCACGTTCACCGTTAGGGTCGAAGCCAAGCTCTCTAGGGAGCAGCGGGGCGGGGTCGGAGTTGAGCTCTCCGGGGTGGGGCCAAAAGTCACATAAAAAAATAAATAAATGAGGCTCCGTACGATGAAAAGAATAAAAAAATAAGAGTTAAACAAAAAATAAAAATCACTTGGCCATACGTGGAGTCACTCCCAGCTCACGGTGAGACGGGATCCCCATTGAACTCATAGACGGGGTCAGAGTCGAGCTCGTTTGCGGGTGGGGTCGAAGCTGAGCTCTCTGGGGAGTGGTGGGGCGGGGTCAGAGCCGAGCTCCCTGAGCTGAGCTCTCTAGGGAGAGGCGGGGCAGGGTTTGAGCTGAGCTCCCTTAGTCGAGCTCTCCGGGGCGGGGTCGAAAGTCACAGAAAAAAAAATGGACAAAGGAGGCTTCGTACAGTAAAAAGAACAAAAAAATCAGAGTTAAAAAAAATAAAAAAATCATTCAGGCCATATGTGGAGTCACGCCTAGCTCGCGGTGGGATGAGATCTCCATCGAGCTTACAGGCGCAGTCGGAGCCGAGCTCGTTCATGAGCGGGGTCGGAGTTGAGCTCTTCGGAGAGCGACATAGCGAGGTTGGAGCTGAGCTCCCTAAGTCGAGCTCTCCGGGGCGGGGTCAAAAGTCACGGAAAAAAATGGATAAAGGAGGCTCCATACGATGAAAAAAACTAAAAAATTAGAGTTGAAAAAAAAATCACTCGTGCTCACCGTGTGACGAGATCCCCATCGAGCTCGTAGGCTATATGTCGAGTCACGCCCAGCTCGCGGTGGGACAGGATCCCCATCGAGCTTACGGGCGGGGTTCGAGCTGAGATCCCTAAGCTGAGCTCGTTCGTAGGCGTGGTCTGAGTTGAGCTCTCTAGGGAGCGACGGGGTGGGGTAGGAGCTGAGCTCCCCGAGCGGAGCTCTCTGGGGAGAGGCAGGGCGGGGTCGGAGCCAAGCTCCCCGAGTCGAGCTCTCCCGGGCGGGGTCGAAAGTCAAAAAAAAAAAGACAAAGGAGGCTCCTTACGACGAAAAGAATGAAAAAATAGAGCTTAAAAAAAAATCACTTAGGTCATACATCGAATCATGTCGAAAAAATCAGAGCTAAAAAAAAAACATTACTTAGGTCATACGTCGAGTCATGCCCAGCTCACCATGGGACAAGATCCCCATCGAGCTCGCAGGCGGGGTCGGAGCTGAGCTCTTTGGGAAATGGTGGGACGGGGTCAGAGCCGAGCTCTCTAGGGCGAGGTCAAAAGTCACAGAAAAAAAGACAAAGGAGGATCTGTACAATGAAAAGAATGAAAAAAAAAATCACTCAGGCCATACATGGAGCACGCCTAGCTAGCCGTAGGATAGGATCCTCATCAAGCTCACGGGCGGGGGTCAGAACTGAGCTCCACAAGCTGAGCTCATTCGTGGGAAGGGTCGAAGCCTAGCTCTTCGGGGAGAGGCGGGGCAGGGTCAGAGCTGAGCTCCCCAAGCTAAGCTCTTCGGGGAGAGGCGGGGTGGGGTGGGAGCTGAGCTCCCCAAGTCGAGCTCTTTTAGGCCGGTTGGAAAGTCGAGCTCTCTAGGGCGAGGTCAGAGCTAAGCTCATTTATGGGCGGGGTCAGAGCTGAGCTCTCCAAATAGCGGTGGGTGGGGTCAGAGCCGAGCTCCCCGAGTCGAGCTCTCTTGGGCGGGGTCAAAAGTCACGGAAAAAAATGGACAAAGGAGGCTCCGTATGATGAAAATAACAAAAAAACCAGAGTTAGAAAAAAAAATCACTCGGGCCATACGTGGAGTCACGCCCAGCTCGTTGTGGGATGAGATCCCCATCGAGCTCATGGGCGGGGTCGGAGCCGAGCTCGTTCATGGGCGGGGTTAGAGTTGAGCTCTTTGGGGAGTAGCAGGGTAGGGTCGGAGCTGAGCTCTCCATGGCGGGGTTGAAAGTCGCAAAAAAAATAGACAAAAAAGGCTCTATATGACGAAAAGAACGAAAAAACCATAGTTTAAAAAAATAAAAAAAATCACTCGAGTCATATGTGGAGTCACACCCAACTCGTGGTGTGAGGAGATCCCCATCAAGCTCGCGAGTGGGGTCAGAGCTGAGCTCTCTAGGGAGTGGCAGGGCGAGGTCAGAGCCGAGCTCCCCACCTCGAGCTCTCTAGGGAGAGCCAGGGCAGGGTCGGAGCTGAGCTCCCTGAGTCGAGTTCTCTGGGGCGGGGTCAAAAGTCGCTAAAAATAAATAGACAAAGGAGGCTCCGTACGACGAAAATAATGAAAAAATCAGAGTTAAAAAAAAATCACTCGGGCCATACATGGAGTCACGCCTAGCTCGCAGTGGGACGAGATCCCCATCGAGCTCGCGGGTGGGGTTGGAGCCGAGCTCGTTCGCGGGCAGGGTTGAAGTTGAGCTCTTCGGGGAGTAACGGAGCGGGGTCGAAAGTCATGGAAAAAAAGACAAAAGAGGCTCTGTACGATAAAAAGAATTAAAAAATCAGAGTTAAAAAAAAATCACTCGGGTCATACGTGGAGTCACGCCCATCTCGCGGTAGGACATGATCCCCATCGAGCTCGTGGGTGGGGTCGGAGCCGAACTCGTTCGCGGGTGGGATCAGAGCTTAGCTCTCCGGAGAGCGGTGTTGCGGGGTCGGAGCTAAGCTCCCTAAGTCAAGCTCTCTGGGGCGGGGTTGAAAGTTACAAAAAAAAAATGGACAAAGGAGGCTCCGTATGACGAAAAGAATGAAAAAACCAGAGTTTAAAAAAAAAATCACTTGGGACATATGTGGAGTCACGCCCAGCTTGCCGTGGGACAGGATCCCCATCAAGCTCTTTGGGGTGGGGTCGAAAGTTGCAGAAAAAAAGACAAAGGAGGCTCCGTACAACCAAAAAAATGAAAAAATTATAGTTAAAAAAAAAATCATTCAGGCCATACGTGGAGTCACACCCAGTTCATGGTGGGACGTGATCTCCATCGAGCTCGCAGGCGGGGTCGGAGCTGAGCTCTCCAGGGCGGGGTTGAAAGTCCTGAAAAAAATGCACAAAGGAGGCTCTATACGACGAAAAGAATAAAAAAATTAGAGTTAAAATAAAAATCACTGGAGCCATATGTGGAGTCACGCCTAGCTTTCCATGGGATGGGATCCCCATCGAGCTCGCGGGCGAGGTCCGAGCTGAGCTCCCCGAGCTAAGCTCGTTCGCAGGTAGGGTCAGAGCTGAGCTCTTTGAGGAGCAGTGGGGCGAGGTTAGAGCTGAGCTCCCTAAGTCGAGCTCTCCAGGGCGGGGTTGAAAGTCGTAGAAAAAAATAGACAAAGGAGGCTCTGTATGATGAAAAGAATGAAAAAATCAGAGTTAGAAAATAAAATCACTTAGGTCGTACATGGAGTTACGCCGAGCTCATGGTGGGATGGGATCCCCATCGAGCTTGCAGGCAGGGTCAGAGCCAAGCTCGTTTGTGGGCGGGGTTGGAGCCGAGCTCCCCAAGCCAAGCTCTCCAATGAGAGGAGGGGGGTCAGAGCAGAGCTCCCCGATTCGAACTCTTCGGGACGGGGTCGAAAGTCACAAAAAAAAAGACAAAAGAGGCTCCATACGATGAAAAGAATGAAAAAATTAGAGTTAAAAAAAATAAATCACTCGGGCCATATGTGGAGTCACGCCTAGCTCGTCGTGGGACGGGATCCCCATCAAGCTCGCGTGTGGGGTTAGAGTGGAGCTCGTTCACGGGCGGGGTCAAAGTCGAGCTCACTAGGGAGCGGCAGGGCGGGGTCGGAGCTGAGCTCCCCGAGCTGATCTCTCCAGGGAGAGGCGGGGCGGGGTGGGAGTCGAGCTCTCCGGGGTGGGGTTGAAAGTCACAAAAAAAGGGACAAAGGAGGCTCCGTACGAGGAAAAAAATAAAAAAAAATAGAGTTAAAATTTTTTAAAAAAATCACTCATACCATACGTAGAGTCATGCCCTGCTCGCTGTGGGATGGGATATCCATCGAACTCGTGGGTGGGGTCAGAGCCGAGCTCGTTCACCGGCAGGGTCAGAGCATAGCTCTTCAAGGAGCAGCGGGGAGGGGTCATAGTCAAGCTCTCCAGGGTGGGGTCGAAATTCACGAAAACAAACAAACAAAGGAAGCTCCGTACGATGAAAAAATGAAAAAAATTAGAGTTAAAAAAATAAAAAATAAAAAATCACTCGGGCCATATGTGGAGTCATGCCCAACTCGACGTGGGACGAGATCCCCATTGACCTCGCTGGCGGGGTCAGAGCTGAGCTCGTTCGTGAGTGGGGTCGGAGCTGAGCTCCCTGAGTCGAGCTCTTTGGGGCAGGGTCGAAAGTCACAAAAAAAATGGACAAAGGAGGCTCCGTAAAATGAAAAGAATAAAAAAAATAGAGTTAGAAAAAAAAATCACTCGGGCCATATGTGGAGTCACGCCCAGCTCACGGTGGGACGGGATCCCCATCGAGCTTGTGGACAGTGTCGGAGCCGAGCTATTTGGGGAGCGGCGGGGCGGGGTTGGAGCCGAGCTCTCCAGGGCGGGGTCAGAGTCGAGCTCTACGGGGTAGGGTCGAAAGTCGTGAAAAAAATAGACAAAGGAGGCTCTGTACGATGAAAATAATGAAAAAACTATAGTTAAAAAAAAATCACTCTGGCCATATGTGAAGTCATGCCAAGGTCGCGGTGGGATGAGATCCCCATTGAGCTCGCAGGCAGGGTCGGAGTCGAGCTCCGCGAGCCGAGTTCGTTCATAGGCGGGGTCAGAGCTGAGCTCTTCGGGGAGAGGCAGGGTGGTGTCAAAGTTGAGCTCCTTGAGTCGAGCTCTCTAGGGAGAGGCGGGGCGGGGTCATAGCTGAGCTCTCTGGGGCAGGGTCAAAATTCACGGAAAAAAAAAGAAAAAGGAGGCTCCGTACGATGAAAAGAACGAAAAAATCAGAGTTAAATTTTTTTTTAAAAAAAAATCATTCGGTCATACGTAAAGTCATGCCCAGCTCGTGATGGGACGAGATTCCCATCGAGCTCGCAGGCGGGGTCAGAGCCGAGCTCCCTGAGTTGAGCTCATTTGTGGGCAGGGTCGGAGCTGAGCTCTCCGGAGAGCAAGGGAGTGGGGTCAGAGCTAAGCTCTCTAGGGCAGGGTCGAAAGTCGCAAAAAAAGGAGGAAGGAGGCTCTGTATGATGAAAAGAACGAAAAACCAGAGTTGAAAATAAAAAATAATAATAAATCACTTGGGCCATACGTGGAGTCATGCCTAGCTCGCGGTGGGACGAGATCCCCATCGAGCTCGCGGGTGGGGTGGGAGTCGAGCTCGTTCGCGGGTGGGGTCGGAGTCGAGCTCTTTGGGGAGCGGCAGGGCAGGGTCAGAGCCGAGCTCTTCGGGGAGAGGCGGGGTGGGGTCGGAGCCGAGCTCCTTGAGTAGAACACTCCTGAGCGGGGTCAAAAGTCACAGGAAAAAAAATGGGCAAAGGAGGCTCCGTACGATTAAAAGAATGAAAAAATCACAGTTAAAAAAAAATCATTCAAGCCATACGTGGAGTCATGTCCAGCTCGCGGTGGGATGAGATTCCTATCGAGCTCGAAGGTGGGGTGAGAGCCGAGCTCTACGGGGAGTGGCGGGGCGGGGTCAGAGCTGAGCTCCCCGAGTTGAGCTCTCCAAGGCGGGGTTGAAAGTCATGGAAAAAAATAAACAAAGGAGGCTCCGTACGATGAAAATAATGAAAAAACCAGAGTTAGAAAAAAAAATCACTCGGGCCATACGTGGAGTCACGACCAGCTTGCTGTGAGACGAGATGCCCATCGAGCTCGTAGGCGGGGTCGGAGCCGAGCTCATTCATGGGCGGGGTCAAAGTCGAGCTCTCTGGGGAGTGGCGGGACGGAGTCGGAGCTGAGCTCTTAGGGGTGGGGTCAAAAGTCGCGAAAAAAATGGACAAAAGAAGCTTCGTACGACAAAAAGAATGAAAAAATTAGAGTTAAAAAATAAAAAAAATAAAAAACAATCACTCAGGCCATACGTAGAGTCACGCCCAGCTTGCGGTGGGACGGGATCCCGATTGAGCTCGTTGGTGGGGTCGGAGCTGATCTCATTCGTGGGTAGGGTCGGAGCTGAGCTCTTTGGGGAGTGGCGAGGCGGGGGTCGGAGCTGAGCTCTCTGGGGAGCCGCGGGGCGGGGTCGGAGCTGAGCTCCTAGAGTTGAGCTCTTTGAGGTAGGGTTGAAAGTCACAGAAAAAAATGGATAGAAGAGGCTCCGTACGATGAAAAGAACAAAAAAACTAGAGTTAGGAAAAAAAATCACTCGGGCCATATGTGGAGTCATGCCTAGCTCGCCGTGGGATGGGATCCGTATCGAGCTCACGGGCGGGGTCGAAGCTGAGTTTGTTCGCAGGTGGGGTCAGAGTCGAGCTCTCCAAGGAGTGGCGGGGCGGGGGTCGGAGCGGAGCTCCCTGAGTTGAGCTCTCCAGGGAGAGGCAGGGTGGGGTCGGAGTTGAGCTCCCCGAGTCGAGCTCTCCAGGGCGAGGTCGAAAGTTGTAAAAAAAATAGACAAAGGAGGCTCCATACGATGAAAAGAACAAAAAAATTAGAATTAAAAAAATAAAAAAAAATCACTCAGGCCATACGTGGAGTCACTCCCAGCTCGCGGTGGGACAGGATCCCCATCGAGCTCGCGGGCGGGGTCGAAGCCGAGCTCATTCGTGGGCGGGGTCGGAGTTGAGCTCTCCAGGGAGTGGCAGGGTGGGGTTGGAGCCGAGCTCCCTAAGCAGAGCTCTCTAGGGAGAGGTGGGGTGGGGTCAGAGCCGAGCTCGCTGAGTCGAGCACTCCAGGGCAGGGTCGAAAGTTACAGAAAAAAAAAAAAGGACAAAGGAGGCTTCGTATGATGAAAAGAATGAAAAAACCAGAGTTAGAAAAAGAAAAAAATCACTCAGGCCATACGTGGAGTCATGCCCAGCTTGTAGTGGGATGGGATCACCATCAAGCTTGAGGGCGGGGTCAGAGCTGAGCTCGTTCGTGGGCGGGGTCAGAGCCGAGCTCTTCGGGGAGCGGCGGGGCGGCGTTGGAGCTGAGCTCTCTGGGGTAGGGTCGAAAGTCATAGAGAAAAATGGACAAAGGAGGCTCCATACGACAAAAAGAATGAAAAAACCAGAGTTAAAAAAAATACAAATTACTTGGGCCATACATGGAGTCACGCCCGGCTCGCGGTGGGACAGGATCCCCATCGAGCTCACGGGCGGGGTCGGAGTCGAGCTTCCTAAGCTGAGCTTGTTCATGGGCAGGGTCGGAGCTGAGCTCTCTAGGGAGCGGCGGTGCGGGGTCAGAGTTGAGGTCCCCGAGCTGAGCTCTCTGAGGAGAGGTGGGGTAGGGTTAGAGCCAAGCTCCTCGAGTCAAGCTCTCAGGGTGGGGTCAAAAGCCGCGAAAAAAAATGGACAAAGGAGCCTCCGTACGACGAAAAGAATGAAAAATCAAGAGTTAAAAAAATAAATAAAAAAATCACTTGAGCCATACGTGGAGTCATGCCCAGCTCATCGTGGGATGGGATCCCCATCGAGCTCGCGAGCGAGGTCGGAGTCGAGCTTGTTCGTGGGCAGGGTCAGAGCCGAGCTCTTTGGGGAGTGGCGGGGCGGGGTTGAAGCTGAATGTAAGAATGTTGTATAATTTCAAGTCTTATCTTTACTTGCTGAAGTCAAGGTCTATAATGAATAGCAATGCCCCTGACAAATTTCGTCTGATCAAGAGATGCCTTGATCAAACAAAACCAGATTTAGTATTGTTACAAGAAACAAAGATTAAGGAAGAAGATTTTCAATTGTTTTATCGTAAATTTAGTAGATGGAAGTGTTTTTTGATAGGAGCGCAGGGCGCTTCTAGTGGTCTTTGTGTTTTATGGAATTATACAGTGTTGGATGTGACTGTATGACAAAGTGGTGTAAATTGGCAATGGTTAGAAGGTTTTGCAAAGAAGCTCTATTGTCATGTGTCAGTGTTTAATAATTATGGGCCAAACAATCGTGTTCATATCAAAAAGCTTTTATGGGATTGCTTAACAAGGATTTTGAATAGACTCACTGAGGAGTGGTTCTTCTAGGGGGATTTCAATGCCATCCTAAGACCTGAGGATAAGAAAGGGGGTAAAGGTTGGAGCAAGGATAGTTAGAGAGATTTTAGCACTTTTGTAAGTGATTGTGGGCTCTTTGAAATCCCTTTAAAAAAAGGTGATTTCACATGGACAAACAGGAGAGAAGGATTTCTAAATATTGTTGAAAAGTTGGATCATTTCTTTCTGGCTGGAAACTGGGCAAAGGAATCTTGTACATGTGATGGAGAGATCCTTCATTTTCAAGGATCAGATCAATTTCCTATTTGTTTAAGGCTACAGGAAGAGGCAAATCCAGAAAGATGCCCCTTTAAATTTGAGGCAATGTGGTTTAAGGGTGCTGGTTTTAATGATATGATTGCAAACTTATGGAATCAAGCTCTGAAAAGAATAGGTAACAAATCTTTTATTTTCTTTAAAAAATTACAGTATGACACAGCCAAGGCAGGAGAGGTCCCAAAAGGGATGTCCAACCTTGCAGCAAGAGTCAACGCAACGAAATTTACACAAACAACATAATGAGAGAGAGAGAATGCCAGATCCAATATTCTATTAATTCAAAATTACAACATACATGTCGAACTGTAAGGCCTTCCCAGTTTTGACCACATAATTAAGATTACAGAATAATTGCGACCTCGGTTGTGTTGTAGAACCTCATATCTTTCAATGTTTCTTCTCTCTAAAAATCTACTGCCTTACAACTAAATAACTACAAACATATATAGACGACGCCACCAATAGGTTGGCCAGGAATAAAGAAATATGTCTGCCCAAAACATGTGACACCAAATCCAATGATCAAATTATATCAAGTGAACATAGAAGAGAACGTGTTCACCATGGTTGGAAATCCAAATCAATCGTCACACGAAGAAAACTCCAAGATAGGTCAAAACCAATAAGTCCACACGCTACCATGGCCAAGGCAGAACTCAAACAAGAACAAAAGTCCACCAAATGATCGGCGACCTTAGGAGAATTTTCCAAGGCAAGCCATAACTGTAAATCCAAGATTGCATAAGCTGAAATGAAAACACGAACATCGCGAACACAATCTCCTAGAACAGGTTTAGGAAGAATAAGAAAATGAACAGCGACCAACAAATCCTTCCAAAACTCAAACCAAAAGGAACCAAGAGAGTTGCGATCATAGAAGAGTGATCCATAACAACTCTCAAACACAAACATAAGCTACAATCAAATCACAAACTATTTTTGGATGATGCAAGATTGCCAAGAACCCAAGATGCTCCTGCATCAGACACCCGGGGTTAATAAAATAGATGCTCCAAAATCAGAGCTGATGTGCAACCCAAGCCGAATCCAAATGATCCAACTCAGATTGAGAAATCCAAGTACTGTAAATATGCAACCTAAAATGGTCATCTAGACTATGAACCCTCATTTAGCAATTTTATTAAAAAAGATCCTGAATCAAATTTATTAATTAAATCAATTAAAATCAATTTCCTTGATCAAATTGCAATTAAATCAATTATTTCAATTTAATCCTATGGTGCGATCATCATTTCTTTAGCTTTTATTTAATTAAAATAGATTTTTGTTTTTTTTAAAATAAAATCCCCCACTTAAAAATCCCCCTTTGTGATGGAAAAAGGAAATAAAAGAACTTTCCACTTGAATGCACATATTTCTAAGTGGTGGGCTTTTTCTTCTTTTTTTGTCATTGGTGGATTTTTTTTCACATGGATCAACCAAGATTTTATCTCCACCACTGATTGTTTTCTTTTGCACCTTAATCTCCACCATCCACTTTTCTTTATAAGGAAACCTCTCCTTCTCATTTTAAGAGTTAGATCATGAGCTATAGCATTGTTATATTGCAGGTTTGGAGAGCACTTTTGGAGGAGAATTTGAGCACTTGAGCTTCGATATTGCAATTTCTCTCTTCTTGTCTTCTTCTCTATGCCCCCATGCCATTCCATTTAGATTACTCTTGCATTCTCATTTAGATTAGCTTTATATTTTCTTTCATAGATTAGCTTGCATTGTATTTCCTTTCATAGATTAGATTTCCTTTCAAGCATTGCATTGTTATCATATAGATTAGTTTGCATTTTCATCTTGCATTGCATAGTTGGATGATCATGGAGACTAGCATTCTTTCTTTTCATCCTTGAATCTCTCATTTTATGGTGTACTTGCAAGGGCACAATAACTAGGTCAAATCTTAGGGCCTCCATAGAAAACCCTTGCACTTCATGAATAGAGAGCTATGGATCGATTTGTGAGGGCTCATTCTTGAGTTTCCTTGCATGTAAGGATTCATAGAAGTGTGCCGCATTTTCGGCATACACTGTCCTCTAAAGGTTTGTCTTTCTATTTTACCAGATACTCTATGTAATATTTTTCTCTTGTGCTTTTTCCAACTCTACTATTTCTCAAATTCATCTATCTTCTTCAAAGGATATGTATGTTCTATCTCATCATCATTTGATTCAACATACTCATATAGATCTACAATATTGAATATAGGGGATATGTCCATATCTTTAGGTAACTCAACTTCATAAGCATTTTAACTATCAAACCTCTTCAAAATTTTACAAGGTCCAAACTTCTTCATCCTCAACTTGTTGTATGTTCCCATAGGAAATTTGCCTTTCTTCAAATGAATCATTACTTCATCACCAACTCTAAACTCGTTATCTCTTCTTGATCTGTCAGCTACAACTTTATATTTCTTATTACTTTGTTGTAAATTCTATTTTACTTCATCATGTAATGTCTTCATGAAATATGTGAATTCTTCTCCTTCAACACTCTTCATTTCTTCCAAATTAATATTCCTCAAGTCTGATACTCCTTTAGGATTCATGTCATTAAAAATCTGAAAAGATGTTTTTCCAGTACTCTTGTTTATTGAATTATTATATGCAAACTCTGCTTGTGCCAATACTAAATCCCAATTTCTGAGTTTATCTCCAACTAAGCATCTCAACAAATTACCCAAACTTATGTTCACAACTTCTATCTGTCCATCTATCTGTGGATGAAATGTAGAACTGGATTTCAACTTTGTACCCATCTTCTTCCAAAGTGTTCTCCAAAAGTAGGCAACAAATTTACTATCTCTGTCAGAAACAATACTGTTTGGTATCCCATGTAATCTCACAACTTCTCTAAAGAATAGATCAGCAACATAAACAACATCTGATGTCTTCTTACAAGGAATAAAATGTGACATTTTAAAAAATCTATCCACCACAACAAATATAGAATCATTACCTCTTTGTGTCTTTGGTAAGCCAAGAACAAAATCCATAATGATGTCTTCCCAAGGTTTATTAGGAACAAGTAAAGGTGTATACAATCCAGTATTCTGACTCACTCCTTTAGCAACTTGACAAACTCTGCAACTTTTTACAAAATTTTGAATATCCTTATGCATCTGCGGCCAAAAGTACTTCTCCTTAAGAAAACTCAGTGTCTTATCAATACCAAAATGTCTTGCTAATCCACCACTATGTTTCTCCTTCAGTAAGTTATCCCTCATTGATCCTCATGGTATACATATCTGAATGCCTTTGAACAACATATCTTCTTGAATGAAATAATTTTCCCATTTTCTTGGTTGATCTGGTATAGGTTCTCTGCACTCCTTCCATGGCTTAGAAAAATCAAGGTCGATTTCATACAAGTTTTTCACATCATCAAAGACAAGTACTTCAACTCTCATCTCTGTCAACAAAGATCTTCTTCTACTTAATGCACCAACAACTCTATTAGACAATCCACTTCTATGTTTCAACACAAAAGTAAAGTTCTGCAAATACTCAACCCATTTCATATGTCTCTGATTTAACTTACTCTGACTTCCCAAATACTACAATGATTTATGGTCAGTATACAACACAAACTCCTTAGGCATCAAATAATGTCTCCATTTCTTCAAAGCTTGAATAGTAGCATAGAATTCTTGATCATATACTGAATATTTTCTCTTAGCATTATTTAACTTTTCACTAAAGAAAGCAACATGTTTACCTTCTTGACTCAATATTGTTCCAACTGCACTTCCACTTGCATCACAATCTACTTAAAATACTTTCTTGAAATCAGGAAATGCTAGCACAGGTAATTCAACAACTTTTTGTTTCAAAACCTCAAAATTTTTGTTAGCTCCATGTGTCCACTTGAATTCCTTTTTATTACCTCTCATTGTCTCTGTCATAGCATTACAAACAGAACTAGAATTCCTTATGAGTTTTTGGTAAAAACTAGCTAATCTATGAAAAGATCTAACTTCACTAACATTCTCAGGTGTAGGCCATTCCAAAATTTCTTTAACCTTCTCAGGGTCCATCTTCAAATGATCAACTGAAATTACAAAACCCAATTATACTATCTCTTTTTTCATAAATGAACATTTCTTCAAATTAATCAACAACTTTTCTTCTTTCAATCTTTGTAATACTTGTATTATATGCATCAAATAATCTTCTTTAGTTTTACTGAATATCACAATGTCATCTAGGTAAAAAATCACAAACTTACCCAAGAATTTATTCAAAACTTCATTCATCAGTCTCATAAAAGTACTAGGTGCATTAGTTAAACCAAAAGGCATAACTAACCATTCATACAAACCTTCTCTTGTCTTAAAAACAGTCTTCCACTCATCTCCTTCTTTGATTGTGATATGATGATATCCACTTTTCAAATCAATCTTGGTAAAATACTTTGCTCCACTTAAATTATCCATAATGTCATCCATTCTAGGCAATGGAAACCTATACTTTACTGTGATCCTGTTTATAGCTCTTGAATCAGTACACATTCTCCATTATCCATACTTCTTAGGTTCCAAAACAATAGGTACTGCACATGGACTCAAACTTTCTGTGATCAAACCTTTCTGCAATAACTCATGAACTTGTCTATTTAACTCCTCATTCTCTACAAGTGTCAATCTATGTGGTGCTTTGTTTGGTAAACTTGCTCGTGGAATCAAATCCATGCAATGAATAATACTTCTAATCGGACGTAATCCATCAGGTGCATTGTCTAAAATGATGCCCTTGAATTCTATCAACAGATTCTCAACTTCTACATGTGTTTCATCCTCTTTCCTTTTAATTGATTTGTTAGGAATCAAAGCATAAAAAACATCATTCTTTCTCAAATCCTTCTCAAATTGTCTACCTTCCATCGAGAAAACTCTAACAGTAGTACAAATTTCACTTCCAGATTCTTCAATTAAAGGTAACAAGACTTGTCTCATTCCATTAGCCATAATAGTATATCTATTTGTCTTTCCATCATGTATAGCTTGTCTATCATACTGCCAAGGTCTACCCAATAAAATGTGACAACAATCCATAGGCATAATATCACAAAGTACTTCATCATGATAACTTCCAATCTTAAGTTTCACAAGACATTGTTCACTTACCATTACTTTATGCTCATCCTTGATCCATGCAATTTGATAAGGTTTGGGGTGTCTCTTTCTCTCCAACTGCAACTTTGTAACCAATTCTTTTGATGCCAAGTTTTCTATGCTACCACCATCAATAATTACCTTGCAACATTTTCCTGTGACCTTACATCTGGTCTTGAATAAACTTTTCCTCAAAGGATCTTCATGATTTCCTTCATTCCATAGTACTTTTTTGATCATAAGGTTTTCACCAGCTTTAGCTTTGTTCAACTGATTAGGTACATCTTCCTGCATAAATGCATTTCTTCTACTATTACCAGTCTTCTTATATTCAAATTCTCTATGTCCTTCTTCTCCACATTTAAAACAAGTGCCTCTGAACCAAGTCATATCTTCTATTTTCTGATCATTTCCTCTAGGGTATCCACCTCTTGAATAGCTTCCTCTACCTCTGTAAGAATTTTCACCTTTCCATTCTGATTTTCCCTTATCCTGATTTTTCTTTTCTTGATCTGATCTACCACCTTCATATGATCTACCTCTTCCTTTAGGGAATCTTCCACCTCTACCTCTTCATCTTTGTTCATGCCTCTTGTTTAGTTTTTCCTCTGCCTTCAATGCGAATTGGTATGCTTCCTTGTCAACTTTATCATCTATATGTCCAGATCTAATATCCAACTTATAGAATTCCTCAGTATATTCTTTCACAGAAGTATCTCGCTGTTTAAAATTTTGCATTCTTCTAAACAAACTAACTTGATAATCACCAGGAAGAAATTTACCTTTCAACTTGTTTATCATCTTCTCCCATACTTTGATTTTATCTTTACCTCTTCTTTGTCTATCTATCTACAAATGTTCCCACCACAAGTATGCACGTCCTTTCAACTTTTTCCTTGCAATCTTCACTTTCTTGTCTGCAACTATGCTCTCACAATCAAAATATTTATCCATCTATAAGATTATGTCCATAAGTTCATTTGAATCCAATTTTCCATCATACTCTGGAGGATTGAAATGTGCTTTTGAATTCATACTTGTCAAAGCTCTTATGAATCTTTCCTTGCCTTGTTCCAAAATAGGGGCTTGTTCTTCTCCTTCAACTTCTTCAGCCTCATCTTCACTGATATCTTCAATAGGTATTCCTCTTTTTTGAGCTATTTCAATAGCTTCAAGTCTAGCTGAAATATGTCTTAAAAAATCTAGCACAACAAGATTTGCATCTCTCCTTGCATGAACCATTTTCACAACCCTCTACAATTATATGACAACCTCTTCTCTGATACCACCTGAAGTAGCCAAGATAGGAGAGGTCCCAAAAGGGATGTCCAACCTTGCAGCAAGAGTCAACATAATGAAATTTACACAAACAACATAATGAGAGAGATAGAATACCAAATCTAATATTCTATTAATTCAGAATTACAACATACATGTTAGGCTGTAAGGCCTTCCTAATTTTGGCCACATAAGTAAGATTACTGAATAATTGCGACCTCAGTCATGATGTAGAACCTCATATCTTTCAATATTTCTTCTCTCTAAAAACCTACTGCCTTACAACTAAATAACTACAAACATATATAGATGACACCACCATTAGGTCAACTAGGAATAAAGAAATAGGTCCACCCAAAAGATATGACACCAAATCCAATGATCAAATTATATCAAGTAAACATAGAAGAGAATCCAAGGATGATCCAACAACCACAAAATGTACTCACCATGGCTGGCATCCAAATCAATCATCTCACGAAGAAAAATCCAGGATAGGTCTAGACCAATAAGTCCACACGCTACCATAGCCAAGGAAGAACTCAAACAAGAATAGAAGTCCACCAAATGATCGGTGACCTTAGGAGGATCTTCCAAGGCAAGCCATAACCATAAATCCAAGATCACATAAGCTGAAATGAAAACACAATTGTCACAGACACAATCTCCCAGAACAGGAAAATGAACAGCGACCAACAAATCCTTCCAAAACTCAAACTTGAAGGAACCAAAAGAGTTGCTAACACAAGGAGGACGCAACTGAGCTCCATAGTGAACTGAGAAAGTCTTCATCGAGAACTCTAGAAAGGTTACCGAGAAAATAGTTAATCGTATTTTTGGTTGTGGAGGATTGCCTAAGACCCAAGATGCTCTTGCATTAGACACCTAGGGTAGAAAATGAATGATTCTTCAAATCATTAGGTCGGTATAGTCTGAGCTAATTCCAACTCAGGTTGAGAAATCCAAGAAATGTCTTCAATAGGTCTTCCTTTCCACTTAACCAAATATTCCATGTAGTCTCTGCCTCGTGTGTGTCTACCAACTCTCTGATTCAGTATTTGTTCTTTCTCTTCTGTTTGTTTCTTAGGATAGTCAATCGGTACTGTTATTTCATCATCTAATTCAACATACTCATATAAATCTACAAAATTGAATATAGGTGAAATGTCCATATCCTCCGGTAATTCAATCTCATAAGAATTTCCACTGTCGAATTTCTTCAGTATCTTGTAGGGACAAAATTTCTTCATCTTCAACTTACTGTATGTGCTAGCAGGGAATCTACCTTTCTTTAAATGAACCATCACTACATCACCAATCTCAAAAGACTTGTGTTTTCTTCTTTTATCTACTTTATCCTTGTATTTCTGATTACTCTGTTCTAATTTCAGCTTCACATCCTCATGCACTCTCTTCATGAATTCTGCATAATCTTCACCTTCTAAACTTCTCTTTTCTTCTGCACTAATTTTCTTCAAATCTGATGAACCACTAGGTTGCATGCCAGTCACAATCTAAAATGGTGTTTTACCTGTACTTTCATTTACTGAATTATTGTATGCAAATTCAGCTTGTGCCAACACTATATCCCAATTTCCAGGTTTGTCTCCAACTAAACATCTCAACAATTTTTCCAAATTTTTGTTCACAACTTCTGTCTGTCCATCTGTCTGTGGATGAAATCTAGAACTATATTTCAACTCAGTGCCAAACTTCTTCCAAAGTGCTTTCCAAAAATAACCAGTAAACTTATTGTCTCAGTCAGATATGATACTTCTCGGTAATCCATGCAATCTCATAGTTTCTTTAAAGAAAAGTTCTGCTATATGTATTGCATCATCTGTCTTCTTACATGGTACGAAATGTACCATCTTGGAAAATCTATCTACCACAACAAATATAGAATCATTACCTCTAGCCGTCCTCGGTAATCCAAGAACAAAATCCATACTGATGTCACTCCAAGGTTTCTCAGGTACAGCAATTGGCTGATACAATCCAATATTCTGACTTACTCCTTTTTCCACTTGACAAATTCCACAAATTTTCACAAATTTATGAACATCCTTATACAACTGAGGCCAAAAGTACTTTTCCTTTAACATTTCAATGTTTTATCAATGCCAAAATGTCCAGCCAATCCACTACTATGTTTTTCCTTAATCAAATTTGTTCTCATTGATCCTCTCGGTATACATAACTGAATACCTTTAAACAACATACCTTCCTGAATGAAATTATCTTCAAATTTGTTTGGTTGATCTGGTATAGGTGCTTTGCACACTCTCCATGGCTCAGAAAAATCAGGATCAGTTTCGTACAAATTCTTCATGTCATCAAAACCAAGAACTTCAATTTTCATCTCGGTCAACAAAGATCTTCTTCTACTCAATGCATTAGCAACTCGGTTAGATACTCCACTTTGATGTTTTATCACAAATGTGAAATTCTGCAAATACTCAACCCACTTCATATTTCTCTGATTCAATTTGTTTTGACTACTCAAATACTATAAATCCGTATGATCAGTATACAACACAAATTTTGTAGGCATCAAGTAATGTCTCCATTTCTTCAAAGCTTGTACAATAAAATAGAATTCTTGATCATATACCGAATATTTCCTTTTAGCATCATTCAACTTTTCACTAAAGAAAGCAACAGGTTTACCTTTTTGACTTAAGACAGCTCCAATTTCACTTCCATTTGCATCACATTCAACTATAAATACCTTATTGAATTTAGGTAATGCCAACATAGGTAGTTCAACAACCTTTTTTTCCAGTGTCTCGAAACTTCTATCAGCTCCATGTGTCAATTCGGATGTCTGCTTGCTAGATCTTGACACATCTGTTGGACACCTTGTGTTGTCCACTTTCTCAATCTTGTGCAACAAAATATTAAGAACCAAACCAATTGGAACAAACAGTTGTAAGTAGAAGCCAAAGGGATCTGAATGTTCATGACCAATAACCACATGTCACAAGGCATATTTACATCATTTTCAAAGTTGGAGCCATTGATGGCAAGTGAATCAATATAACATTTTATGTTTTGATTTCACTTTAAGTTTACTTGCATTGAAATTTATTTTTTAAAACTTAGTTCAGTATTAATTTGATCATGTAAAACAGATTCTTATTCTTCGTTTAAGTTTCATTTTAATTATGTTATATTTTATTTATAATGGATTGTAGAGACTTGTTTCACCTCTACTATCTTGACAAGACACCAAATGTTAAATGGATGATCCTAGATGACTCTTGGCGGGATCACGTGTAATGTCCCTTGTGTGAAATTCCTTAGATTCTATCTGATTTCTCAATTGCAAGAATATTGCTCCCCTCTCACTGTGATATGTAATATGGTTTGTTCTAATTTTAAGGAAATCATATATGTTTCCTCTATTCTGTAAGGTAGAGAAGTCAGTCTCAAATGATCCAACTTATGTTATCTTCTATTCTTGTCACTGTTCAATATTGTTTTTATGACATGTACTCAAAGTGGTGTGCATGTCCTGAGCTTCAACAAGATATATAGCCAGTGCCTTCAATTGCTGTCAATACCATTCCTACTTAGTCCGCTTCACCAAGTCTATGCAGTCTGTATAAATGGTAGATCAAATCGAAGGACATAAACTTCACATGAATCTCAGCCAGACACTGGAAAAATGTCTGAAGTTATGATGTTTGTTCAGGCGCAATGTCTATCACTGGTCAACGAAAATATCCCCTATTAGATATCGCTGAAATGTTGAGTGATTACTGGGTATGTAGATTATGGCCCGTGCGTTATATACCCGATGATGCCTCCAATAGAATCTCAGACCTGATGTTATCTCTAGTCATCAATGGCGTTGGTGGTTTGGTACTGACATTCACACTTTCCCTTCCAATGGCCTAATCGATGTCTCCAGCTGATGTATAAGTTATGATATATTGCAGGAGTATGGACAACTATGACCCCAATGATTCTTCTGTTACATACGCATCTAGGTAGGGCTCAACCCGTAAGACTCCTGTGATAGAGGCTATAGCTTTTCTGTATACTGAATAGAAGGGCTCGTTCTGTTATTTGGATCAATGTTACTTGCCTTGCCTAAGTGCTGACAATTTCCGATCCTCCTCTGTTCATATAAGTTTATCGTCATATCATAAAAACCATATCAGATGTTATATATTAGAACAATCTCAGGAATTATATGCTGGTGCTGGCAAGTTAAGACAACTTTGTTTCCTGCCTCAGAGTCTATGAGTTGGCATCGGTACATGAGAAGGAAGATTCATATGCTGGGAAAACTCACTCAAATGCTGGTGATCAAACTCTTCACGCATTTATCATTTAGGTACTATACAAATTATTTATATTAAAATCATATCTCTATCTTTACAAGTGGCTTATATTTTCTAAATTTCCAGGTTTGGTTTGACATTTCTCAAACTAAATTTTATTCCAAGTGCTTGATGCCAAGTTTGGTTTATTGAGAAGCTTATGTTTTCTTAGTTATTTTTTGGTTTCCATATGTGTTGTTTTGAGTATTTTTTTTATAATTTATAGGTTTCAAAATATTAATTTATTGAATAGATTATAATGTATAAATTTCATGGATTTTCGCCAAACTCTACTATTTGATTTTTTTGGCAATGTGTTCATTTCAACTGGAAAGAATTAAAATGATGTTGTTTATCAACAATACTTCAGCTCTATTGTTCATTCTCAGTTTTGCAAAAACATTCCTATGACTACATCCATAACATGAAACATACCATGTTTCAAAAATCCATTCTACACAAATTCAACTCATTGTTCTTCGGTTATTCGTCAATTCAAGCAATTTAAGGAAATTTATGAAAGTAGAGCAAACTATTCACTTCTTTCTCACCAAGGTGCAAAAAAATGGTAGTCTGTTATTACTCTTGGCTTACTTTTTAGGGGAAGGATGATTTGTATCATGCTCAGATTGACTCAGATGTTGGTGATCAAAGTATTGATGTATTTATCATTCAAGTCCATTGGGTCATATAGAAAAGATTATTTTTTTCACTTATTTTGTAATTGATGTTTGTTCTATAACATATACCATTTAATGTCTCTTAATAATCTTCTTGGCTCATATAGAAAAATTTAATCTCCACTTTTGATGCCTTTGAATATTTTTCACAATACAAATCTTGGGCATATATTTTTCAACTACATACTAGACATTGCATATATGACTACAATGTGTAAATTAAACAAATATCACATGAGAAATCAACCACAACTAGCCATTGGACATATCACGTAGGGAATTGTGACACTAACAGGAAGAGGATAACAAGGCCTACATCTCAGCTGGTCCTTAATCCCCTAGAATAACACACACATATGGAAGCAACGACACCAAAAGAAGAGAGAGTGCAAGATCCAATAAATTATCCATCAATGAAATTCATACATGCCAACCTATAAGGCCTTCCTGGTTATGACTAGTACAATATCATAAAATATAAATTTGTCTCTCTTGATCCAACATCAAAGATCCTTGACCTTGCTAATTACTATCTTCTACCTCTCTTGATCTAATCATCCCGCTCCTTAAACCTATGACATGATGCTACCTATATACATAATCGACAAAGAGGTCGGCTTAACAAACTATTACAATTTCAAAATCAAGAATGTTGCACTAGTTGGTCAAGAATAGTCCAATCCAACATAGCAAGATGTGACAACCCAGATTTAGGTCCTCATGCCACCCAAGAACAAATAAAAATTAACCGCACAGGTTGGATGAGCGATCCAACAAGATCAAATTCCTCGGTGAGCCAAGAACAACAAGAGACCACCAAGCACAACAACATCAAGGAAACATAATGAGTTAATGAAGTAACCAAACAGTAACTAAGTTCCCAAAGTGAACTGAACATAGAGAACATATGTTGAGAACTCCAAGCAGTTAATGAGAAAATAAACAAATATATTCTTGATGATACAAGATTGCCAAGAACCCACGATGCTCCTACATCAGATACCTAGGGTAGAAAATGAATGATTCTCCGAATCATTGATCAGGTACAACCTAAGTTGAATCTAACTCAGATTGAGAAATCTATGTAGAGTCTTCAATAGGTCTATCTTTCTACTTTACCAAGTATTCCATAGAGTCTCTACCTCTTGTGCTTTTTCCAACTCTTTGTTCCAAAACCTACTCAATTTCCTCTATCTGTTTCTTAGGATAATCACTCAATTTTACCACTTCTTCATCATCTTCATGGTACTTGTAAAAATCAACAACATTAAATATTGGTGATATATCCATGTCTTCAGGTAATTCTATCTTATATGCATTTCTACCATCAAATCTCTTCAATATCCTATAGGGACAAAACTTATTCATTTTCAGCTTACTGTATGTGTCAATAGGGAACCTACCTTTCCTCAAATGAACCATTACTTCATCACCGGTCTCAAAATTTGATGTCTTCTTGTTCTATTTGCATTATCCTTGTATTTTTTATTACTTTTCTCTCGATTGTGTTTCACTTCATCATGAAATGACTTCATAAACTCAGTATATCCTTCTCCTTCAATATTTCTCTTCTCTTCTAAACCAATGTTCTTCAAATCTGATATACTTCTAGGTTGCATACTAGTGACAATTTTAAAAGGTGTCTTACCAGTACTTTTGTTTACTAAATTATTGTATACAAAATCTACTTGTGCCAACATTAGCTCCTAGCTTCTAGGTTTGTCTCCAACTAAATATCTCAGCAAAATACCCAAACTTCTATCCACAACTTTTGTTTGTCCATCATTCTATGGATGACGTATAGAATTGCATTTCAATTTGGTATCCAACTTATTTCGTAGTGTTTTCCAAAAATATCCACCAAATTTACTGTCTTAGTCAGAGATGATACTCCTCAATAATCCATGCAATCTAAGAATTTCCTTGAAGAAAAGTTCTGTTATTTTCACTGCATCTAACATTTTCCTACAGGGTATAAAATGTGCCATCTTGGAAAATCTATCCACAATAACAAATATGGAATCATTACCACTAGCTTTCTTCGGTAATCCAAGAACAAATCCATGTTTATATCACTCCAAAGTTTCTCAAGAATAACAATCAGTTGATACAATCTAGTGTTCTGACTTTTCTTTTTGCAACTTGATGAATTGTAAAACTCTTCACAAATTTATGAACATCCTTGTACAACTGAGGCCAAAAATACTTTTCCTTAAGAAAAAACAATGTCTTATCAATGCCAAATATCTAGCCATTCCATTTCTATGTTTTCTCCTTTATCAAATTATTTCTCGTTCATTCTCTCAGTATACAAAATTGAATACCTTTAAACAACATACCTTCTTGAATGAAATAATCTTCCCATTTCTTCAGTTGATCTGGTATAGGTGCTTTGCACATTCTCCATAGCTCATAAAAATCAAGGTCTATTTCATACAAATTCTTCATATAATCAAAACCAAGAACCTCAATTCTCATCTCTGTCAACAAAGATCTTCTTCTACTTAATGCATTAGCAACTCAGTTAGACACTCCACTCTTATGCTTCAACACAAATGTAAAATTATGTAAATACTCAACCCACTTGTCTTTGATTCAACTTAGTCTAACTACCTAAGTACTATAAATCCTTATGATCAATATATAACACAAATTCCTTAGGCATCAAATAATGTATCCATTTCTTCAAATCTTGAACAATAGCATAAAAATCTTGATCATATACCAAATACTTCCTTTTCGCAAAAGTAAATTTCTCACTAAAGAAAGTAATAGGTTTATCTTCTTGACTCAACACAACTCCAATTGGACTACCACTAGTATCACATTCCACTTGAAATACCTTGTTAAAATAAGGTAAAACTAATACAGGTTACTTGACAACCTTTTGTTTCAATGTCTCAAAACACTTACTTGCTCCATGTGTCCATCTAAATTCCCTTTTGTCTCCTCTCATTGTCTCGGTCATAACATTACAAACTAAACTGAAATTTCTGATGAACTTTCTATATAAACTTGCTAAACCATGAAATGATCCTACCTCGCTAACATTTTCAAGTGTAGGCCACTCCAAAATTTCTTTAAGTTTCTCAAGACCTATTTTCAAACCATCAGCTGAAATCATAAATCCCAAATAGACTATCTCCTCTTTCATGAAGGAACATTTCTTCAAATTGATCAAGAATTTTCTTCTTTCAATCTTTGTAATACCTATCTAATGTGCAACAAGTGTTTTTTCTTGGTCTTACAGAATATCATAATATCATCTAGATATACAATCACAAATTTACCCAAGAATTTCTTCAAAAATTCATTCATAAACCTCATAAAAGTACTCAGTGCATTAGTTAAATCGAAAGAAATAACCCACCACTCATACAAACCTTCTTTCATTTTGAATGTAGTCTTTCACTCATCACCTTATCTGATTCTGATATGATGATAGCCACTCTTCAAATGAATCTTTGTGAAGTATCTTGCTCCACTTAAATAATCCATTATGGCATCTATCCTTATTAGAGGAAACCTACACTTAACTATTATCTTGTTAATAGCTCTAAAATTTGTACACATTCTTCATTATCCATTCTTCTTAGGTGCTAAAATAATTGGTACTATACATGGACTCAAAATTTCTCTAATCAAACCTTTCTACAACAAATCTTAAATCTCTTAGTTAAGCTCCTCATTCTCAGCATGTGTCAGTTGGTGTAGTGCCTTATTCGGCAAAACTAGATCAAAGAATCAGGTCCATACAATGATTATGCTTCTCATTGGAGGTAAACCATCAATTACATTATCTGAAATGATCTCCTTGTACTTGGTAAGAAATTTATCAATTTCTTCAGGAATCTTGTCTTCTGATTTCTTAACAGAGTTATTAGGAATTATGGTGAAACACACATCATTTCTTTTCAACTCCTTAAAAAATTTATGACCTTCCACCAAACAAACAACATTTTCTTCAATCAAAGGTTTTAACATTTGCTTCTCCCATCATGTATAGCTTATCTATAATATTTCCAAGGTCTACCCAACAATATAAGACAAAAATCCATAGGCATAATATCACACATAATTTTATCATAGTAATTACCAATTTTCAAGTTGACATAACACTGTTCACTTACTAGGAGTTTATGCTCATCTTTGATCCATGAAATTAGATAGGGTTTTGATGCTTCGACCTTTCCAATTCCAGCTTTGTTACCATTTCCTCGGATGCCAAACTCTCTAAACTATTGCCATCAATGATCACTTTACATACCTTTCCTCCAACCTTACATATGGTTTTGAACAAACTTTTCCTCATAGGATCAAGTCATCAGACCTTTCATTCCACAACGCTTTATTGGCCATCAATTATTTTCCTATTTTTGCTTTATTCGATGAATCTTCCTGCACCAAAGCATTTCTGCCACTATCGACTTTCTTTTTTGAATTAGTAAACTCAAATGCTCTATGTCCTTCTTCTCCTTACTTGAAACAAGTGCCTTTAAACCAAGATCTGTCAGCTCTTTTATGATCATCACCTCTAGGATAAACACCTCTTGAATAACTTCATCTACCTCCGCATGAGTCTCCTTTCCATTCTAAATTTCCTTTTTCTTGTGCTTCCTTTAGGGAATCTTCTATCTCTACCTCTCTGGCTATGTTCATGCCTTTTATTCAGTTTCTCCTCTGCCTTCAATGCAAATTGATATGCTTATTCAATAGTGTTCATCTTCACTTTAAGCTGATTTCATCTTGGATGGAATCTCTCAACCCATTCAAGTACCTAACAATTATTTCAACTTCATCATCCACATGTCCAGATCTGATATCCAACATATAGAATTCCTCGATATATTCTTTCACGAATGTATCTCTCTGCTTCAAATTCTACAATTTTCTCAACAAACTAACTTGATAATCATAGGGTAGAAATTCACCCTTCAACTTGTTAATCATATTTTCCCATACCTTGATCATTTCCTTACCTCTCTTTTATTGGTAGGTGTGTAAGTGTTCCTACCACAAGGATGCATGTCCTTTCAATTTTTTCCTCACAATTTTCACCTTCTTATCCAAAGATATGTTTTCATAGTGAAAATACTTCTCCATCTCTGAGATCCAGTCCATCAACTCATCTAAATCCAACTTTCCATCATATTCAGGATGATTAAAATATGGTTTCATGTTTAGGCTTGTCAATGCTCTCAAAAATATTTCTTTTCCTTGTTCTAGAATAGGGGCTTGTTCTACTCCTTCCTTGACTTCTTTAGCTTCATCTTCACTGACATCTTCAATGGGTCTTTCTCTTCTTTAGTTATCTTTTTATGTGATTGTAGCTGATTCTTATCGAACGATTGACTGATTGGGTGATCTAAAACCTCAGAATAGCTTTTTATATGGTTCTAAGTGATTCTCATCAAGTGGTTGACCAATTCGGCCATTTGGAAACTCAGAAAGGTTTGTTATGCAATTGTAGGTGACTCTCATCGAATAGTTAACCAATTGGGCAATCTGGAAACTCAGAATAACTTGTTATGTGATTGTAGCTATTTTTCATCAAACGGTTGACCAATTTGACAATATGGAACCTTAGAATAGCTTGTTAGCAGTCGCATAGTAAGTCAAATAAACAAGGTGTGGTTCTTTGTGTTGTCTTAGATTTTCTGTTTGACCCTACTACGAGACTTAGAAGAAAATACATAGGGGCTACTCTAGTGGGCATCGTGGTTAATAACGTGCAAAGAAATAACAAAGATATAATTATGATTTTTTTTTAATCTATTAAAATATTTCTAATATTTATAGTATGATTTCCCAATTTTTGTTATGCTACTTTGTGGGAAGCACTTCATTTTTGTTTTTTTTTCAATTTGGGATGTTTCCCCTATTTTTGGTCTTTTGGTTGACTACAAGCTTTTGATTGGCTCTCTATTGATTTATTTTTTGGATTCTTTTGGGTGTTAGGGTTTCAGGGCCATTCAAAAAAAAAATTCCTTTAATAAAAAACAAATAAGTATACATATAACTATACATAAGAAAACTTATTAAAAAAAATGATATAAATCATAAAATTATAATTAAGATTATGAGTTAGCACAACTGACTTTAACTTGAGATGCTCATTTTTCAAACATTCACAATCATTTCTAGTTATGTATACTTAGATTTTTAGAAGTGTTATCCTCTTATAGTTATTCCTACTCAATGATTTAGTATTCAAAACCAACATGAGTTAAGTATGCTCATAATTTAAGCACTTGCACTTGCAATTTGGTTTGGTTTTGTATATTCAAATTTTGAGTATTAAAATTTAAACATAAGTTATGAATGCTATCATTTTGAAAACTTGAAACCAATTTGGTTTTGATTGCTCAAATTTTAAGTATTGGCCCTTGTGAGTTGTGAACGCTTGCATTTTGAGCATTCAAAAACTTTATAGTTAGGAATTTTGATATTTTGAGCATATCTAGCAATGGGGCATTTGACATTTTTCATTAAAATAGACCCATTTAAAAGTTATAGATGTGGGGAAACCTTAAAATAATTAAAATTATCCTAAATTTTTTTTTAATTATTTATTTAAAAATTAAAAGATTGATCCCATATAATTTAGTGAAAAGACTAGAACCAAAAATTTTGAAATTTGGATTTACAGGAGATGGGGCAATACACCTTCTAGAGCTCATCTCTCATGCGTTCAATCACATCATCTTCTTCCAATTTTATATGAATAGTTTTGTCATCTTCTTCCTATGGGAGTAGGTGAAGGCTATGGAGAAGCAATGCTATGCTACTGCAAGGCTTCCTCTAGAGCCTCAAGACGTTTCCAACAACTAGAAACTGGATGCCCTTCCTTGCCACAAAAACTACAAGGTTCACCTATGAACTTCTTAGTCTTGGAGGAAGACTCACCAAACTTAGAAGATTTACCCTTAGGAATGGATTTCTTAGACTCTATTTTCTGAGGTGGCTTGAAGGAATTCTCACTACCAAGTGAATCTATTTTGGGCTTTTTCTTCTGCTTCTGTTTCCCCTTAGAAGTCTGAGCAACTAAAGCTTGGTTCTTAGTCCCAGATAAAGAATCCAACTGTGTGAGCTTGGCTTGCTCTCTAGTCAATTGATCATAGGACACCTCAAAAGTGGGCATCTGGAATCTCTGACCCAATGCATCCATGGTAGAGTGGAAGGTGGAGGAGAAAATATGAAAGTTTCCATGAAGCTTTGACATAATCAGGTAGATACACTCCGTGTCAGTCTTAGCCTTTCCACATCCCTATAATAAAGACCTATGTTGCTTGAACTTCATCAAGAAGTCCTCAATGGATGGAAAATGATATGGTATAAGAGAGGTAAGCTTTGCCTCAATCTGAAGTGCTTTGAACTCATTCACTATACCAAACAAGGTGTTAAGCTTCATCCACATAGCTAGAGGGGTATTGCACCCATCAAGATGAAACTATAGACTATCTGATACATGTAAAGAAATCAACCCCATTGCCTCATCCATCTTGTTCCTATGTTGCATGACCTTGAAAGGCCTCTGTAAAACTGGTTGCACTACATCTAAAGAAGACCATAACCTTTTTGACCGTAGAAGCCGTGTGATCAGGGATTTCTATGTGTGATAGTTATGAGGGATCAGAAGTTCTAGACAAGAAGAGGTATCAACCATTTTTTTGGAAGGGTATTTGTTTTGATATAATTTCAAGTTTACTAAAGTAAATTATAGCAAACAAGAAATAAAACACCCCCCATAATTCAATAAATCGAACCCTAGAAGCTAGAAACGATTGCTTCCAATGCGAGAAGAAAAAATCTTCAAATGAGTATCATGTGTACCTTTGAATTTTTTTGATGAAAATATCCATAGATCTGGATAGAAATCATAGGTAAAAAATATTGCAAGTCAAAGTACAATGCCCACGAGGGTTTGAAGTTCAGCCTTTTCAGATTTGCCAACGCAGACGTCGGCTCATGCACGACGAACAAAGGAATATGGCGTAGGTCTGGTAAATGACACCAGGAAGGACACCACTATAAAAGGCACCAAGAAGGACACCCCAAAAAAATTCCCTTTCACATGCAGTGCTTGTAAAAAGTGCTAAATTTTTAATAACGTCCTATGGAGAATACCAGATCTGAAAACTATAACCAAAACCACTCAAATTAGCTGAAAAATCCCAAATTTCTTGTGTCAAACCCTTGCTCCTTTTTTCTTCAAACATGAACAAGCTACATCAGATCTTGTTCTGATACCATGTAATATTTTATGAAAAACAAATCTATTAAGCCCAAGAAACTTGCATGCAAAAACCTGTCACAAGGAAGAAATCTGTAGGAAACAAACAAGGGTTTTGCTCTAACAATATGAAAGTTTATTATCATTAGCCAAAAGAATGAATGAAAATATACAAAGGATCAATCCTTATAGAAGGAGATTAAAAAACCTAATGGGAAATCCTAATAGGTAAATAGGCATTTAATAATTAGATTTAATTATTAAATGACTAATGCAAGTGCATAAGTGAAATCTTAAGAGGTAGAAAAGTTAATTTAATCAATGTAATTAAATATTTTCTTTACTCTAACAAAACTTCCTTTCCTTTATACTAAGTCCTAATGATTATTGAGTTGCCCAAAAGGAATTCTCAATTTATAATTAATAATATAGGATTTAAATAAGAATTTACAATACACGTTACATTACATGTAAACACTTCCATAAGAATATTAATTTGTAGTCGACTCCCAAAGAAGTAACAGACTTCACATCATCCACAAGTCTTCACGGAATGCAAAGTAGTTTCTACCATGTTTATCAAAGCATCCTGAACATGTATTCAAAAATATACTAACCTCGCTAAACTAGCTTCAACCTCGCTAGAACAAGAAATCTCAAATAACTGTCACTTGTTTAGGTGGAAACTCTGACTATGAATAGTCTTTAGTAAACTTCACATAACTCGATCATATCTTCATAAGTTTTTCTACGCTTGTAGCCACATAATAAAAATATGTTCCTGAATTCTAATAAATCTTGGAAAAACTCAATTCATCAGTATAAAACCTCACCAAGTGAATATGTTCCTTTAACTATGTTAACTCTATTTAGAAAGCATATATATTGACATGAATGAAAAAATCAGTCATGAATGTAATATATAACAACTCAATCATCTCTAATCAACTTCCAATTTTCCCTACTAACTGATAGGGATCTCCTAACTGATTCATCTTGACTTACAACCAAGGCCTCCTTTCTAGACGTAATGAGGTTTCCTATGAACATTAACTAAGGTTAGAATACTCAACTCCTTTATTTTGATTAGGATCTCCACTATCAACTTGATTTTCATACAACATTGAATCTACAAAGGTAGATTCCTCATCATACACTAAAAAATATCACAAACTCTTGAAACGTAGGTTTTGTGCTTCTTCCATCGCAATTGAATTTTACTTGAATATTTAAAACCATATATCACTCATACACCCTTTTGATTTAACAATTCTAGGAATAGACCTACTGAATCCTTGTAGCCCTATCCAGTCACTTTTTCTGACCTAACTCTCAAATTTCACAAAACAACCCCAAAACTGAACTTGGATCTGCATACCCTTTTGGAAATTACAAAATATTCTTAAGGTGATAGAAATGGATTCACCAAAATCTGCCATTTCTTGTAGTGGTTCTTTAGGATGTCAAGACCATCCTCCAATAACTGGAATTTATTATTCAATCCTACCCTGTAAACTAATGTCTTTGTTACTCAATTGTTCCTAGTTAGGCTATAGCTTAGATCTCCTAGGGAAAGAGATCAAAATCCACCATCTGCATTCCTAAACATAACACAAAAATAAAACTAATGTATAGTGACCCCTTCATCATTTCACCAAGTCTCAAACCCTTGCCATGGGTGGAAATGCAATAGGAGTCATTTTACTATATACAGTCATGTCTGGTCCAGTGAACACATAACATGGAAAATAATTTATATGCAATTAAAAATGAAAAGTAAAGCTAAATTCCTATCACACTAAGATTTAAAATAATAATAAAATCTAATTACATCGAAACCAAAGAGTATTCAATCCATCATTACTTATGGAATAAGAACATAAGAAAAAAATAGTCACTGTTCATTGTAAACACTTAGCTTAATTCATCCAAATGAAGGCTAACCCCTCTATATATAGTTCCCAATGTCCTTAAATAGTTTAGGATCATCGGTTACAAAATTATTCACCGGTCTAAACCGTCGCCTAGGTGTTTTCAACTATTTTAAAAAAAATTTCAAAGAGTTTTCGAGCAACATTTCGAAAGTTGCAAAGTTTCTTAAGAAACTTTTGCACTTTTTGTACAATGTTTAAAAAATATTTCTCTAATCCCTATCTATCCCTATGGATGAAACCAAAAGGTCTGAAAAAATGACCTCAAATTCAAAACTCAACACAAATGTCCATTTTAAGGACTTTAGCTACTTTCCACTCAACTTGACGTAGTATACTCAACAAGACAAGTTGAGAGTACTTAGAGCCTAACTCATGTGCACACTAAATAGTGCACTTCTCTAAGTCATTACTTCCAAGGGAATCCATGAATGGGAAACCTTAGAAAGCGACCTAGAGATCCCTATGCATGGAGTTTGCAGGATATTTTAAGATTGCTCTCAGCTAGAGCTATAAAGCTTATGACCTTGCTAGTCAACCACACAATGGGAGATTCAATTAAGATAAGGGAAAGAATGCCAATATCCTCAAGAATAAAAATGAAATACAATGCAATGCTATACTATAAATGAAGATGCAAGCTATATTAAGATGAATATACAAGCTAAGGTATGGAAATGAAAGATGCAAGTATTACAAAACCCTCCTAATTAGGCTATGTGAATCAATCTAAAGCATAAAGGAAACTAAGCTATGTATGCCATTAATGAAACTAAAATGCAAGAATGAAACTAAGATAGAATATAAATGTAAAATCTAGGAATTCTCCAAATCTCCAAAGCTCCAAAGTCACCTAGAAAACCTACAACAGAACATTAGTATTCAAAAGATCGATCCTAAAATGAGAAGAGAGCTCTTCTTTTATAGGAAATTAGAAACAACGGACGATGGAGATTAAGAGGAAAAATATTTAATCAAGGGTGGGGCTTGAAAGAGGAGCAATCCATGTGCACAAATATCCTCCAATGAGAAAATAAGAGTTGACTTTTGGTCCATATGAGATAGAAAGACCTTTTTCTCTTTTTATAAAATAAGAATGATGCTTTATTTGTGCAACTTAGGATAAGAGGAAAAGTGGGGAATTTTTATTTAATAAAAGGGGAGGAAATATTCCTTTTAATTAAATAAAGACTTAGGATAAAATGGTTAATCCATGGAATAAAATTGAATAAATGATAAAATTAGGACTTGATCAAGGAAATTGATATTAAGCTGAAAATGTTGATTCACAAAATTGATAAATTGCCGAATCGGGGCCCAAAGTCTAGGCGAGCATTTTAGGGTGCATACATTTGCCCCTCTTTGACTAATGTGAGGTTGAATCAAGATCACATGAAGTGAAAGAATGGAATTGAAGTGTGAGATCGATTTGGGATCACAAAACAACCCAGATGTGTGTTCGATGGATGGGAACACATCAGGACAAGGATAAGCTGAAGCTGAAAAGACAAAACCAATACACTTGTAAATAGGAGATCGTCAAGTCTCAAATAGGAGATAAAAATCTCAAGCTAAGCTGATTGATATAGCTGAATCAAAGATTGAAGTTTTCTAGGTACTGCCCCCTCGGTATCGAAATCAAAATCAGGTAGAGGAGAAATAGTAAATTTGATCAAATCACTAGAAATCACAATTGAAGATGAAGGACAATAGAATAACCATCAAGCAGTGAAGATATGCCCCATTTTGAATAGGTTTGATTGAGAAAGATATAGGATAAAAATGAAGTCAAACCTCAGAGAGATGAAGTGAAGGGGATGAATGGAAGACTAGAAGGTTGAAAAAGATGGAGATAAAGATGCCCCAACAAAGATTGAAGAGTCAGGACTCGAATGGTCAGCCGACTGTGCAAAAGAAGGAGAAAATTTTGAAATGCGATTTTGACTATAAAGATGAACTCAGATTTTGATTTCGATCCTGAAAATGGATCCAGGACATCAAAATTAGCCAGGGATGCAATTTTTGCGCAATTCTGAGGTGTTTTGAAAATTAGGTCAAAAAGTCAAAATGCTATAAAAGGGGGTAAAAATGTCATTTTCAAAATCATTTGTCTTTAGTGATTTTGAGAACGTTTAGAACTCTAAGAGAGAAAATGGCCCAGCAAGCAGCGATTCTAGTCCACAAGCATCAGTTTGAGCGCGGTTAGTTGCACAACCGGCCTGCCCAGTATGTTGCCGCGATGAGTTTTCAGAAAAACTTCACTTTTTGGAGTCATTAATGAGCTTTTAATGTATTTTAAACACGGTTATAATTTTTTTCAAAAATTTCAAATTAAAACTTGGGTGAAATTTTGCGTGATACATTAAAAGTATCGCACCCTTTGATAATCTCTATCGTGCGATACTTTGCGAGTCCAAAAAGTATCGCCCGACCGTTAAATCCAGTGTCGCACGAGACTGGATGAAACATCATGCGATTCTTAGTGAAGTATCACCTTGGAAAATATTATTGCACTACTATTGAAGAAAGTATCGCATGATACTTTGTCAAAAAAATATTGTTGCATTAGTTTAAGAAAAAATATCACATGTTTAAAATTTTTGAGCAATATGACATGGGTCTAGAAAGTTTTTGCGTTTAAGTTTTCTTGTACTGATTTTAATCATCCATCATGATATGTTTTGACATTTGGATTGGGTTTATGGTTTGCAGGAGGCGTTCCCGACATTGCTTATTAGAGTGTCACGAGTGACTGGGCTACGCTGTGTCAGAGATCTCGATGATCTTGGCAAGGATGGTCTGGTGAACATGGGATTTGGATTCCTCCTTGATATGCCCCATATTTGGGAAAAACATGGGTTGTTGACTGCTCTGGTTGAGAGGTGGCACAACAAGCACAACACCTTCCATCTGCCTACTAGAGAGGCTACGATCACATTGGAGGATGTTTATCGGATCTTACGAGTGTTGATTCATGGAGATCCAGTGAGTATAATCATGTTTCTAGATATTTAGAGATGTAAAGTTTCCATATGATAAGAAAATGACATGATTGTTTTGTGGGCACAGGTATATTATGATTAGGATTTGATCAAGGGTTGACAGGCCATCCAAGACCTATTCCATGATGTTACGATTATTGACAGGCACCTCAGTTGGGACAGGCTGATGGAGGAGTACGGTAGGGACTTCCCAGTGCCTTGTATAGTTTGTTCTATTGTTGCACAGGCCTTCATTACTGACAGGAGTCAGAAGGGGTTTCCACTGGGATGGGGCAGGTTAGTAGTTAATCTGGTAGCACATCCACGTTGGTTAGCATGGGGCCCAGCCATCTTGGCCGATATGTATCATAAGCTTCATGAGATAGTATATCGTGACAGCAGGACATGGGCATGTGGTGCAATTTTGGCCCAGGTATGGGCATGGGAGCATATCACTATAGTGCACCCACATGTATAGTTGAGGGAGCAGAGGTGCCCTTATATTTTTAGATATATAGGTTTTATCAGCCATCCTCATAGCGGGGATTTGACATATTACTAGAGGCTTCTTGATGAGCTTACATCATTCGTGTTGAGGCCATACAGGGCTTGCAAGCAATGGAGTGATCGAGCGCTGGAGCTAGGGTATATGTTGTGTAGCTGGCCACTAGTAGGGCGGCATGCAGAGATAGTGGAAAGATTTGTTATCACTCGGGTCTAGAGATAGTTCGGGCAGCAACAGAGGGTATCCATAGAGACTACCACATATGCCTGGGCTAGGGATGAGGAGGGATATGGGTGGCTACTAATGCTGAACTACCAGTAGGTAGTATAGGAAACAACAATGCTATGCAGGATGCGGCGACCCCTGAGGATGCGACGAGAGTAGCGCACCGACGAGGAGATGCAAGACAGGATCAGCCTATCGGGAGAGGGGATGATCTCAGAGGTCAGATATAGGTTCTCGAGAAAGAGAGCTAGCAACTGAGGACCACTATTGCTGTGTGGGATCAGTAGGTGGCAGATTTGCGAGCTGAGGTAGAGCGACGAGAGAGATCGACATAGGTAGATGCAGTAGAGATTTGGAGGGAGGTAGCACGAGCTGCTTATTATCATGGTCTCTATATATAGGTTGTACCTGAGGGACAGAGAGATCCTCCCTACTCTACGATAGTGGGGAAATCTAACATGGTACTTGAGAGAGCGGTAGCACCACCTCCACTACCACCACCACCTCATGATGGGGTGAGTCAGGCTTAGGATTAGGATGTTTAGATGTTTATACATATCATGAGACTTTGATCCAAAATTTGGGATCTCACATTTTGTATATTGTATCATGACATTTATATATGAAATTTACTGGATGTTCGACATATCTTGTGTTTGTCTCACTTGTGATGGATTTTTCAATTTTTATATTGTCTTGTCATATTGCCTCAAAATTGTATGTTGTATATGCTCATGTGTATTCTCTCTCATAGATGTATGTTTGATTCTCATGTTATGATATAGACTCATATTTTTGAAAATGAGCTTTTTAGGATATAGATATGATGATAAGATTAACCCCCTGTGATGACAGGAATAGGATATGATGTAAAAGACAAGGAGCGAAAGACATGATTGAGAAGAAGGGAAAAGATGAGCATAGTTGACCGACTAGTCTGTGAAAGATAAAAGGAGAGCTCTCTCTATATGCAAGATGCAAAACTAATCTAACATGAAGCTAAAAATGCAAGCTACTATGAAAGTGGTTCACTTGCAAGGTCACAACGCCAATAGACTCTAATAATCATCATCGAGCTTTATTGGTAGCATCATAAGATCCTTTATATTATCTGGCCTGAAAAGTATGGACCAAAAGAAAGCTTGAGAATAATGCGTATGTGAAAATTGACAGCTATGGTGATATCTCTTTCATCGTTAGTGGAACCACCAGGAAATTGATGGTGGATTTCATGATAGTGCTCAACCAAGATGGATTCTATGTTAGTTACCTCATTTTTATCAGAAATAATTTATCCTTTGTATTATCTAGCATGAAAAGTAGGGAGCCCTTGAGGAATCCTAACCCTAATTGTTATCAGGTATTTTATTTGAATGGAGAGAGGGAGTACAAATTAGTCATAATTGCTACAAAAATGGTGTTTATATGGTCATATTCTCATTTCAATCCAGACTGAATGCAATTCAAGCTCTGACCCATTTGGTGTTGCTCAATATTTTTCCAATGCAGTAGAGTTTTTAGGAATGGAACCAATCACGGTGGACAATCTGGTCACTTATTGGAGTAGAAAAATTCCCAATCCAGAGACATTTACTAATTTGGGGGTGCTTCCTTACGACATTGGAGTGGCCATCTATTGCTTTAAAGGCATGGTCATGGTGGTGTTTCTTAAGCTTGTTGCTAATAAAAAGCACGAATTTGGGGGAATTTTGGCTCTTGCTCTGTTTCTCTCTACTCCGGTCTACGGGTGTTTTGGGATCTTAGGCTACTAGCATTTGGGGTACATACTAGGGAGATCATTACTCTAAATTTGGGGAAGAATTTTAAGATAGATCTGGTGCAGATGGAGCTCTTCTTCAACTTTTTCTTCACCTTTTCTTTGATGATGAAGCTTGTGAATGAGATGGTAGAGGGAAGATTCAATAGAACCCAATACTCTTTTCTACTGAGGCCTCTCTGTGTCCTTTTCACTACCTGTTCATGAAAATCTTTGTAGATTTTATGTCTCTGGTGGGCAACAGTGTGCGTTGTGATCTGGGTTTTGTATTACTTGTAGATTTGCACTTGATTGCTTCTATGAGGGAAGGTCCATGGGCGCTTTATGTTCTTATTGATATTATCATCTGTGTTGGTTCTCTATTTTTCACTGTAGGACTCTCGTCTACCAAATACATCTTCTACATATAGTTAGAGAAATTCTGTCCCTACTCTCCACTCCTCAAGTTAGCTGAAGAGTGGTAGTTTGTTAAGCAACTATCATTTCAAAAGTAATGAAAAAAATAAAAACTAAACTTTCTAACTAATGAAAATTTGTTGTGAACGGATAGAGTGACCGATATTTTTTCCGAAATCAGACGATTTCATCAATAGGTGATGCCCACACTAAAAATCCTACCGGCTTAATTATATTTGACATATTTGAAACATACTAGCACTTGCACGAACAAGGTGCAATGGTTATGCCGATAGCAAGATATACAATGTTTACTATAAGCAAGATATATTGTATTTAATATATTGGAGAGGTGAAGGGTAAAAGCTAAATGTATCCTCCTGTTGTTGTTGCTGCTTCTTCTTATTCTCCCCCTTCTTTCTTATTCTCGTCCTAGTTAGTGTCCTCCTTTTTCCACATACAAGGTTTCATTTAATAAATAATTTTAAAGTAAAATAAAATAACTCCAATCTCAAATGATGAGAGTTATTTTAATTATTATAATAGTAAAAAGTTATATTAAAATATAAATAATTATTTTTTATTATGTAATTAAATAAATAAATTATATAATATAAATATAAATTAGTAGACAATACTTTTAAAAATATTTATCATTTAAATTTTCAAAATATTTACGGGCAAATTTACTAAAATTTGTTTTACTCAATGTTTTTTTTTAATAATTAATATTTTTAAGTGGAGACAATATTATATATCAACCTCTTATTATCGTGTATTTAATTTATATAATTATATTATATCAATTATAATTATGTGATAATAATAACTACACTTTAAATTAACATTATTTCATCATTATGTTTTATATTAATAATTTATAGAATTATATTATTATATAATTTTATTACAAATATATGGTCACATCAATTTATAATATAATATGGGAAAAATAAATGAAACTAAAATTGAGCTGCAAATGGCGTGTCTAATTTAGAAATATAAATCAAACTAATAAGAATTAAACTAATGAATGAAAGGTTGCAAACCTAAACGAAAAAACTAAAACTACAATTCTTTTCAAAATGGAACTTGGAAGTATTGAGAGTTGAATTTGATAAACTCATTTTAAGTAGAATTATTGAAGAATTGACCAAAATTATTAAGTTGTGGAGTGTGCACAACAAATTCTTATTTTTTATGGGTCTTGTAAAATAGAATTTGAAATGTTTTTGAAAACTAGCAATCAAAGACATGTATTTTTATATCAATTATAAACTTTGGATGATGTACAGATTAAACTTACTTTACATTGCAACAACAAAAATAATTCAACTCAGATTTACAACTTTGTGCTGCCAAATGATCTATTTGCCACGTAACATAGTAGGTGGTTACAAATAATCTAAAGATTTACTATTTCTTTACACCTGTTTCTCCACTTCATTATTATTTTTCAAGGTGTTTCCTTTTGGTTTATGTTTTCTTTGATTTCATGTTGATTTCCTTTAGATTCCTCTCCAATGACAATATTTTCAAACAAGTGGCTGATAAATGATCTGTCAATGGAAGAGGCGAGCTGCATACACCACCTCGCCCAATGCCTATTTGAAGCTCAGATTGTTTACAATTTGGGCCAGGTTAGCCTTACATTCTAGGTATCCAATATTAATATATTCAGAGATCCTTGTTGGGTTCGCATCTAGGAGATGCCTCGTGAAGATGTTATTATCAGTAGAGAGCATCAAGCTACTAGGTTTTTGAGTTTTTCCTATTTCTCCTAGAATGTTGTTAAAGGAATTTGGTTTTGCACATGCCAATTGCATTTTCTTGAAAGTTCTTTGTGCATATCTTGCATTTAGGGAAATCTATGAAATCACATTTCTTTGAGGCATTATGTCAAACAATTAAAATGCCCTACCAAAAAATAGAATGGGGTAGGAAATTTTGGAAATTTTTTTTTTCATATCTTATAATTAGATGATTCCATGAAATCACATTAATTCGAGACATTATGTCAAACAGTTCAAGTTTCCTGTCGTATAATATAATGGGATAAGAAATTCAGAAGTAACTCTCTTCTTTATATTTAGAAGTAACATTTAATTCTCTTCTTCTATGTTTTAGTTTCCTCTCCTTTATATTTCGAAGTAATTCACTATGAAAGTGCTGCTAGCGCAAACCCTAAATATATCACTATTGGTGACGTTGCTATTCTCGTTTAGTTTGCACACACTGGTGTTTAGTACTAGGAGGTATGTACCTCCGCATCCACATTCTTTTTTGTGTTTAATTTCCTCATTTATTTATCTCTTCCTTTCCATAAGAAATACCTAGATTTTTAATCTAGGATGATATAAGAATTTGGCAAATCCTTTCTATGTCTGCAATAATAGAGGATCATAATTCTAGTCTAATGAAACTGATTACTAAAGTTGAGGTGAGAAAGGCCCTTTTTGGCTTAGGAGGGGATAAAGCCCCGGGTCTAGATGGATTTCCTGCTTTCTTTTTTTAGAAGTTATGGGATATTGTGGGTGATGATATCTGGGGAGTTGTGGAGGAGTCTAGGTGTGGTGGTTTTATATTTCTTCGGCGTGCGTCGGAAATACGAACACAAGGCCGGAAGATTCACAGATTTCTTTGCCGAAATGCGTAAGCCTGGTGAACTAGTTATGTCGGCTTCAGGAAAGAAAAGTGAGAATATCAACATAAAGAGCTTCAAAACGGATGTTGAGGCCGCTGTTGCGTGCTCTGTGCTCATTCACATCTTCAAAACTTGTGTAGATGGCGCACGAAAGCCCGGTAAAGTGCGCTACAGGCCCGGTAAAAATGAGAAGCGAGGGGTGGTGCTACAATGCCACACTGTGCTCGTACAACGGCAGTTGGAGAAGGGCGATGCTCGGCTTCCCAATTGTACTCTTAATAAGGAGATTCGGAAGTTCTGCAAGAATTGTGCAAATAACAGGACCATTTTACATATGCAGCAAATCTATGCGTACAGCACACAAACTAAGATTAGGTTTTTGGATGTGATTGTATTCCAAGATTAAACAAAATTCATGCTTGTTGAATTTTGTTCTCTTTAATGATTATTGACTCCTGCCTGTGGTTGATTACAGTAATTACAATGCGTTGTGATGCCATTTTTTCCTCTTTTTTATAATACATTTCAGATCATTCTTGTTTTACAATACACTACTATGGTGCAATTCGACTGTGGTACATGGTTTTTCCTATTGTTCAATATTAGATCTTTTCAGTCGAATGCGTTCTTATATGAATTGAATGAAGAGACCCTCTAAAACTAGGCCAACCGAGACACGAAATCAATCACAAATTTGAATAGTGAAAATCTCATATGAAATGTATTGCATGTAGATCTGAAACATGTACAGGATGCTGTTATAAGATTTCTTACATGTACAAGTTATTCAAAGCCCCATCTTTTTCTACATATCGACAAACATCATTTCCTACAAATTCTAAACGTTGCAACAAAGAGAGATTACCCAAGGAATCTGGGATAGAACCACTTAAAGAGTTATTAGAAACACCGAAATATTTCAGTGAGGACATCTTCGCCGAAGAAAATCTCATATGAAATGTATTGCATGCAGAGCTAGAGGTCAACCAAGACACGAAAGCAATCACAAATGTGAATTGTGAAAATCTCATATGACATGTAGATCTGAAACATGTACAAGATGATGTTATAAGATTTCTTACATGTACAAGTTATTCAAAGACCCATCTTTTTTTACATATCGACAAATATCAAACAAATTCTTATAATATAATTACATAGATCTGAACCTAAATACTTGTTTGGAAACCATAAATTGAAAAGAAAATAGTAATATTTAGCCTATGCGATATTTTAGATCATTATGTGCAGAATACATATATCTTGTAAGGGTTTTTCTAGCAGATGAAGCAATACAAGACAATTCCATTCAAATCGATCCCATTGGTTGAAGTTATTTGAAACCCCATTTTCCTATACCAACATCATTCCTTACAAAATTAATAATATATTTACATTGAATTTAAACTTAAATACTTATTTAAAATAAATTAAAAAGAAAACAGTGAATTAAGAACTATAATCACAGTCAAATCAATTTTTTTTCTGAAATTTATACTAAATTCTAATTTTAAAATAATATTTAGTCTATGCAATACATTTTCCATCATCCTATCTATGGAGAGTAAATAAATCTATTTGGATAAAATTAAGGCCCATAAAATAAACTGCAATTTTCCAGCAGATGAAGCAATACAGGACAATCTTATTCAAGCCGATCACCTAATAATGAAAATGTAAAACAAATTGATATTGAATAGCCATTGATTTGCAAAAGTAAAGGAGCCAGCTACGCTCACACAGAATGATCACTGTTAAGAATGCATAAAATAGAATTGCAAAGGAGAATAATCTGCAATATTGTAAACCACAGTGACAAATTGGAGAGGAAAATTTTGACAGAAATGTCAAGAGGGAAAACAACATTAGTATTTGTCTTGGCCCCACAGTTTCATTTATAGTAGCATTTAGAAGCAGCCAATGCATTTAGAAACATCCAATGCATTTAGAAACATCATCTTCAAATGAATTTTTTTGGAAACAAAAAACTTTATATCCAATGAAAGCTGCTGTTGATAGAGGTGGTAGAATTAGAAATTTCTACTATTCGACAGAGAAGATAGATTGATGTCATTATGTAATTATTAATAAGGAAATTTTATTTTGAAGATAATAAGAAAATTTAGTTATTTTTTTATTTCGAAGATATCAAAAAATGATAGATAAAGATTGGTGATACTATTGTATAATTATATTTTTACAGTAAATAATTATTATATAATTTATACATTTTAAATTATTAAATACAAGTGAAAAGTTAAAATATATTTGTTATTTATTTTGAGGATATCAATAAGATTGGTGATACTAATATATAATTATCTTTTTAGGTTAAATAATTATTATATATTCTATATATTTTCAATTTTTTTTTAATCAGTCTATATATTTTCAATTATTTAACACAATTGAAAAGTTAAAATATATTTGTTATTTATTTTGAAGATATTAGTAAGATTGGTAGGTAAGATTGGTGATACTATTGTATAATTCTCTCTCTAGACTAAATAATTATTATATATATACTATATATTTTAAATTAAGTGAAAAGTTAAAATATGTTTTTTTTAATTAGGATAAAAAGTCAATGCTTCAATTTCATGAACTTTATGAAATATGACATCTACAAATTTTTTCATCAATGGCCGACAATGAATGTGGTCATGGGTAATCTAGGGGTACAATGACTACCCATGACCACATTAAATAATTATGTTTTTACAGTAAATAATTATTATATATTTTATACATTTTAAATTATTTGTAATGACCCTTACTATAAAGGCCTCTAAAAACCCCCAAATCTGACTCGTGTCAATTCGTCAAACAGTTGGCATGCACTTGTATGGTCTCGTTTCAATGTTATGTTCAGATTGATATTTGTTTTGGGCATCAAATGTTATTGAGATAACAATACCAATGAAGTGATGAAATACAATAGAGCAACGATGAAAAACACACTATTCCAATGGTCACCGTTTTATGACAACTAATGTAGAAGCAACTATAATAACCCAGCTAACCATATATGATTCCAAATGACTGTTCTCAGATTGTGACAACAATAATATTCAGATTACAATGCAATGACCCTTATAATTTTATGACAATATAATCAATGCCTTGCTTGCAATACACCTTATTGATTATATCAATCCAAGACAATACATATAACATAGTCTGAATACAATGGACTGTCTAACATGAACAAGGACCTTCACTCAAAGCACTATCAAACTATGAAACCTTGACAATAACAGTGACTGATTTCAATTACAAATGATAGAATAACAATGCGGTTCAAACATGCTATGACAGTGACTGTTACATACAATTTTCCTTGACAATGAAATGCATCCAAACACATAGAAAGAACCTGGGAATCGCTGCCTTGTAATGCTGATGACTGCTGAAGTAATGTTGACTGAAGACAACCCCAAACTTGTTCCCCAACAGTCCTTGACCTCTGCTGTATGCTGCCAGTCCTGAGCCGTACCAGGGCCGTACAGTACGACACTGATATTAAATAAAATGCAGGGTTTTAAGACCCCCAAAATATATATTCAGAACCGCCACTGATGTATTATGCTTCCCTCAAATGCATAAAATTAATCTCCAGGTAGTTTAGGAGATATGAACAAAAATGTGATTCCAGGGTCTGATGAAAGTCTGAAAATGTGCAATATTGTCTTCAATCCTTCACCAAATGTCTCTCCAATGCAATAGCAATTCCAACACCCTTATTTCAACCAAAATCAAACACTAACACTGAATCTCAATGATGTCCAAATGAGATGGCTGAATACCAACTCCTCAACTGCAACAATTCAAGTGATATTTCACACCCTCAAAGTTGCCAATCCAAGGGAGTTATCATTCCCAAAGACTGAATACTTATTCGCAGATCCAAAAGACCACAAATAGCTTCACAATGAAGAAGTAGAAGAGATATCAAATCAAGCATGTCCAAATGAGAGGCCCAGCCCTCTATTTATTCACTTTTTGAGAAGTTACTAAGAACTTCTAGAAATATCCATTAAAAAATCATATTATAAAGCACTTTATAATAAAGTAACTTTATAATATAAAATAGAACGTGTAGGCCCCGATAACTCATAATAATAAAATATAACCTCTTAAAACTTCTTCAAAAGCAAAATATGACCATCTGATCCGCAGAGTTGACTCTCTCTCCACACTATTTGCCTACGAGAGTCGATAATAGGCAAATCCATCATAAAGACACATGTCTCTAGAAAGGGGACATGACAGTCCGCCCCTCCAGAAATTGCTTGTCCTCAAGCAATCTCAGAGCTGGATGCTGCAAAATCTCCTCAGACTCCCAAGTAGCATCCTCAACAGGAAGATCTCTCCACTTCACCAAATACTCTCTGATAACTCTCCTGCGAAGCTGCTTCTCCCTACTATCCAAGATAGATTCTGGCACTAAAACCAACTTCCCCTCGTCATCCAGAGGAGGTAATACTGTAGAAGGCACAACATGATGACCCAACGCCTTCTTGAGGCGCGACACATGAAATACATTGTGCACTCTACTATCAGCTGGAAGCTCAAGCTCATAAGCCAACTCACCAACACGCCTAATGATCCTGAAAGGCCCATAGTATCTCGGCTTAAGCTTCTCCGACCCACTCTTCTTGAGAGTAGACTGTCTATATGGATGAAGCATGAGGTAAACCATATCACCTACCTCAAAGCTCCTCTCAATCCGCTTCTGATCTGCATACTGCTTGTACTGATTCTGTGCCCTGGCCATATTTTCCTTGAGAGCATCAACAATATCCTTACTCTCCTGAAGCAAATCTCCGGCACGTGGAACTCTAATATCTGACATGAGCAAATCAAGGAAGCTAGGCGCATCATACCCATATAGTGCCCTGAAAGGTGACATCTGAATCGTCATGTGAAATGTGGTATTGTAACAATACTCACACAAATGTATCCATCTCACCCATGCTCTCTGCTGACCAGCCACGTAGTTCCTCAAATAGCCCTCCACCCACTTATTGACTATCTCTGTCTGTCCATCTGTCTGTGGGTGATAACTGGTGCTAGGTGTAAGCTCAGTGCCACAGAGTCTGAATACCTCCTGCCAAAAATGACTCAAAAATCTGCTGTCTCTGTCACTGACTATGCTGCGAGGTATCCCATGCAATTTGAAGACCTCTCTGAAGAAGACCTCTGCAACCTGTGCTGCTGTATAAGTAGTGGTGATGGGAAAGAAGTGTGCATACTTCGTCAGTCTATCCACTACTACATAGATGCAATCCCGACCTTGGGCTTTGGGCAAGCCCGTAATGAAGTCCATGGATATGCGTTCCCACTTCTGATCTGGAATGGGAAGTGGTTGTAGGAGCTCGGCTGGAAAGGTGTGCTCTTGTTTGTTCTGCTGACAAACAAGGCACTCACAAACATACTGTAGCACATCTGACTTCAGTCCTTTCCAAGTGAACCGCTCCCGTACCTGTCTATATGTCTTGAAGTACCCGGGGTGACCAGCTGTAGGTGAATCATGAAGTGCTCTCAAAATAGACTGTTTCACCTTCGATCCTGGGACTAGAAATATCCTGCTCTTGTAGATAATCAAATCATCCACAAGTGTATACCGGGTATCAACAACTGACCCATCAACTATCCCTGATGCCCATGGGTCTCTAGCATACTCCGCCACTATCATATGCCTCCAATCCTCTGATATCTCAATCAATGCACTAAGATGTGGTCTACGTGACAAAGCATCTGCTACCACATTCTGTGTCCCTCTCACATATGATATGTCAAAATCGTAAGCCTGTAGCTTACTCACCCACTTCTGCTGCCTATCGTTGAGATCTCTCTGACTAAGGAAATGCCTCAAACTGTTGTGGTCAGTTTTAATGCAAAACTTACCACCTACAAGATACTGTCTAAACTTAGCCAACGCATGCATGATGGCTAACATCTCCTTGTCGTAGATACTGAAAGATCTCTCCGGTCCACGGAGTTTCCTGCTCTCATATGCAATAGGGTGCTTGTCCTGCATCAACACAGCACCTATACCCTCTCCGAATGCATCACATTGAAGCTCAAATGGCTTCATGAAATCAGGCAAAGCTAACACCGGGCATGAAGTCATAATCTCCTTGAACCTGTCAAAACAATCCTGTGCCTCTGGTGTCCAAACAAATGCCCCCTTCTTCAGCAAATCTGTCATAGGGGCTGCATGACGTGAATACCCACTCACAAATCTGCGATAGAATCCACATAGGCCTAGGAACCCTCTCAACTGTGTCAGGTTCTCAGGAATAGGCCACTCTACAATAGCGCGGATCTTATCAGGATCCATCCGCACTCCCTCTGCACTGATAATGTGTCCCAAATACAAGAGCTCTGTCATGCCCAGGTCACACTTGGACTCCTTGGCATACAAGGACTCCGTCTGCAATATACTCAACACAGTCTCCAAGTGTGCTACATGATCCTGCCAAGTCTGACTATACACCAAGATGTCATCAAAGAAGACCAATACAAATCTCCTCAGCTGATGATGGAAGACCTTATTCATGGTGGACTGAAATGTCGCTGGCGCATTGGTCAACCCAAATGGCATGACCACAAACTCATAGTGTCCACAATGGCATCTGAATGCAGTCTTCTCTATATCCTGCTCTCTGACTCTGATCTGATGATATCCTGATCTCAAGTCTATCTTGCTAAAGTAGCAAGCCCCATGTAGCTCATCTATCAGCTCATCAATCCATGGAATGGGATATCTATTCTTGATCGTCCTCTTGTTCAGCGCCCTGTAATCAATGCACATGCGTAGAGAACCATCCTTCTTCTTCACCAACACTACTGAAGAAGCAAAAGGAGACTTACTCAGTCTAATGTGCCCCATCTCAAGTAGCTCCTTGATGGTTTTCTCTATCTCATCCTTGAGCCTCCTAGGATGTCTGTATGGTGTGATCATCATGGGTTTAGCACCCTCCTCTAGCTCAATGATGTGCTCAATACCACGGTCAGGTGGTGCACCAGGTGGAATGTCATCGAACACCCTATCATACCGCTCTCTCAACCTCTGAATATCGGGGTGATACTCTGTCATCTGATGCTCCTCCTATGTAGGCATGAGAGTACACATGGCAGTCCACCCAACGCCATCGTGTCTAACCAACCTCTCCATGTGTCTGAAAGAAATAGTCCTGATATCACTATTTCTGATAGCCCTCAAGACATGCTGCCTACCATCTGCCTCAAACTTGATCTCCATGTCCCTGAGTCTGAAAGTGACCTCGCCTAATGAATGTAACCATGTCATTCCCAACACAATATCTAGATCACCCATACTGACCACATGGTAATCCGCCTTGAACTCATAATTGTTCAAGCGGAGAGGCATGTCTCTGATCATCCTGTTACACTTAAGAGTGTAACCATCTGCAACCTGAACTCGGAGTCCCTCAAACTCCTCAGTCACAATGCCACGATGCTCAACCAAACGTGCATCAATAAAATTGTGCGTAGCACCTATGTCAACTAGGGTAATCACCTTCTGTCCTGCTAGAACTCCGCGCAATCTAAAGGACCCCTCCTGCTGAATACTAGATAAGCGTGCCTGCTGCAACTGTAACTTCGACTCAACCTTAGGCTCTGAAGCCTCTACCTCTACCTCAGGCTCTGTGTCACTGTGCTCATCCTCATGTGTAGTGCTGTCTGAATCTGAGTCCTCATAGTATGCCCACATAACTCTATTAGCCTTCCCCTTAGGCCTCAAAGGACAATCATGATCCCTATCATATGGACCTTTGCAGTAGAAGCATAGCTTCTTCCGGCGTAGGTCATTAAGTGCCTCAGTATCCAAGGGTGGAGTGGATTTCCCCTTGGTATCAACCTTCTTCCCCTTCCCCTTATCAAACTTCCTACTATCTCTGAATGAAGTAGAACTCCTAGGGGTAAATCTGCTAGAAGGTGTTGTAAGCTCCATGCTACGAGCTTTCCTCATGGCCTCCTATAGTGATGACGGATCAAATGCCTTGATCCAACCCTTGAGGGGTTCAGACAATCCCTCAGTGAACAAAATAACCAGGCGTCTCTCTGAGACATCCTGCACCCTAACTGATAGCCGCTGGAACTCACTGATATACAACTCCAAACTCCCTGTCTGTCTCAGCTGTGCCAAATCTCGAAAGTATATCTCAGGATCCTTCCTGTCAAACCTCATCACCAATCTATCCATGAAATCCTGATATGAAGTCACCTGGTTGTGCTGCAAAGTAACCATACCATGTGACCACCAATCGTGTGCTGCGCCCTCCAAATGTAATGTGGCATATCTGATGGCATCTGTCTCTGACATGGGTCTCAAAGCCAAGAAGGTGTCTAGCTTATGAACCCAAGCCTGTGCAGTCATCTGTCCACTACCATCAAAAGAAGGTAAAGTGAGCTTGCTAGCAGCTCGCTGCAACTCACTGTCATGGCCTCTAGGTCTCCTGTTCTGTCGAGTACCCCTCATGTGCTCTCTCCTTTGATTTAGGTAACGATCAAATTTGAGTAACTCACGCACATGTGGTGGTAATGTCTGCCATTCTGCAGTAGCAGCTCTAAGATCATCCTGAAAATTGTCCTGCACCTCATCCTCTCCTGCCTCCTGAGCCTCCTCTCGAAGGAAAGTAGGATGAGTAGGTCTATCCGCTGTCCAAGACCTATGCCTGGGAGCACCCTGTGAACCTGCTACACTCCTATTATCATGATCAGGTGTGCCTCTACCATGCTCCTGAGCTCTGGGCTGTAAAACTCTCTCCATCATAGTGGTCAAAGTACGCAGTGCCTGGACTATCTCCTGCTGTCTAGTATCCATGGTTCTAAAATAATCCCTAGCATCATCATCTGCATTCCTAGGAACTCTAGGTGGACTCTGTGACTGTCTCTCACCCATGGTAAGAGTATCTTCAAAATCCTGTTCACCCTCTAGTGCTGCTCTTCTGCGTGTATAGTACCTGTGATGCCCAAATGCTGAAGGATGCATATAGGTTTCTTACCCAACAGGATGGCAGGAACACCGCTCTGATACCACTGTAATGACCCTTACTATAAAGGCCACTAAAAACCCCCAAATCTGACCCGTGTCAATTCGTCAAACAGTTGGCATGCACTTGTATGGTCTCGTTTCAATGTTATGTTCAGATTGATATTTGTTTTGGGCATCAAATGTTATTGAGATAACAATACCAATGAAGTGATGAAATACAATAGAGCAACGATGAAAAACACACTATTCCAATGGTCACCGTTTTATGACAACTAATGTAGAAGCAACTATAATAACCCAGCTAACCATATATGATTCCAAATGACTGTTCTCAGATTGTGACAACAATAATATTCAGATTACAATGCAATGACCCTTATAATTTTATGACAATATAATCAATGCCTTGCTTGCAATACACCTTATCGATTATATCAATCCAAGACAATACATATAACATAGTCTAAATACAATGGACTGTCTAACATGAACAAGGACCTTCATTCAAAGCACTATCAAACTATGAAACCTTGACAATAACAGTGACTGATTTCAATTACAAATGATAGAATAACAATGCGGTTCAAACATGCTATGACAGTGACTGTTACATACAATTTTCCTTGACAATGAAATGCATCCAAACACATAGAAAGAACCTGGGAATCGCTGCCTTGTAATGCTGATGACTGCTGATGTAATGTTGACTAAAGACAACCCCAAACTTGTTCCCCAATAGTCCTTGACCTCTGCTGTATGTTGCCAGTCCTGAGCCGTACCAGGGCCGTACAGTACGGCACTGATATTAAATAAAATGCAGGGTTTTAAGACCCCCAAAATATATATTCAGAACCGCCACTGATGTATTATGCTTCCCTCAAATGCATAAAATTAATCTCCAGGTAGTTTAGGAGATATGAACAAAAATGTGATTCCAGGGTCTGAGACTGAAAGTCTGAAAATGTGCAATATTGTCTTCAATCCTTCACCAAATGTCTCTCCAATGCAATAGCAATTCCAACACCCTTATTTCAACCAAAATCAAACACTAACACTGAATCTCAATGATGTCCAAATGAGATGGCTGAATACCAACTCCTCAACTGCAACAATTCAAGTGATATTTCACACCCTCAAAGTTGCCAATCCAAGGGAGTTATCGTTCCCAAAGATTGAATACTTATTCGCAGATCCAAAAGACCACAAATAGCTTCACAATGAAGAAGTAGAAGAGATATCAAATCAAGCATGTCCAAATGAGAGGCCCAGCCCTCTATTTATTCACTTTTTGAGAAGTTACTAAGAACTTCTAGAAATATCCATTAAAAAATCATATTATAAAGCACTTTATAATAAAGTAACTTTATAATATAAAAAGTGCAACTCAACTTAAAATTAGAACGTGTAGGCCCCGATAACTCATAATAATAAAATATAACCTCTTAAAACTTCTTCAAAAGAAAAATATGACCATCTGATCCGCAAAGTTGACTCTCTCTCCACACTATTTGCCTACGAGAGTCGATAATAGGCAAATCCATCATAAAGGCACATGTCTCTAGAAAGGGGACATGACATTATTAAATACAAGTGAAAAGTTAAAATATATTTGTTATTTATTTTGAGGATATCAATAAGATTGGTGATACTAATATATAATTATCTTTTTAGGTTAAATAATTATTATATATTCTATATATTTTCATTTTTTTTTTTAATCAGTCTATATATTTTCAATTATTAAACACAACTGAAAAGTTAAAATATATTTGTTATTTATTTTGAAGATATTAATAAGATTGGTAGGTAAGATTGGTGATACTATTGTATAATTCTCTCTCTAGGCTAAATAATAATTATATATATACTATATATTTTAAATTAAGTGAAAAGTTAAAATATGTTTTTTTTTAATTACAATAAAAAGTCAATGCTTCAATTTCATGAACTTTATGAAATATGACATCTACAAATTTTTTCATCAATGGCCGACAATGAAGGTGGTCATGGGTAATCTAGGGATACGATGACTAACTACCAAGTTGTGGAACAGTCGACGAGAGATGAAGGAAATAGCGGGAGGCAAAAATCCCTTCATTCACCACAGGGGAAAACAAAATTCCCTTATAATTGAGGCTGGGTTGCTAAACAAAAGAGATGTGAACATCTTGAAAGAAAGTTGATAGGTAGGAAAGAGACCCATCAAGAAGAATGTGAAAAGGAAAAAACTAATTCCAATTTCAAATTCAATAAAGAAAATCCAAAGAATGGGTTTCAAAAGAATCAATAAGGGAATGGGGTCAAAGACATAAGGGTTTGAGAAGAATAAAAAAGGGAATCAATGAAGGAATTTCAAATTCAATTAAGAAAATCTATCATCATTAACAAAAAATCCTCAACCTGACAGGATCATGTACAATGTTGCAGTCTATTTTCCATATGATGTAGTGAAAACAATCAAGAGAAATTGATGGAGTGATGGACAAGCACCTTTGTAGGGAAGGTGAGTATGAAACCCATAGGATATGTCTTCTTCATTATAGATTATATCAATAGATTTCTCAAAATGGAAATTCTATATAGAAAGACTTTATTTTTTTATGGATTTGATTTTTATTGTGTTGACTAGGAGACTAATTTTGATCTGTGCAAACATATTTAAATAAAAATTCTTAGATGGATCAAACTTAAAAATTTTCCTTATAAATACCGGGTGATGAAAGCTTTAGAAAATATTGGTAACGAATAGGGATTCTTCATAGGCATAGAGAAAATTATTTTCTTTAGAAAATGAAATTGGATCCCTAGGAACTATGTCTACACAACCCATAATGTGAAATATTTGCCCAATTTTGAGATTATTATAAAAAAGGGTAGTGGAATAATTTTTTTTGTTTTGATAATAACTTGATAGGTGGAAACCACATCCTAGGCCTAGGCTTCATTGCCCAGTACTCTAATTATAAAGATCAGAATAAAAAATATCTCTCATTTTTAAATAAGACCACTTTGGTAAGCAATTAGGACAAAGGAAATGGAATTTTGCAAACTATAGTAATGTAAGCCAATAGAAAAAAGAGAAAACGTTTTGGCACTAGTAAGAATATAGAGGACCATAATAAGAATTATCAACAAAGGTAGTGGCTAGGGGTAAAATATATGGCTAGTTCTAACAAAAGGAAATGCATGAAAAGGTTGTAAAGGAGTTATTAGAGCTAGTGAAGGAAATTGATCTACTCAAAGAAACACTAAAGATTAAATTAAATAAAGTGACATGTGTCACCATAACTCTCATTGGGAAGGATAACATAAAATCCCCTATCTTCAAATTCTTAAAGATGAAGAAAATGTTAGCTTGTTCCAAATCCAATTTTAGACAATGAAGGGAGCAAGGGGATCTTTGAGGTATAGATAGAAACTAATAATTTTTAGTCTTTGTCAAATGAATAGATTTGAAAATTTGAGGCTATTTGTGAGATCATGTGCATCTTTGAGAAATAGAATAGGTGCTTGGAGAATAAGCTCGACCAATCCAATGAGACAATGGGGAGAAATCATATCTCTCTACAAGAGTTGATAGGAAAGGGGGAAATAGAAAATTAGGAGATTGATCTCCTATTCAAAATAAATGATATTGACTCCATAAAAAAAGAGAAGGTACATATCCTCAAGATGGCTTCCAACAAAACCAACCTTTCCTTGGAAAGGATTTAGTCAAAAAATTTGGAAGGAAACCATTATCAAAACAAAGGAACAAAAATGGAGAAGTTGAGAGGTAGCTCAAAATAACACCTCTTTCGGAAGCAAGGAAGGGTAGCCACCTTCCTATGGAACCATGAAGCTCCTACTTTGGAATGTTAGGGGCCGAAATGCCCCTAACTAGATGCACTTGGTCAATTGAAGGATAAGATTGACTCGGGTAGAAAAAGTTCTAATACAACAATCTAATATTAGTAGAGAGAACTAGAGGCTTTCACCAAGAGTTTTACAAATTAGAAAGTTGAAGTAATGCAAATAGAAGAGGCATTAGGATGCTTTCTAGTCATCTAGAATTTAGATGTGGTTAACTTTGAGAGGCTTGAAGAGGATAGTCATTGAATCGGGGAAAAGATAAGTTTGGTTACAAATCAAACATTTCTTTTGGTCAATGATTATTTATGCATTTCTTTTCTAGACAAGAAGAACCTTTGGGCAGATCTTGATGTGTTTTTGGATTATTAGCCCCATATGCTTAAAATAATAGAAGGAGACTTTAATGATATTCTATTTAGTCAAGATAAAAGAGGAGGTTTATCGAGAGTACATTGGTCTCAAAAAGATTTTAGAGAATGGATTAATAGAAATAGCCTTCTTGAGATTGACCTTGGAGAGGATATTTTCACTTGGAAAAATAGATGCCTTCCAGCTAGTGTTTTTTTTAGTGGAAAATACTTGACAATAGGTGAATTGTAGGGGTCAGGTGCATCGGGAAATTGGAAAATAGTATTTTTATGAGAAGTGGTTGGATCACCTCATTTTCATGCTATATTTGTCCCATCACCAGTTTATTCACCACCTTTTGGTTGAAATAGTCATACTATGATTTATTTTTTTGCTACCAACTCATACATAATTTGAACATTTATTAGTCATAATTTTACCTAGAATTTCTGAATGAATGCAACAAAAAATTGATGGATATGCATGCATTCACCAATATTGAGACAAGATTTTTAAATTTCAAGAGGCCATATTGCCAACAACATCAATTATTTTTTCTTGATGCCCTACCCAATTTTCCCCCTCTACTACTGAGCGGTAATGTCAACTCCAAAATTCACCTTTGAGTCTCAAATTGCACCACCTTAATCCCACCTAGTTTCACCAAAATTTTGTATCCCAATTGTAGAATGACACATAACTCACCAGATTTTGTTTGATAAAAATACATGAAAAGGTGAGATTTTATTGTTTACACCATGTTCAAATTGATTTGAACTTCCAGACGCTCTGGAGATAAGTTGCTAAGGATTTCTTCAAATGCTAATTTGCTAATGGACATTGTCACTATGAAAAATTAATGGTAAGTGACAAAGTAAATAAGATTGATGATAGTGTTTACCATTTTGAGTTGTTAGTGTATGTTATTTTTATTTTTTATTTTTCTTACAACTTAGTTGTTATAGATTATTTTTTTCTATTTTAATGTGTTTTTGTTTACATAGCATGCATTGTTACAACAAGGTACAAAATTTATCTATTTTATTTTCCCTCTTTTATCTATTACTATATTTAGTATCTTGTAAGAATTAAATTCTTTCTTGCAGTTTCTATTAGTAAGAGATGTCAAGAAATAGGAATCTTGAAACTAATGGAAGGAGGTCATCCAAACATAGAAATAATAATATAATGTCATACTTCTGCGCTCCATTAGATGGAGCTATAACATCAACACTTGCACCTAATGCCTCTATCACAAAGAATGTTCCAAAGGGTACCCAATGTATCTAGACTAAAACTATGTACTTGGTTGACAATGTTAGTGATGCTATTGTTGATAATTCTATTTCTATTCACAATGTCAGTGATATTGTTCTTGAGAATACCACAAATCTTGGTGTAAGAGATCAATGATGTTTCTGTTGACAATGTTAGTGATGCTTCTACTGATAATGTTGATAATGCTATTACTGTCAATGTACAAAAGAGGGGAAGAAAATTAATAACAAAAATTGGGCCAACAAAATTTGGGCACGAGTGGGATGCGGCAAGGTCATTTCAAGTGAGTTGGGATTAAAAGTACACATTCTTTGAGCTAGTGCAAAATCAAAGAAAAGACAATCATCTCTAAGTAGAATGCAAGTGTACACTCTACACTTGGAAACTGTATTAGGATTAAAAAAATGTAGCTAAAATTAGATACAATAGAAAAGCACATTGTCCAAGTGTATGAGAAAAAAACTGTAGATGGAGAGGAAGTATGAGTGGTTAGATAGAAAGAAAAGGAAGAATCTAAGCATGTCAAGTATACAAAGACACATGGGTTCACTTGAAGATAAATTTCAAAAGGTAATGAATGAAACATATATGTCCAAAATTGTTCAATTGGATACTCTTTTTAATCTTCTAAGTAGAGTTTAGTTGATGATAGAATATTCTGATATTGTTTGATTATTAAAATTTTTGAGTGTTCCAAGATATCCTCAAGCTCATTGGATAGTAAACAATGGATGGGATTTGACGAGTTGCCTTACTGAAGTAGAAATAAATGATCTACGAGAAAAATTAAAGGATTCAAACAATATTGTATTATCTTTAGATGAAGTGACAATGGTAGACAATACAAGTGTTGGATGTGTATGCATGTGTATACTATATAAAACTATGTCCCCCAAACCCATCTACTTCATTCTATTAATATGGAGAACACCACAATACAAAGTATGTATGAACTAGCTAAGAAATCTTTAAATGAAATGGTCAGTATCGATAACTTTACAATTGCCAAAAAATTGGTGTTTGTAGGAGTAGAAAGAGTTGTCTGGATGCAAGGTCATAGGAACAGTCTATACACAAAGCTATAAATGAGCATTGTACCATACATGGTTCTCATTCACTGCATGGCACACATACTTAATTTAGCATGTAAAATTATGCACAAGCATAAATAGGTAGCCAAAGTTGATGGACTAAATCACAAGCTTTATGCATACTTCTATCAAAGTCACAAATAATTTATTGAATTTAATAAATTTTTTAAGGGAATAACCAATGGAAACAAGTTACTTATGGATTTTGAGACCATATGTATCTTTTTGTGTGGGCTCATGGAACTAGTTTTTTGAGAATATAAATCCCTACTTGGTCTAATATTTGCATAGTGAAAAGATGTCCAATGTGCTTAGACTTTGCATAGGTTAATTGATGTAGAGACACTATTAACCTTGCCTGGTATTCTCCCCCTATTGGACAAAATGAATTCACTTTTAGAACAAGCCCAAGAGAGTGGTGGATAACTGAGAGGGGGGTGAATCAGTTATCTTAGGTCCCCAAAAAAATTTCAACCTTAAAATATTCTCGGTAACTAATCTTAATATTTAGATTTAATCATTCAACCGACCACAGTAGTATGCATCATAGAATCATAAAATAGCATGCAAAACATTCAATCATGCATTAACACCATTACTTAACATGGAAACCCAATTTGAGTAAAAACCACTGCGGGAATTATCACCCACAAAAAAATAATTCTTCTGAAGTGATCTCAGTTAAATGCCAATCCTGTTAAAGATTACAAAACACTTTTTCTAGAAGTGACCTTGTTAGGATATTTTCACCAAGATCAAATACATCTATCACCCTATAATGAATGACCTTATTAGAGGAATTAAGACATTTGTTACAACGCCACCTTACAAAGGATTTATAAATAGGACTATTAAATCCACTCGGTTAAGATATTTTTTGCTGCAATGGTTAGAAAGAAATAGTGAAATGATCTGATAGAATATGCAACTACCTTTTCATGTTTAAATCTCCTTTCTACTCATTTTTCTTCTTCAAAATCTTCCTTTCTGGTTGATCAACAAATATTCTTCATCTCATCAGTTTCCTTCACTTCATTTACACTTTTCTTCAACTCTATTTTTCTCATTGTACCCTTCCATACTAATTCTTCTATATACATTGGCTGTCAATAAATCAACAATTCAGCATTTGAAATATGATCATCTTGATCATACTTTATATAAACAATTTCCCCCCTTTTCCACTTAATCTCTTCCATTCAACCAAATCTCAATCCACATTCACTGTGTATGTAGCTCAGTAAAAGATTTTATAAATCTCTCTAGCAATATATTTACCTTGGAACTTGAACTTTTCTTGGATCCCATGGTATGTGCAAGATCATGGTATGCCAAACTACAACCTTAAGTGTCAATGAAAATTTAAAAAATTAGGTTTAGGCAAGTTGACATGAAATTTTGAACAGGTTATAAATATTATATAAAAAATATGTAAGAAGAGAATCTGTAGAAAATTTAATTTAGTTTCTAAGATACTAGGCCTTTTTTGAAAAACAATTATTCTATATGTTGAAATTTTCAAATTTTAATGTAGTTGTACGAAAATTTCAGGAAAAAATAAGTAGGTGTAAGTTTGACCACCTTAAACACAATCAAATGATAATTTTTTTTACAAGATTCTAGATACAAGTAGTAGACTCATGTTCGGATGTGACACATTTTTTTGTAAATTTTTTCCAAGTAAATAATTAGTTATGAATTTTCTTCTAGAACTTTTTTAGAATACAAAAACTCTTGCATTTGACCACGTTAAGTTAGTCTAAACTTTATCAAATTGAAATTATTTTTTATTTTTCTTGTAGCAGGAAAATCATAGAATGTGACACATATTTTGGATTTCAAAAATGTTATACAGTTTGAAAGTTATAAGTATTTTTCAATGTAAGTATACTAATTAGGACTAGAAAGATAACAAGTAGGTGTATGTCTGATGACATTAAAAAAAATTAAATGATAATTATTTTTTTACAAAATTATAGATATAAAAGTATTAGACTCATGCCTGGATGTGATGCATATTTTTTTGTATTTTTTTCCAAGTATAATTAATTATGATTTTTTTGCTACAAATTTTCTTGAATATAAAAAATCTTGTGTCTGATCACCTTAACTTAGTCTAAACTTCATTAAATTGAAAAAATTGTTTATTATTATTGTATTAGGTGAAGCATAGAATGTGATGTATATTTTAGATTTAAAAAATGTTATATTGTTTGAAAGTTATAGTTGTTTTTCAAAGAGTCTATCAATTAGGACTTCTTTTTCACATCACCTCTTTTTGGCGTACCATGATCCTGCACATACCCCTTAAACCAATAACTAAATATTCACCATTTATCTATTAGAAAGTAAATTCCACCGACACAAATGAGAGGGGGGCTGAATCAATTGTGAGATTAATGAACTTTAATTCAACTCTATCAAATCTTAAAATTATAATAAAAAACAGCAATAACCATAAGATAATAAACATACATAATAACACCAGATTCGTTGACTACAAAAGCCCTTGATAAGAGGGAAAACTTAGGTGTGAATGATGCCCACAAGATGATGTACTAATATAAAAGTTCCTTGTGAAAGGATAGACCCTGTTAGAAGTTTGTTACCATGTAATCATTACATAAGACTCCTTATGAGGAGACTTTGGATCCCTGCTAAAAGATCCCAACCCTATGAGGAGTTGATGATAAACACAATGAAGACAATTGAACCCATTGCCCAAATTGCTTCAAGACTATCTTCACTAAACAATCATTAGGATAACACATCCAAGGGTTAATTGACTAAAAAAAACACTTTCTTTGCATGTATAGTTCCTTTGAAGTCCTTAACATAACAACATCATCTTCTTCTTTGATCATAAAGATTTTTCATTCAATGCTCGCACAATATCTCATGAACGCGTGATACCCTTTTATATCCAAATGAACTTGCTTTCCTTTATACCAAGTCCTAATGATTATTGAGTCGCCCAAAAGGCTTTCTCAATTTACAATTAATAATATAGGACATCAATAAGAATTTACAATACACATTACATTACATGTAAACACTTCCATAAGAATATTAATTTGTAGTCATCTCCCAAAGAAGTAACACACTTCACATCGTCCACAAGTCTTCACGGAATGCAAAGTAGATTTTTCCATTTTTATCCAAGCAACCTGAACATGTCTTCAACAACATACTAACCTCACTGAACTAAGCTTGAACCTCACCAAATAAATAAATCTCGAATAATTGTCACCAATTCCTAGAAACTCTCATTGTGAACAATATTTAGTAAACTTTGCATAACTCAAACATATCTTCATAACTTTTTCTACGCTTCTTATAACCACATAATCAAAACACATTCTTGAATTCTAATAAATCTTTGAAAAAACTCAATTCATCAGTATTAAACCTCACCAAATGAATATGTATATGTAACTCTGTTAACTTTGTTTAGAAAGCATATATATTGACATGAATGACAAACTCAATCATGAATGTAACATATAAGAACTCAATCATCTCTAATCAACATCTAAGATGCCTTGCTAACTGATAGGGATCTCCTAACTGACTCATCTTGAATCATAGCCAAGGCCTCCTCCCTAGACCTAATAAGGTTTCCTTTGAACCCTACCCAAGGGTAGAATACTCAACTCCTCCCTTTTGATTAGGATCTCCACTATCAACTTGATTTTCATACAACATTGGATCTACAAGGGTAGATTTCTCTCCATACACTTAGACATCTCATAGACTCTTTCAAGGTACATATTTTTCTTCTCCCATCACAATTGACTTTTTCTTGAAGATTTAGAACCATAACTCACTCTTACACCCTTTTGATTTAACAATTCTAGGAATAGACTTAGTGATGTATACACCTAAAAATGGTCACCTAAGACTATTAGCCCCTTTTGCTAAATCATAAATTGCTTATTCTTGATCAAATCCTAGTTCTATCATTTATTCGATTATTTTCTATGGGCTAACCATCTTATCCTAAGTCTTTATTTATTAAAAGAAATATTTCCTCCCCTTTTAATAAATAAAAGCCCCCACTTTTCCTCTTATCCTAAGTTGCACAAATAAAGCATTATTCTTATTTTATAAAAAGGGAAAAAGCACTTTTTGTCTCATGTGGGACACAAAAGTCAACTCTTATTTTCTCATTGGAGGATACTTGTGCACATGGATTGCTCCTCTTTCAAGCTCCACCGTTGATTAAATCTTTTGCCTCTTAATCTCCATGGCCCATTCCTCCTCATTTCCTATAAAAGAAGAGCTCTCTTCTTCATTCTAGATCCCCAACTTTTTATGCTAATGTTATGCTGCAGGTTTTCTAGGTCATCTTGGAGCTTTTGAAGATATTCTTGCATCTAGGGTTTGAAGATTTGGAGCATTGTTGGCATTCATCTTGGATCTTCATCAACATTCTATCTTCTTGTCTTCATTCTTGCATCATCATGGCTTTCTTGCTTCATAGTTTAGCTTTAATTCTTGCATAGTAGTTTCATTATCATGGCATTCATAGCTTCATACTTAGCTTAGTTTCCTTTATGCTTTAGATTAATTCATCTAGCTTAACTAGGAGGCTTTGTAACACTTGCATATTTCCTTTCATAGCTTAGCTTGCATTTCCATTTCTAGCATAGCATTGCATTGCATTTTCATTCTTGATTCTTGAGGATATTGGCATTCTTGCCCTTGTCTTCATTGAATCTCCCATTGCATGGTTTACTAGCAAGGTTATAGGCTAAATAGCTCTAGCTGAGAGCATTCTTAAAACCCTTGCACTCCATGCCTAGGGAGCTATGGATCGATTTGTGAGGGCTCATTCTTGAGTTTTCTTGCATGTAATGATCCATAGAAGTGCACCATTTTAGTGTGTACAAGTGAATCCTTGTAGCCCTGTCCAGTCACTTCTTCTGACCTAACTCTCAAATTTCACAAAATAACCCCAAAACTAAACTTGGATATGGATACCCTTTTTGGAAATACAAAATATTTTTAATGTGAGAGAGTCTCAAGCCCTTTGTACATTACTTCAATACTATTAGGGATTGGGTCCTTAAAAGTAGGTCTAATAGCCTGATTTTCAGGAGCTCTTCTCATAACCAGATGAAATGGATTCACCAGCCTCTTCCATTTCCTATAGTGGTTCTTTAGGATATCAATACCATCCTCCAATAACTAGAATTTATTATTCAATCCTACCCTGTAAACTAATGTCTCTGTTCCTCAATTGTCCCTAGCCGGGCTATAGCCTAGGTCGCTTAGGGAAAGAGCTCAAAATACACTATCTTCATTCCTAAACCTAAAATTAAAATAAAATTAATGTAAAATGTCCCCTTCATCATTTCACCAAGGCTCAAATCATTTCCATGGGTGGAAATGGAATGGGATTCATTTTACTATATACAATCATGTTTGGTCCAATGAACACATAATAGGGAAAAGAATTTACATGCAATTAAAAATGGAAAGTAAAACTAAATTCCTATCACACTAAGATTTAAAAAAAATAATAAAAAACTAAGTACATCAAAACCATACCTGGTATTGAATCCATCATTACTCCTGGAATAAGAACACAAGAAAAATATAGTCATTGTTCACTGTAAACACTTAGCTTAATTCATCCAAATAAAGGCTAACCCCTCTACATAGTTCCCAATGTCCTTATATAGTTGAGGATCATCAGTTACAAAATTCTTCACTAGTTTGAACTTTCCCCTAGGTGTTTTCAACTATTTTTACAACTTTTTCAAAAAGTTGCAAAGTTCCTCAAGCTACTTTTGCAATTTTTACAAACTATTTACAAATATTCCTCTAATCCCTATCTAGCCCTATGGATGAAACCAAAAGGTTCCTAAAACATGACCTCAAACTCAAAACTCAACACAAATGTCCATTTAAAGGAATTTAACTACTTTCCACTGAACTTGACCTAGTATACTCAACAAGACAAGTTGAGAGTACTTAGAGCCTAACTTACACAACCTAACATCCTTTCTTCAAGGACATCACAAAAAATTAAAATTAAGACATAACTAATCACAAAAAAAAGAATTAGGTCTTCTACCCTAGTTGCTCCTGCATGACTTACAACATTCATTAACATTCATGCTAACAATATCCCCCTTTGTCATTGATGGAAACATAGATGAAAAATCATCTATTCCCATCTTATCACTGTGGCTCAATAATTTCCCCCATTGATATTTATTAATATATTTCTTCCCTCATCTTCCTATATCTTTCCCATTCAATCTTCTCTTAAGGTTTTGTGCTCAAGATTTTTTTATGTATATCTCTCCCCCATTAACATCAATGAAAAAGGTTTCAATATGTCAATTCTCAAAGTTCAATCATCTCCAATACAATCTACAAAAGTGCCTTAGTATAGAAAGATACTGTAGAAAACTCATGTCCTAGAGTCCATAATGACTTAGCTCAAGAAAAGATACTCCTCCATAGGAGAAGCATCGAGCATCCAATTCAAATAAGTATAGTGCTTTGATCATGTTGGACTGATGCATTCTTGTATCCATTACTCTAAAGAGGGTTGGGGAATGACCCCAAGTATATCTCTTAGATACTAAAAAGTATCCTTAGCCAAAGGTTTTGTGAATATATCTACTATCTTCTCCTTTTTATTAATATACAACAATCTGATTTCTTTTTTTTGCAACCTTATCTCTCTCAACATGATACTTTATTGTAATAGGTTTGGTCTCTGAATGTAATACTGTATGCTTTGACATGGTAACTGTACTTGTATTATCGCAATATATGATAATAGGCTCAGTAAATTCAATGCCAATATCCATCAAGATAATAAACACACATAATAACACCTGATTTGTTGACTATGAAAACCCTTGATAAGAGGGAAAACCCCAGTTGGAATGATGCCCACAAGATGATGTACTAATATAAAATTTCTTTGTGAAAGGATAGACCCTTCTAGAAGTCTTTTACAATGCAATTCATACATATGAGTCCCTATGAGGAGACTTGGATCCCTGCTAAAAGATCCCAACCCCGTGAGGAGTTGATGATAAACACAATGAAGATAGTTGAACCACTGCCCAAATTGCTTCAAGACTGTCTTCACTAAACAATCATCAGGATAACACATCCAAGGGTGAATTTACTAGAACAAAAAATCTCTTTTCATGTACAACTCCTTTGAAGTCCTTAACATGCCAACATCATCTTCTTCTCTGATCATACATATTTTGTATTCAAAGTTCGCACAATATCTCATTACCGTATGATACCCTTTTATATCCAAATAAACTTCCTTTCCTTTATACCAAGTCCTAATGATTATAGAGTCATCCAAAAGGCTTTCTCAATTTACATTTAATAATATAGGACATCAATAAGAATTTACAATACACATTACATTACATACTAAGCATGTCTTCAACAACATACTAACCTTGTTGAACTAATCTTGAACCTCACCAACAAAATAAATCTCAAATAATTATCACCAGTTCTTGGAAACTCTCACTATGAATAGTCTTCAATAAACTTCACATAACTCGAACATATCTTCATAACTTTTTCTATGCTTCTAACCACATAATCAAAACACATTTTTGAATTGTAATAAATCTATGAAAAACTCAATTCATTAGTATAAAACCTCACCAAATGAATGTGCCTGTAACTCTCTTAACTTTATTCAGAAATCATATATATTGGCATAAATGACAAACTTAGTCATGAATGTAACATATAAGAACTCAATCATCTCTAATCAACACCCAATATGCCCTGCTAACTGATTTTGATCTCCTAAATGAGTCATCTTGACTCACAACCAAGGCCTCCTCCCTAGACCTAATATGGATTCCTTTGAACCTTAACCAAGGGTAGTATAATCAACTCCTTCTCCCTTTTGATTAGGATCTACACTATCAACTTAATTTTCATACAACATTGAAACTACAAGGGTAGATTTCTCTTCATACACTCAAACATCTCATAGAATCTTTCAAGGTATGTCTTGTTCTTCTTCCATCATAATTGACTTGATCTTGAAGATTTAGAACCATAACTCACTCATACACCCTTTTGATTCAATAATTCTAGGAATAGACCTAGTGAATCCTTGTAGCCCTATCCAGTCACTTTTTCTAACCTAACTCTCAAATATCAAAAAATAACCTCAAAACTAAACTTGGATATGGATACCATTTTTGGAAATACACAATATTTTTAATGTGAGAGAGTTTCAAGCCCTCCATAGAGTACTTCAATAATCTTAGGGATCAGGTCCTTAAAAGTAGGGTAAATAGCCTAATTTTTAGGATCTCTTCTCACAACCAGATGAAATGGATTCACCGGCCTCTACCATTTCTTGTAGTGCTTCTTTAGGATATCAATACCATCCTCCAATCACTAGAATTTATTATTCAATCCTACCCTACAAACTAATGTCTCTGTTACTTAATTGTCCCTAGTTGGGCTATAGCCTATCTCACCTAGGGAAAGAGCTCAAAATCCACCATCTTCATTCCTAAACCTAAAACAAAAAGAAAAATAATGTATAGTGACCCCTTCATTTCACCAAGGCTCAAACCCTTTCCCTGGATGGAAATGGAATGGGATTCATTTTACTATATACAATCATGTCTGGTCCAATGAACACATAATAGGAAAAAGAATTTACATGCAATTATAAATGGAAAGTAAAACTAAATTCCTATCACAGTAAGATTTAAAAAACAATAAAAATCTCATTACATCAAAACCATACAGTATTGAATCCATCATTACTCCTCGAATAAGAACACAAGAAAAATACAATCACAATTCATTTTAAACACTTAGCTTAATTCATCCAAATGAAGGCTAACCCCTCTACATGATTACCAATGTCCTTAAATAGTTGAGGATCATTAGTTAAAAAATTGTTCACTGGTTTGTACCATCTCCTAGGTGTTTTAAACTATTTTTACAAATTTTTCAAAATTTTGTCAAGCAACATTTCAAAAGTTGCAAAGTTGCTCAAGCACTTTTTACAAAATATTTCTCTAATCCCTATCTATCCCTATGGATGAAACCAACAGGTCCTAAAACATGATCTCAAACTCAAAAATCAACACAAATGTCCATTTTAAGGACTTTAAATACTTTCCACTTAACTTGACCTAGTATACTCAACAAGACAAGTTGAGAGTACTTAGAGCCTAACTCACACAACCTAACATCATTTCTTCAACGAAATCACAAAAAATGAAACTACGACTTAACTAATCACAAAAAAAAAGAATTAGGTCTTCTACCCTAGGTGCTCCTGCACCACTAACAACATTCATTAACATTCATGCTAACAATCTCCCCCTTTGGCATTGATAGAAATATAGATGAAAAATCATCTAGTCCCATATTATCATTATGGTTCAATAATTTCCCCCATTGATATTTATCAATATATTTCTTCCTTGTCTTCCTATACTCACTCTTATACTCATGTCTTTCCCATTCAATCTTCTCTTAATTTTGTGTGCTCAAGATTTTTTATGTATATATCTCCCCCATTGACATCAATGAAAATGATGTCAATATGTCAATTCTCAAAGTTTAATAATCTCCAATACAATATGCATATGTGCCTTAGTATCAAAAGATACTATAGAAAACTCATGTCCAAGAGTCCATAATGACTCATCTCAAGAAGAGATACTCCCACATAGGAGAAGCATCAAGAATCCGGTCCAAATAAGTATAGTGCTTTGATCATGTTGGACTGATGCATTCCTATATCCATTACACTAAAGAGGGTTGGGGAATGACCCCAAGTATATCTCTCAGATACTCAAAAGTATCCTTAGCCAAAGGTTTTGTGAATATATCTACTATATTCTCCTTTGTGCTAATATACAAAAATGTGATTTCTTTTTTTGCAACCTTATCTCTCACAACATGATACTTTATTGTAATATGTTTGGTCTTTGAATGTAATAATGGATCCTTTGACATGCTAATTGTACTTGTATTATCATAATATATGATAAAAGGCTTAGTAAATTCAATGTCAATATCTATGAAGATAATAAACATACATAATAACACCAATTTTTTTACTATGAAAACCCTTGATCAGAGGGAAAACCCCAGTGGAAATGATGCCCACAAGATGATGTACTAATATAAAAGTTCCTTGTGAAAGGATAGACCTTGTTAGGAGTTTTTACAATGCAATTAGTACATATTATTCCTTGTGAGGATACTCTGGATCCCTGCTAAAAGATCTCAACCTTGTGAGGAGTTGATGATAAACAGAATGAAGACAACTAAACCGACTACCCAAATTTCTTCAAGATTGTCTTCACTAAACAATCATCAGGATAACACATCCAAGGGTGAATTGACTAAAACAAAAACTCTCTTTGCATGTGTATCATCTTAAAATGGAAGCATTTCCATGATAAGAGCATTTATCCCTTTGAGTAAGTGGTTTGGTGTCATGTCAAGTGCCTTGATTAAGTCTTTGCATGGATCTAGCAGTTTCCCCCTATTATGCTTCTATCCCCCTGTTTCCAGCCTCTTTCTAACAAACTTTATCTAAGAAATTAGAGAATAAATTTTTGGGTCAAGGAAGACCTTGACCCTGACCTAGGTCAAGGTCAACCTCAAATCTGACCTAGGGCAAAGTCAACCTCATCCCTGACCCTAGGTCCAAATTTTAGTTTCTGAAAGTTTCAGGATGTCGAGTTTTAGAAAGTTTCATTTTCCCACTTTTAGGTTAGCTGTTTTGGATTTTAGAATGGTAAACCCTTAAATTGCATTTAATCTAGGTCCATTTCTAGGGGTTAAGATTAATTGGGATTTAATTCTCCAATGTCAGCCTCTCTAGAAGTTTTTTCCCTAGATCACTATAAAAGGAAGCCTCCTCTCATTTTCTCCATCAAGTTTTTCAATCCAATTTTCATAAGCATTCACAATCAAGAAAGCAAGAAGGAGAAGGAAAGCAAGAAAACATTCATTCATCTTCAAGCCAAGCATTCAAGTAATCATCCATTCAAGCATTCATCAAGGATATCCATTGTTAGCTATTGAATGATTCAATCTCTTTGGAGGCCCCTTGAAGATTTCTCCATCCACATTCATCCAAGCCTCTTCCTATGCAAAGATACATTCAAGATTGGTGTTGAAGATCTAATGCCATTGATTTGAGACATCCTACATACATCTCTACATTCATTTGGAGCATCCCTACTTGTGGATTCAAGGATTCAAATCCTCCAGAAGGACTTCAACATAAGCAAGGTGAATAGTTCCATTAACTTTGTTTATACATATTACAATTTTAATTACATTTCAAGGTTGATTCCAAACTGGGGTATGACCAAGAAAACCGCTCATCTAAATAACAAAAAACCATTTTTCTTACAAATACAGGTACAAGGTAACGAATTAAAGTTCAGATCTAGATACCCTTTTCGACGAACTTCTGAGATCTGCGAATAGAATTTCCGTCAAAGATGTTTCAGGTTAGGGAAAACCTTCAGTGGGGGTTAAGATTATACCTCGCTATCTTGGTCAAACTTGGCCTGACCTTAGAAGGACAAATTTTTTTTGGGTTTTCTCTGTCTCAACATTTCCAGTTCGGAGAAGGTCGCAGAATTTCCTGAAACAATGCACAGACATCATAAATTGGTCTTTTTCAGATTTGCACTATTTTGAGGTTAGTATTTTCCTTCTATTCATTTAAGATTTCAAATACATACTTTCTATAGTAGATTATAGGATTTCCTCCTTTATTCATATTCTCCATTATTTGATTCATTTGTGCATTGATCACCTCTTTGTGATTAATCCATTTGGATCTTTCCTTTTAGGAATTTGGATTAAGGATAGGTCTTGTATTCCCCCTTTCATATCATACTATTCAACCCTATTCATGTTTTAATTCTATTCATTTTGGTGAACCCGACACACTTACCCTCTTTTCTTTTGTGGAATTAGATGCCCTATTGTGTTTTGTGGTGTTAGATTTCCCTTCATATTATCTTGTTGGCGTTAGATTTTTTTGGAAAGTTGGCTATACTAATGTATATGACTTTAAATAGTGTTGTCAATATGCAAACAAAGTCATATAGTAGTTTGGAGTCAGTGCACCTGATGAGAAGATCATAAATCAGTTAAGTATTGAAGACTGGACAATGTATAGAGTTCTTGTAGCTCAGAGCATCAGCGCACATGCGTACAAATAAATTATGGTATGTGCCCTAGTAGTTAATTTAGTTAGACTATATTCATGCTTAGTCTATGAGCGCATGATCAGATGTGCAAGTATGAGAAAGATACAATCAGTTGAAGTTGCACAGCCATTGTGTGCTAGTGAAGAATAGAGCATGAAGCCGACAGTCAGTATTTTGGTTTGCAGTTATAATGTAATGTTGTAAAGGCTATGCACCTATTGTAATTAGGCTGCCGACATGTATATATGTTTGATTGTAAACACGCTTAAGACAATTCGTTTGGAAGCATTGTATGTAATAGGTCTAAGGGCTGACCTAGTTGTTTATTTTGTATGCACATATAAATATAAGATGTGCCCATTGTATTCGGTATGGAAGTTGATAGCGAGTTGTGATAAGCAGAGCAGAAGTATGTAAAGAGTCAAGAAGATGTATTAGAGCTTTGCAAGAGGTTAAAGCATCAGCGCATCAAAGGAACTGATATGATAAGCAGTGTCACAGTGACAGTTGATCCAGCAGATATAGTGTGTATCTAAGATCAAAAGGTTGTAGCCTTCATCACTTGAGCAGTGAGCTCTAGGAAAGTGCATCGACTCCTCTAATAGGGATTATTGTAAATGACTTCTAACAGGGTTTGAACCTTAACAAGGTCTACTGTACTTAAAGCATTGTAAAGAAACTCCTAATAGGGTTAAGGATATTCTAACAAGGATTACAAAATACTAATACAGAATATTAGTGGGTGTCAATTCCCACTGGGATTTTTACCTATTTGGCTTTCCCCGTAACCATATTGGTGTCATGTGTTGATTTCATGTTTCATGTTTATGTGAATGTTTAATTCAGTACTTAAGCATTTAAGTTCAGTATAAATATTAAAGTGAAAAGTTAAAATACAGTGAACACTGATTCACCACCCCCCTCTTAGTGTTCCCATTCCTAACAATTGGTATCAGAGCTTTGGTCTCAGTAAAGGATTTTAACCACTTGAGGAGATCATGGACAAAGTAGAAATGAAACATCTAAAAAGGAATCTTGAGGCTGCTCTTGAAGACCTGGACAAATTAGAAAGAGAAATTGACAATTTGATTATTCATGATTCCAATCCTCTTATGGAGCAAAAATCTTCTCACTCATCTCATGATGAGGATGATGCTTTAAGAGTTCCTCCTAAACAAGTCCAAGAATTTTCAACTGAAATTGATAAAATGGGTAATTGGCTTATTCAAGAAAACCATAATCAAGATTTTATTCAAGCTATCGATGCTCTTAAGAAATTTCTTTGTGATAGTGATCAAGGTGTCAATCTGTTACATGATATTACTCATATCATTCATTCAAATGTTAAACCTTTAGCTTAAGAAGCTCAAGATTTAGGGTTGATTCCTCCTATCACTAGTGTAGAACTTTCTTTTGTTCCTTTACCTAGTATTTCTATCTGTACTGCTTTGGTGATTGTGATGGTTCCCTCTGTTCCTATGAGTGTTCCTCATGTGTCCCTTCCTACATCACAACCTTCTTATCATAATGGTCCTTTTACTTATTCTAACCCTCTTCCAACTATACTTCCAAGTGTTCCTCTAGTTGTGTCTTCTATTCATGTGGCTTCTTACACTCTACCTAGTGTTTCTAATATTGCTCTTCCTCCTATTTCTTCTAATGATTCAACAATCATCAGTTTGGCTCAAACTATGTCATCCTTACAACAACTTACATCCTTGACTCAAAATAAGTTTAGCATTCCTACATGTGACATGGGAAGTCCTTTGTCCTTAGACATCATTCATACTCCTATTCCTCAAAAAGTTGATATGCCTTGTCTTGAGAATTACAACGGAAAAGGAGACCTTGTTCATCATGTTAAAATATTTCAAATCCTTTGTAGTGATTATGCTCATGACCATAGGATTTTAGCCAAGTTGTTTGCTAGAAATTTTTGTGACAAGGCCTTACAATGGTATTGTTCCTTGCCTCCTTATTGTATTGACTCATTTCCACAACTTGCTAATGCTTTTATTCAATAATTTCAAAATAACATTGGTCCACAAGTGTCCTTGACTAATTTGATGCATTGTAAACAAAGTGCCAAGGAAAAATTGACTGAATTTATTGGTAGATTTAAGCATTTACATGCTTAGATTTCCTATCATGTTCCTGATATTGATATTCAACGTATGTTTATTTCAAATTTTCAAAAGGATATTAGAGATAAGATTATACTTACTGAATTTACCTCTTTTCAAGAACTTTGTGCAGCACTTCATCATTATCAATTACAAGTGAGCTAATTTGAGAGAAACGCTCTAATGGCTCCTATTCTAGTTGATAAAAATGATGTTGCTCCTAATCCAAATAGATTTCAAAAATTCAACAACTATGTCAAGATAAACAAATAAGTGAATGCAGTTGCTGATCAAGTTGTTGTTGCATCTCACAATGCCACTTCTGCATCCATTTCTTTTCGATTAAATCGTAAGTTTACTCCTCTTTCTAAATCTTTACATTCTATTATGAATAGGTTTTTAACTACTAATATGATTACTTTACCTCCTATTCGACTTCTTTTACCTACTACGATTGCATCTAAATCTTTTGATCCTAAAGCTTTTTATCAATATCATCGTCAGAATGGTCATGATACTGAGAAATATTATTCTTTAAAACATAAGGTTCAAGATTTAATTGATTCTAATGCCTTATCTATTGATAATCTTGATGGTAGTGGGAAAAAATTTGTCTCCCCTCTGGATCAAAATCTTCAAATCTATACAAATCCTTTACCCATGCATGATACTAATACCATTTCTTAGTCATCTTCTATGGATATTGTGTATCCCCACCTCAGCCTCAACCTCAGATTCAACCTCAAGTTCCATCTCAACCTCAACCAAAACCTAAATTGAAGACTCAACCTAAACCTCAACAACAACCTAAAAATAAAAGACCTCAGGAAATTTTGATTACCTTTGATCATTCTGAGACCATTAAAGCTTCTGATGGTCCCCTTTATATTTATGTTAGGATTTCTCAAATACTTACTCATGGTTTTCTTGTTGATCCTACATCCTTAGTCAATGTTATTACTGAAGAAAATATTTTTATGAAAAAATTTCAATGTAATTCTTATGATACATCGGATGTGTGGGTTCAAACTTGTAATGGTTTTCTTTATCCATCATTTGGTTCTAATAAGTTGTTAGTTGAACTTTGTGGTAAAATTGTGAACACTACCTTTGTTTTTGTTCCTACTTCTGATTAGTTTCAAGTTAAGCTTCACTTGCCATGGTTAAATTCCATGCATGTTGTTGCTTCACCTATCCATAAATATCTTAAATGTGTTCATGATGAATAAGTGAAGATGGTTAATCATATTTTATATCAACCTTCTAGGCCCAGGGATTGTGCTACTCTTGACTTCTTTTGGCCTTCATTACCTAATTCATGTCCTTCTCGACCTAATAATCATTTTTTCTCATATCAAGCCTATAAGCATCATAAGATTCTCAAATTAAGTGTACCTTTGATGGATCTTAATCACGGTCTTTTTCCTACACCTTCCATACCTTCCTTAACTATGGCTTCTACATATGTTAATCAAGATCCTACTATTGCTTATCAATCAACTGATAATCCTATAGAGGTTGTGAAGGATCCTATAATTTTTCCTCCTAGTTCTCAACATATTTCAAGTAAAGAAAAATGTAATCTATCTACTAATGAACATCATAAGAAGCATCGTGCTCAAGCTAAAACTCATAATTCTGTTCTTCAAAATTCTTTACTTTCTTCTAATAAGCCTATGTGTGATGTTGTTACTAATAATGATGTTAAGATGCATGATTATGATAATTCTATTCGTATTTTAGATCCTATTTTGATTAATCTAGATGAAGAAGATACTCTTGACGATGTTAATGATTAATATGAGACTATTGACATTGACATTGATTTACCTAATATGCTTTCATCACAATTAACACTTACACCTAGTATCCAACATTGTGATTCTCAAGAGGATCCTTGTTTGGAACTAGCTATCATTCCTATTGTGTTAGATATAGTCCCTCTTGTGATTTACCCACCTTCCCTAAATGATATAGAACGAGATGGGGAGAGTAGGTGACACACTTGATCAGCTTTCCCTTCATGGTAACTTTTTTGTGTGTTTGCCTCTTGTACTGTGCTTCTCCTGTGATGTGTTTGCTAAATGCTGTTAGATTCTTTTATACAACCCTTGTTGTTTTGTTGTTACAAGGTGATAAAGGAATCAAAATTATTGTACAATTCCTCTATATTTTGTTTCATGTTATGTTTTACATATGCTATTGTTCGTAAATGTTTCCTTGTATAATTTGCTTGGATCCAAGACTTGGTAGCACTAAATCTTTTTGGTCTCCAGGTCATGGTCTAAAAAGATTCTTCTTCATATATCATATGCGATCTTTCCTCCTTTGTGATTGTAGTTCTACTTTCTTTGGGGAATGATGTCAATTCATTTTCAATAGTATCATATATATATATATATATTATCCTATGATCATACTGACCCCATGGCAGGTAGATCCCTTATGTGTTCTCTGTATGTTTATGTGGTATTTCCCTTTATTTGTCTTCATTTGGGGGCATCGCGTAGTGGAAATGTAATCAGTGGATTTGTTTATGTTTATGTTAAAGCCATTGCTCTTGTTAAAGTGTTAGCAATGAATTTAATGTGGAGGCATATGCTCTGCCTACCTATTGAACACACACACTTTTCGATACACATATATTATTTTCAAGATACTTTTCTCCCTTTTTAGATTAGTGACTAATCCTTAAAGCATGGATTTATATTTTAGGGCCTCTTGATCCCTCCAATTTCAAATTTTTGATCCCTTAAGGTTGAAGGTGTCCTTAAGACTAGATCTCTTTTATTTTTGGCTTTGCTCTTATGGAATAGAATATTCTTGAGGGTGAATTCTTGATGGGTTGACTAGTGAGTAGCCACATTCAATAGGCGGTTCAATTCCATCTTTCCAGTTGTGTCATTTCCTTGTGTGGTTCACAATGGGACATAAGTTCTCATTGGGCGAGGTAATCATACCCCCTCTCTCTCTCTCTCTAGAGATGTCTCTCTTATTGTGATCTTGGAGTTGATGAAGACTTGAGTCCCTAGGGGCTTGAGGATCTCTTTGACCCTTTGATTTTAATAAGATTATCTTTTCATTATGATCTCCTTTACTAAGAGTTTGCATCAAGTCCATACTCTTGCTAAAGTGGGGGCTTAATGTATCATCTTAAAATGGAAGCACTTCCATGATAAGAGTATTTATCCCTTTGAGTAAGTGGTTTGGGGTCATGTCAAGCACCTTGATTAGGTCTTTTCATGGATCTGGTAGTTTCCCCCCTATTTTGCTTCTCTCCCCTATTTCTAGCCTCTTTTTGACACACTTTCTTTGAGAAATTGGAGACTTTGACTTTCTGGGTCAAGGATGACCTTGACCCTGACCTAGGTCAAGGTCAACCTTGACTCTAACCTAGGGAAGAGTCAACCTCATCCTTGACCCCAGGTCCAAATTTCAGTTTCTAGAAGTTTCAAGATGTCAGGTTTTAGAAAGTTTCATTTTCCCACTTCTGAGTCGGCTATTTTAGATTTTGGAATGGTAAACTCTTAAATTGCATTTAATCTAGGTCCATTTCTAGGGGTTAAGATTAATTGAGATTTAATTATCCAATGTTGGCCTCTCTAGAAGTTTGTGCCCTAGATCACTATAAAAAGAAGCCTCCTCCTCTCATTTTCTCCATCAAGTTTTCAATCCGATTTTTATAAGCATTTGTAATCAAGAAAGCAACAAGGAGAAGGAAAGAAAGTAAGAATTCATTCATATTCAAGACAAGCATTAAAGTAATCATCCATTCAAGCATTCATCAAGGAGATCCATTGTTATCTATTGAAGGATTCAATCTCTTTGGAGCCCCCTTGAAGATTTCTCCATCCACATTCATCCAAGCCTCTTCCTATGAAAAGATACATTCAAGATTGGTGTTGAAGATCTAATGCCATTGATTTGAGACATCCTACATACATCTCTACATTCATTTGGAGCATCCCTACTTGTGGATTCAAGGATTCAAATCCTCCTCAAGGACTTCAACATAAGTAAGGTGAATAGTTCCATTTACTTTGTTTATACATATTGCAATTTTAGTTAAATTTCAAGGTTGATTCCAAACTAGGGTTTGACCAAGGAAAACCCCCCATCCAAACAACAAAAATCCATTTTTCTTGCAGATATAGGTACAAGACAACGAATTGAAGTTCAGATCTAGATACCCTTTTCGGAGAACTTCTGAGATCTGCAAATAGAATTTTTGTCAGAGTTGTTTCAGGTTAGGGACGACCTTTATTGGGGGGTAAGATTGTGCCCTAGGGTAAGATTGTGCCCCTCTATCTGGGTCAAAGTCGACCTGACCTCAAAAGGACAAAAGTTTTCTGGGTTTTCTCTGTCTCAGCATTTCCAGTCCAGAGAAAGTTGCAAAATTTCCTGAAACTATGCACAGACATCAGAAATCAATCTTTTTCAGATTTGCACTATTTTGAGGTTAGTATTTTCCTTCTATTCATTTAAGATTTCAAATACATACTTTCTATAGTAGATTATAGGATTTCCTCCTTTATTCATATTCTCCACTATTTGATTCATTTGTGCATTGATCACTTCTGTTTGATTAATCCATTTGGATCTTTCCTTTTGGGAATTTGGATTAAGGATAGGTCTTGTATTCCCCTTTTTATATCATACTATTCAACCCTATTCACATTTTCATTCTATTCAACACATACATTTCCTTTGAATTCCTCAACATACCAACATCATCTTCTTCTCTGATCATAAATATTTTGCATTCAAAGCACGCACAATATCTCATGACCACATGATGCTATTTTACATCCAAATAAACTTGTAAGATTTGATGAAAAACAAATCTATTAAGCCCAAGAAACGTACATGCAAAAACCTGTCACAAGGAAGAAATCTGTAGGAAACAAACAAGGGTTTTGCTCTAACAATATGAAAGTTTATTATCACCAGCCAAAAGAATGAATGAAAATATACAAAGGATCAATCCTTATAGAAGGAGATCAAAAAACCTAATGGGAAACCCTAATAGGTAAATAGGCATTTAATAATTAGATTTAATTATTATATGACTAATGCAAGTGAATAAAGTGAAATCTTAAGAGGTAACAAAGTTAATTTAATCAATATAATTAAATTAATTATTTACTCTAACACCCCCCCTTAAGATGAGCAACAATGCAGCTACAAATAATGCAAGAAAGATGCAAAAGAACTACAATGTTGAATGCAAATTTGGGTCCCGGCAACATGACCTGATGAGGTACCCAATCACAACCAAATCTCAATGAAATAGAGAAACAAGGAAAACCACATGGGAAAAACCCTACTCCAAAAGAGATAGAAAGATGTGAAAAGAAGAAAAAAATAAAGGAAGGTAGGCCTCAATGAGACCCCCCAAGGACAACTTCCTTCACCCCAAGCATAGAATGTAGTTGAAGATACCGCGGGGATGAAAAAGGCTTAGTGAAGATGTTAACAACCTGCTCCAAAGTGGGAACATACTCCAAGCTGAGAGAACCATCCTAAATTAGCTACCTGATGAAATGCATATGGATCTCAATGTGCTTGGTCCACTGATGCTCAATTGGGTTACGAGAAATATGAATGTTATCAGGAGGAAACCCAAACTCTATCATCAATACTTGATACTTTTCCACTATAGATGATAATGCAATAATAGTCTGATTCTTGCAAGACCATGTGATACGACCTGAACCAAGACAAAAAAAAGAAGCTAGAAGTAGACTTCCAACCATCTATATCAATCAGTGTCTATGAAACCAAAAATTTGAGGATCTCCTGATGTATAATGAATGCCATATGAAGTAGTGCCCCGAATGTACCTCAAAATACATTTGGCAGCTTGCCAATGCTCTCATGAGGATCATGGGAGAATCGAGAGACAATGCCAATCGCAAAGGAAATGTTTGGATGAGTGTGTGCCAGGTACAAAAAACTACCCATAAGTCTCTTGTATAAGGTGGAGTCCATTGAAGGAGTAGAGAAAGTGGTAGACAAAATAACACCTGGCTGAAAAGGAGTGGGAGAAGGCTTGCAATCAAGCATGCTAAATCTATGAAGCATGTCAAGAGCATACTTCTACTGGTGTATGGAAATCCCATTTGAAGACTAAATAACCTATAGGCCCAAAAATTAGTGCAGAATTCCAAGATCTGTCATCTCAAACTGCTCCATCAATGCTCTCTGAACACTCTGAATCATAGAACATGAACTACCTGTGATGATGAGATCATCAACATACAACACAAGTATCACAAGATCAGCCCCATGATACTGAATGTATATTGTAGGATTAGAATGATAGCGGGTGAAGTATGAGGCTAGCAAGAAAGAGTCCATATTCTCATACCAAGCTCGAGGGGCTTGTTTGAGACCATATAATGACCTTCGAAGTCTACACACAAGAGAAGAGTCCTACACAAAACCCTTAGATTGTTCCATATAGATCTCCTCATGTAGATCCCCATGCAAGAATGCACTCTTTACATCCATCTGATACACTGTCCAACCCTGTGAAGCTACAAGAGAAAGTACCAAGCAAATAGAATTCATCTTGGCGATAGGAGAAAAGGTCTCAGAGTAATCAATACCTTACACCTATGAAAATACCTTCACAACAAGATGTGCCTTATATCAATCAATAGAACCAACTACAACATACTTGGTATGGTACACCCACTTGCATTGAACTAGCTTTCTTCTTTTCAGAAGAGTGCAAAGATCCCAAGTGTGATTCTTCATCAAAGAAGAGTACTCCTCATCCATAGCCCTATCCCACTCAAGATGTCCTATCACCTCTGAAAACTTCAAAGGGTCATTTGAAATAGCATGACTCGAAATATCAATACCAAATCATTGAGCACGAGTACGACGGGTATCTGAAGGATCTCCTACCAAAGAACCAGCAACACAGATTGTATCCCGAGCTCACTTGGGCACACATGAAATATCTGGTGGAGGAGAGGAAGGTGGATCATCATCTAAATCATCATCAGAGGATATAGAATCATCAAGAGGAGAAGAGGAAGTACTAGGCAGTGAGGGAGAAGTTGGTGATGGAGGCTCCATCTGAGGATAGCGCTCATCAAACTGGACATCTTGCCAAAACAAGACCTCTCTAGAATCAGGATCAAACAACATGTACACCTTCATATCCTCACATTATCCAACAAATATTAGTGGTTAGCGCTTCCTCTCCATGGCTTTCCTCTGAGCATCTGGAATAAATGCCCAAGCCTCACTACCAAACACTCAAAATGTAGAAATATCAGGCTTGACATGGGACCAAGCCTCCTTAGGAGTCAAATGTCATAATGCCTCATGAGGCATCTGATTCTGAATGTAGTTGGCATAATTCACTACCTCTACCCAAAAGGAAGGCTGCATATCTCAAGACTATATCATACAATTGGCCATCCCCCGCAATGTTTTGTTCTTTCTCTCAGCAACACCATTCTGCTAAGGGGTATGGGGAATTGTTAGTTGATGCAATATACCATGCTCAGTCCAAAAATCATGAAAATATTAATTCACATATTCCTTGCCATTGTTAGTGCGTATTTGCCTAATAGAAAGACCAAACTACTTCTCCACAAATGTCTTAAAGACTCAAAATGAATCAAAAACATCAAACTTGTACTTCAAGAAGTACACCCATTTGCGTCTAGAGAATTCATCAATAAAGGTGAGCACATAACAAGCACCAGAAAAAGGAGTGGGAAATGACATGAGATCGCTATGTATCAACTCCAATGGTACCTTAGCAAGTGAAGATCTACCTGTTGGAAAAGGATTTCTATGATGTTTTCCAAGTGCATAGCCTCGACAAAAACCATCAATGCAAGAGATCTGAGGAAGCCCAATCACTAACTCTTATGTACTCATATGTTGAAGATATCTATAGTTGACATGGCCAAAACGCTCATGCCAAAGCTTTCTCATTGTGTCTACATAAGCAACATGAGAAACACCTATATAATCAGAGCTCTCAAAGCCATAAAACTTGTATAAGTGATACTCTGAATCGACACTCCCAATAGCAACAGCCAAATCAAGCTCATGGAGGTCTCTAATAACTACATCATGTGGTGAGAACTCAACTGTCTTACCAGAACCAGAATGGAAAATCTGATAGACAAACATGAGGTTTGTAGAAATGACACGAACCAAAAGAACATCCTATATAGATCCACCATCCAATAAAATAGTACCAGAACTTGTAACTGAAAGTTGTGCTTAGTCACCAACTACAATCTGTGTAGTAGCACTCTGAGAAAGTGAGGTAACCAAACTAGGTGTGTGTGTGTCATATGGTGCGAAGCACTTGAATCAATAATCCAAGTAGCGGTGGAAGATAATGCTCGTGCAAAAAGAGCATGGCCTTTCCCTGTGGGAGTAGGTGAAGGCTATGGAGAAGTAATACTATGCTACTGCAAGGCTTCCTCTAGAGCCTCAAGATGTTTCCAACACCTAGAAACTAGATGCCCTTCCTTGCCACAAAAACTACAAGGTTCACCTATGAACTTCTTAGTCTTGGAGGAAGACTCACCAGACTTAGAAGATTTACCCTTAGGACTGGATTTCTTAGACTTTGTTTTCTGAGGTGGCTTGGAGGAATTATCACTACCAATTGAATCTATTTTGTGCTTTTGCTTCTTCTTTTGTGTCCCCTTAGAAGTCTAAGCAACTAAAGCTTGGTTCTTAGTCCCAGATAAAGAATCCAACTGTGTGAGCTTGGCTGGCTCTCTAGTCAACTAATCATAGAACACCTCAAAAGTGGGCATATGGAATCTCTGACCCAATGCATCCATGGTAGAGTGGAAGGTGGAGGATAAAATATGAAAGTTTCCCCGAAGCTTTGACATAATCAGGTAGATACACTCTGTGTAAGTCTTAACCTTTCCACATCCCTGTAATAAAGACCTCTATTGATTGAACTTCATCAAGAAGTCCTCAATGGATGGAAAATGATATGGTATAAGAGAGGTAAGCTTTGCCTCAATCTGAAGTGCTTTGAACTCATTCACTATACCAAACAAGGTGTTCAGCTTCATCCACATAGCTAGAGGGGTATTGCACCCATCAAGATGAAACTGTAGACTATCTGATACATGTAAAGAAATCAACCCCATTGCCTCATCCATCTTGTTCCTATGTTGCATGACCTCAAAAGGCCTCTGTAAAACTGGTCGCACTACATCTAAACAAGACCACAACCCTTTTGACCGGAGAAGCTATGTGATCAGGGATTTCCATGTGTGATAGTTATGAGGTGTTAGAAGTTCTAGACAAGAAGAGGTCTCGGCCATTTTTTTGGAAGGGAATTTGTTTTGACATAATTTCAAGTTTACTGAAGTAAATTATAGAAAGCAAGAAATAAAACACCCCCCACAATTCAATAAACTGAACCCTGGAAGCTAGAAACAATTGCTTACAATGAGAGAAGAAAAAATCTTCAAATGAGTATCATGTGTACCTTTGAATTTTTTTGATGAAAATATCCATAGATCTAGATAGAAATCACAGGTAAAAAATATTTCAAGTCAAAGTACGGTGCCCGCAAGGGTTTGAAGTTCTACCTTTTCAAATTTGCCAATGTAGACGTCGGCTCATTCACGACAAACAAAGGAATATGGTGCAGGTCTGGTAAATGACACCAAGAAGGACACCACTATAAACAGCACCAAGAAGGACACCCCCCAAAAATTCCCTTTCACATGTAGCGCTTATAAAAAGTGCTATTTTTTTTTTTGCAGGCAAAAATGAAACAAAAAATAACGTCCTATAGAGAATACCAGATCTGAAAACTATAACCAAAACCTCTCAAATTAGTTGAAAAATCACAAATTTCTTCTGTCAAACCCGTGCTCCTTTTTTCTTCAAACATGAACAAGCTACAATAGATCTTGTTCTGATACCATGTAATATTTTATGAAAAGCAAATCAATTAAGCCCAAGAAACTTGCATGCAAAAACCTGTCACAAGGAAGAAATCTATAGGAAACAAACAAGGGTTTTGCTCCGACAATATAAAATTTTATTATCATTAGCCAAAAGAATGAATGAAAATATACAAAGGATCAATCCTTATAGAAAATGATCGAAAAACCTAATGGGAAACCCTAATAGGTAAATAGACATTTAATAATTAGATTTAATTATTAAATGACTAATGCAAGTGCATAAAGTGAAATCTTAAGAGGTAGAAAAGTTAATTTAATCAATGTAATTAAATTTTTTCTTTACTCTAACAAAACTTCATTTCCTTTATACCAAGTCCTAATGATTATTGAGTGCCCCAAAAGGATTTCTCAATTTACAATTAATAATATAGGATATCAATAAGAATTTACAATACAGGTTACATTACATGTAAACACTTCCATAAGAATATTAATTTGTAGTTGACTCCCAAAGAAGTAACAGACTTCACATCATCCACAAGTCTTCATGGAATGCAAAGTAGTTTCTACCATGTTTATCCAAGCATCCTAAACATGTATTCAAAAATATACTAACCTCGCTAAACTAGCTTCAACCTTGCCAGAACAAGAAATCTCAAATAACTGTCACTTGTTTAGGTGGAAACTTTGACTGTGAATAGTCTTCAGTAAACTTCACATAAATCAATCATATCTTCATAACTTTTTCTACGCTTGTAACCACATAATAAAAATATGTTCCTGAATTCTAATAAATCTTGGAAAAACTCAATTCATTATTATAAAACCTCACCAAATGAATATGTTCCTTTAACTATGTTAACTCTGTTTAGAAAGCATATATATTGACATGAATGAAAAAATCAGTCATGAATGTAACATATAAGAACTCAATCATCTCTAATCAACTTCCAATTTTCCCTACTAACTGATAGGGATCTCCTAATTGATTCATCTTGACTTGCAACCAAGGCCTCCTTTCTAGACCTAATAAGGTTTCCTTTGAACCTTAACTAAGGTTAGAATACTCAACTCCTTCATTTTGATTAGGATCTCCACTATCAACTTGATTTTCATACAACATTGAATCTACAAAGGTAGATTCCTCATCACACACTCAAAAATCTCACAAACTCTTGAAAGGTAGGTTTTGTGCTTTTTCCATCACAATTGACTTTTTCTTGAATATTTAGAACCATAAATCACTCATACACCCTTTTGATTTAATCATTCTAGGAATAGACCTACTGAATCCTTGTAGCCCTATCCAGTCACTTTTTCTGACCTAACTCTCAAACTTCACAAAACAACCCCAAAACTGAACTTGGATCCGCATACCCGTTTGGAAATTACAAAATATTTTTAAGGTGATAGAAATGGATTCACTAGAATCTGCCATTTCTTGTAGTGGTTCTTTGGGATCTCAAGACCATCCTCCAATAACTAGAATTTATTATTTAATCCTACCCTGTAAACTAATGTCTCTATTACTCAATTGTTCCTAGCTGGGCTATAGCTTAGATCTCCTAGGGAAAGAGATCAAAATCCACCATCTTCATTCCTAAACATAACACAAAAATAAAACTAATGTATAGTGACCCCTTCATCATTTCACCAAGGCTCAAACCCTTGCCATGGGTGGAAATGCAATAGGAGTCATTTTACTATATACAGTCCTTTCTAGTCCAGTGAACACATAACATGGAAAATAATTTATATGCAATTAAAAATGAAAAGTAAAGCTAAATTCCTATCACACTAAGATTTAAAATAATAATAAAATCTAATTACATTGAAACCAAAGAGTATTCAATCCATCATTACTTATGGAATAAGAACATAAGAAAAAAATAGTCACTGTTCATTGTAAACACTTAGCTTAATTCATCCAAATGAAGGCTAACCCCTCTATATATAGTTTCCAATGTCCTTAAATAGTTGAGGATCATCAGTTACAGAATTCTTCACTGGTCTATACCGTCCCCTAGGTGTTTTCAACTATTTTAAAACCTTTTTCAAAGAGTTGTCAGGCAACATTTCGAAAGTTGCAAAGTTTCTCAAGCAACTTTTGCACTTTTTGTAAAAATTTTAAAAAATATTTCTCTAATCCCTATCTATCCCTATGGATGAAACCAAAAGGTCCTAAAAAATGACCTCAAACTCAAAACTCAACACAAATGTCCATTTTAAGGACTTTAACTACTTTCCACTCAACTTGACGTAGTATACTCAATAAGACAAGTTGAGAGTACTTAGAGCCTAACTTATGTACACACTAAATAGTGCAGTTCTCTAAGTCATTGCTTCCAAGGGAATCCATGAATGGGAAACCTTAGAAAGAAACCTAGAGCTCCCTATGCATGGAGTTGCAAGGATATTTTAAGATTGCTCTCAGCTAGAGCTATAAAGCTTATGACCTTGCTAGTCAACCACACAATGAGAGATTCAATGAAGACAAGGGCAAGAATGCCAATATCCTCAAGAATCAAAATGAAATGCAATGCTATAATAGAAATGAAGATGCGAGCTAAATTAAGATGAATATGCAAGCTAAGCTATGGAAAGGAAATATGAAAGTATTACAAAACCCTCCTAATTAGGCTATGTGAATCAATCTAAAGTATAAAGGAAACTAAGCTATGTATGCCATGATAATGAAACTAAAATGCAAGGATGAAACTAAGATAGAATGTAAATGTAAAAGCTAGGAATGCTCCAAATCTCCAAAGCTCCAAAGTCCCCTAGCAAACCTACAGCATAACATTAGTATTCAAAAGATTGATCCTAAAATGAGAAGAGAGCTCTTCTTTTATAGGAAATGAGAAACAACAGATGATGGAGATTAAGAGGCAAAAGATTTAATCAAGGGTGGGGCTTGAAAGAGGAGAAATCCATGTGCACAAATATCCTCCAATGAGAAATTAAGAGTTGACTTTTGTGTCCATATGAGATAGAAAGACCTTTTTCTCTTTTTATAAAATAAGAATGATGCCTTATTTGTGCAACTTACGATAAGAGGAAAAGTGTGGACTTTTTATTAAAGGAAAAGGGAGGAAATATTCCTTATAATTAAATAAAGACTTAGGATAAAATGGTTATCAATGGAATAAAACCAAATAAATGATTAAATTAGGACTTGATCAAAGAAATTGATATTAAGCTAAAAATGTTGATTCAGAAAATTGATAAATTACTGAATGGGGGCCCAAAGTCTAGGCGACCATTTTAGGGTGCATACATTTGCCCCTCTTTGACTAATGTGAGGTCGACTTAGGATCAAATGCAGTCAAAGAATGGAATTGAAGTGTGAGATCGATTTGGGATCACAAAATAACCTAGATGTGTGTTCGATGGATGGGAACACATCAGGACAAGGATAAGCTGAAGCTAAAAAGACAAAACCAATACACTTGTAAATAGGAGATCGTCGAGTCTCAAATAGGAGATAAGAATCTCAAGCTAAGCTGATTGATATAGCTGAATCCAAGATTGAAGTTTGATAGGTACTGCCCCCTTGGTATCAAAATCGAAGTCAAGTAGAGGAGAAACAGTAAATTTGATCAAATCACTAGAAATCATAATCAAAGATGAAGGAAAATAGAATAACCATCAAGTAGCGAAGATATGCCCCATTTTGACTAGGTTTGACTAAGAAAGATATAGGATAAAAATGAAGTCAAACCTTAGAGAGATGAAGTGAAGGGGATGAATGGAAGACTAGAAGGTTGAAAAAGATGGAGATAAAGATGCCCCAACAAAGATCAAAGAGTTAGGACTCGAATGGTCAGCCAATTGCGTAGAAGAAGGAGAAAATTTTGAAATGCAATTTTTACTATCAATATAAACTCAAATTTTGATTTTGATCCTGAAAATAGATCTAGGACATCGAATTAGCTAGGGGTGCAATTTTCACGCAATTTTGAGGTGTTTTGAAAATTAGGTCAAAAAGTCAAAATGCTATAAAAGGGGGTAAAAATGTCATTTTCAAAATCATTTGTCTTTAGTGATTTTGAGAACCTTTAGAGCTCTGAGAGAGAAAATGACCTAGCAAGCAATGATTCTAGTCCACAGGCATCGGTTTGAGCGCGATCGGTTGCACAACTGACCTCCCCAATATGCTGCCGCAGTGAGTTTTAGAAAAACTTCTCTTTTTGGAGTCATCAATGAGCTTTTAATGTATTTTAAACACATTTTCAATTTTTTCAAAAATTTCAAATTTAAACTCAGGCAAAAGTTTGTGCGATACTTTAAAAGTACCGCACCCTTTGATAATCTTTGTCATGCGATACTTCGCAGGTCCAAAAAGTATCGTCCGATCGTTAAATCTAGTGTCGCACGAGACTGGACGAAACATCGTGCGATCCTTAGCAAAGTATCGCCTTGGCAAATATTATCGCACTACTATTGAAGAAAGTATCTCATGATACTTTGTCAAAAAAAATAGTGTCGCATCAGTTTAAGAAGAAATATCACATGTTTAAAATTTTGAGCGATATGACATGGGTCTAGACAATTTTTGCGTTTAAGTTTTCTTGTATTGATTTTAATCATCCATCATGATATGTTCTAACATCTAGATTAGGTTTATGGTTTTCAAGAGGCATTCTCGACACTGCTTATTAGAGCGTCATGAGTGACTAGGCTACGCTATGTCAAAGATCTCGATGATCCTGGAAAGGATGATCTAGCGAACATGGGATTTGGGTTCCTCCTTGATATACCCCATATTTAGGAAAATCATGGGTTGTTGACTGCTCTGGTTGAGAGGTGGCACAACGAGCACAACACCTTCCATCTACCTACTGAAGAGGCTACGATCACATTGGAGGATGTCTATCAGATCTTATGAGTGTCTAGTCATGGATCTAGTGAGTATAATCATGTTTCTAGATATTTAGAGATGTAATGTTTCCATATGATAAGAAACTGACATGTTTTTTTTTGGGCACAGGTATATTATCATCAGGATCTGACTGAGGGTCAACAGGCCATCCAAGACCTGTTCCATGATGTTACAATTATTGACATGCACCTTAGTTGGGATTGGCTGATGGAGGAGTACGGTAGGGACTTCCCAGTGCCTTGTATAGTTTGTTCTATTGTTGCACAGGCCCTCATTACTGACAGGAGTCAGAAAGGGTTTCCACTGGGATGGGGTAGGTTAGTAGTTGATCTGGTAGCACATCCACGTTGGTTAGCATGGGGCCCAACCATCTTGGCCAATATTTATCATGAGCTTCACGAGATAGTATATCGTGACATCAAGACATGGGCATGTGGTGCAGTTTTGGCCCAGGTATGGGCGTGGGAGCATATCGTTGTAGTGCACCCACATGTATAGTCGAGGGAGAAGAGGCACCCTTATATTTTTAGATATACAGGTTTTATCAGCCAACCTCATAGCTGGGATTTGACATATTACCGGAGGCTTCTTGATGAGCTGACATCATTCATGTGGAGGCCATACAAGGCTTGCAAGCAGTGGAGTGATCGAGAGCGGGAGCTGGGGTATATGTTGTGTAGCCAGCCACTAGTAGGGTGGCATGCGGAGATAGTGGAGAGATTTTTTATCACTCAGGTCTGGAGATAGAAAAGGGTATCCACAGAGACTACCACATATGCCCAGGCTAGGGATGAGGAGGGACAAGGGTAGCTATTTATGCTGGACTACCAGCAGGCAGTACAAGACACAATAGCGCTACGCAGGGAGCCCTGGGATTATCTCCCAGATATGGCAGATGTAGGAGCAGATACAACATATAGGACAAAGCACCGGTGGCACCCATTTCCCAGGTTCACTATGCCAAATGCAGCCCCATAGGCATAGGGCAGAGACAAGAGTGACAGAGACAGGGATGATGGAGGGGATGGAGGAGGGGGAGGAGAGAGAGGACAAATCTCTAGATTAGGTGGCTAGAAATGGTCATGGAGGCATAGATTAGTGACCCGTGAGGATGCGGCAAGAGTAGCACGCTGACGAGGAGATGCAAGACAGGATCAGCCTATCGGGAGAGGGGATGATCTCAGAGTTCAGATACAAGTTCTCAAGATAGAGAACCAACAGCTGAGGACCACTATTGCTATGTGGGATCAGTAGGTGGTAGATCTATGAGCTGAGATAGAGCGATGGGAGAGATCGGCATAGGTAGACACAACACAGATTCAGAGGGAGGTAGCACAACCTACTTATTATCATGGTCTCTATATATAGGTTGTACCTAAGGGACAAAGATCTCCTCCCTACTCTGCGATAGTGGGGAAATCTGACATGGTACCAGAGAGTGGCAACACCACCTCCACTACCACCACCACCTCATGATGGGGTGAGTCAGGCTTAGGATTAGGATGTTTAGATGTTTATACATATCATGAGACTTTGATCCAGATTTTGGGATCTCACATTTTGTATATTGTATCATGACATTTATATATGAGATTTATTGGATGTTTGACATATCTTGTGTTTGTCTCACTTGTGATGGATTTTTTAGCTTTTATATTGTCTTGTCATATTGCCTCAAAAATGTATGTTGTATATGCTCATGTGTATTCTCTCTCATAGATGTATGTTTGATTCTTGTGTTATGATATAGACTCGTGTTTTTGAAAATGAGCTTTTTAGGATATAGATATGATGATAAGATTAACTCCCTGTGATGATCGAGAAGAACGGAAAAGATGAGTGTAGTTGACCGACTAGTCCGTGAAAGATAAAAGGAGACCTCTCTCTATATGCAAGATTGAAAACTAATCTAACATGAACCTAAAAATGCAAGCTACTATGAAAGTGGTTGACTTGCAAGGTCACAACCCCAGTAGACTCTAATAATCATCATCGAGCTTTATTGGTAGCGTCATAAGATCCTTTGTATTATTTGGCCTAAAAAGTATGGACCAAAAGAAAGCTTGAGAAGAATGGGTATGTGAAAATTGACAGCTATGGTGATATCTCTTTCATCGTTAGTGGAACCACCGAGAAATTGACGATGGATTTCTTGATAGTGCTCAACCAAGATGGATTATGTGTTAGTTACCTCATTTTTATCAGAAATAATTTATCGTTTGTATTATCTGGCCTAAAAAGTAGGGAGCCCTTGAGGAATCCTAACCCTAATTATTATGAGGTATTTTATGTGAATGAAGAGAGGGAATACAAATTAGTCGTAATTACTATAAAAATGGTGTTTATATGGTCATATTCTCATTTCAATCAGGACTGAATGCGATTCAAGCTCTGACCCATTTGGTGTTGCTCAATATTTTTCCAATGCAGTGGAGTTTTTAGGAATGGAAGCAGTCACGGTGGACAATTTGGTCACTTATTGGAGTAGAAAAATTCCCAATTCAGATGCATTTACTAATTTGGGGGTGCTTCCTTACGACATTGGAGTGGCCATCTATTGCTTTAAAGGCATGGGCATGGTGGTGTTGCTTAAGCTTGTTGCTAATAAGAAGCACAGATTTGGGGGAATTTTGGCTCTTGCTCTGTTTCTCTCTACTCCAGTCTATGGGTGTTTTGGGGTCTTGGGCTACTGGCATTTGGGGTACATACAGGGAGATCATTACTCTAAATTTGGGGAAGAATTTGAAGATAGATCTGGTGTAGATGGAGCTCTACTTCAACTTTTTCTTCACCTTTTCTCTGATGATGAAGCTTGTGAATGAGGTGGTGGAGAGAAGATTCAATAGAACCCAATACTCTTTTCTGTTGAGGCCTCTCTGTGTCCTTTTCACTACCTGTTCATGAAAATCTTTGTAGATTTTTTGTCTCTAGTGGGCAACAGTGTGTGTTGTGTGCTAGGTTTTGTATTACTCATAAATTTGCACTTGATTTCTTGCATGAGGGAAGGTCCATGGGTGCTTTATGTGCTTATTGATATTATCATCTGTGTTGGTTCTCTATTTGTCATCTCAGGACTCTCGTCTACCAAATACATCTTCTACATATAGTTAGACAAGTTCTGTCCCTACTCTTCACTGCTCAAGTTGGCTGAAGAGTGGTAGTTCATTAAGCAACTATCATTTCAAAAGTAATGAAAAAAATAAAAACTAAATTTTCTGACTAACGAAAATTTTTTGTGAACGGAAAAGTGACCGATATTTTTTTCAAAATCAGACGATTTTGTCAATAGGTGATGCCCACAATAAAAATCCTACTTGTTTAATTATATTTGACATATTTGAAACATACTAGCACTTGCACCAACAAGGTGCAATGGTTATGCCGATAGCAAGATATATGATGTTTACTATAAGAAAGATATATTGTATTTAATATATTGGAGAGGTGAAGGGTAAAAGCTAAATGTATCCTCCCATTGCTTTTGTTGCTGCTGCTTCTTCTTATTCTCCTCCTAGTTAGTGTCCTCCTTTTTCCACATACAAGGTTTCATATAATAAATAATTTTAAAGTAAAATAAAATAACTCCAATCTCAAATGATGAGAGTTATTTTAATTATTATAATAAAAAAAAGTTATATTAAAATATAAATAATTATTTTATATTATGTAAATAAATAAATAAATTATATAAAATAAATATAAATTAGTAGACAATACTTTTTAAAATATTTATCATTTAAATTTTCAAAATATTTACTGGAAAATTTACTAAAATTTGTTCTATTCAATGTTATTTTTTCATAATTAATATTTTTAAGTGGAGACAGTATTATATATCAACCCCTTATTATCGTGTATTTAATTTATATACTTATATTATATCAATTATAATTATGTGATAATAATAACTACACTTTTAAATTAACATTATTTCATCATTATATTTTATATTAATAATTTACAGAATTATATTATTATATAATTTTATTACAAATATATGGTCACATCAATTTATAATATAATATGGGAAAATAAACCAGACTAAAATTGAGCTGCAAATGGTGTGTCTAATTTAGAAATATAAATCAAACTAATAAGAATTAAACTCATGAATGAAAGGTTGGAAACCTAAACGAAAAAACTAAAACTACAATTCTTTTCAAAATGGAACTTGGAAGTATTGAGAGTTGAATTTGATAAACTCATTTTAAGTAGAATTATTGAAGAATTGACCAAAATTATTAAGTTGTGGAGTGTGCACAACAAATTCTTATTTTTTATGGGTCTCGTAAAATAGAATTTGAAATGTTTTTGAAAACTAGCAATCAAAGACATGTATTTTTATATCAATTATAAATTTTGGATGATGTACAGATTAAACTTACTTTACATTGCAACAACAAAAATAATTCAACTCAGATTTACAACTTTGTGCTACCAAATGATCTATTTGCCTTGTAACATAGTAGGTGGTTACAAATAATCTAAAGATTTTCTATTTCTTTACACCTGTTTCTCCACTTCATTATTATTTTTCAAGGTGTTTGCTTTTGGTTTATGTTTTCTTTGATTTCATGTTGATTTCCTTTAGATTCATCTCCAATGGCAATATTTTCAAACTAGTGGCTGATAATGATCTGTCAATGGAAGAGGCGAGCTGCATACACCGCCTCACCCAATGCCTATTTGAAGCTCAAATTGTTTACAATTTGGGCCAGGTTGGCCTTACATTCTAAGCATCCAATATTAATATATTTAGATATCCTTGTTGGGTTCGCATCCAGGAGATGCCTCGTGAAGATGTATTATCAGTAGAGAGCATCAAGCTACTGGATTTTTTAGTTTTTTCCTATTTCTCCTAGAATGTTATTAGAGGAATTTGGTTTTGCACATGCCAATTGCATTTTCTTGAAAGTTCTTTGTGCATATCTTGCATTTAGGGCAATCTATGAAATCACATTTCTTTGAGGCATTATGTCAAACAATTAAAATGCCCTACCAAAAAATAGAATGGGGTAAGAAATTTTGGAAAGTTTTTTTTGCATATCTTATAATTAGATGATTCCATGAAATCACATTAATTCGAGACATTATGTCAAATAGTTCAAGTTTCCTGTCATATAATATAATGGGATAAGAAATTCAGAAGTAACTCTCTTCTTTATATTTAGAAGTAACATTTAATTCTCTTCTTCTATGTTTTAGTTTCCTCTCCTTTATATTTAGAATTAATTAACTATGAAAGAGCTGCTAGCACAAACCCTAAATATCTCACTATTGGTGATGTTGCTATTCTCGGTTAGTTTGCACACACTGGTGTTTAGTACTAGGAGGTATGTACCTACACATCCACATTCTTTTTTGTGTTTAATTTCCTCATTTATTTATCTCTGCCTTTCCATAAGAAATACCTAGATTTTTAATCTAGGATGATATAAGAATTTGGCAAATCCTTTCTATGTCTGCAATAACAGAGGATCAGAATTCTAGTCTAATGAAACCGATTACTAAAGGTGAGGTGAGAAGGGCCCTTTTTGGCTTAGGAGGGGATAAAGCCCTGGGTCTAGATGGATTTCCTGCTTTCTTTTTTCAGAAGTTATGGGATATTGTGGGTGATGATATTTGGGGAGTTGTGGATAAGTCTAGGTGTGGTGGTTTTATATTGAAAGATTTCAACAATACTTTTATCTCCCTCATTCTGAAAAAAGGTGTGTGTCTTTCCTTTGAAGATTTTAGGCCTATTGCCTTGTGTAATACTATCTATAGGTTAATATCAAAGGTAATTGCAAATAGGTTCAAACCATTGTTAAACTTTATTATTTCCCTGGAACAAAGTGGTTTTGCACCTAACAGATCTATTTATGAAGGTATTATTGTGGCTCATGAAGTTATCCATATGGTTCAGACTGCTAAAGTGGCAAAAATGATGATTAAGCTTGACATTAAGAAGGCTTATGATCATGTTAACTGTAATTTTTTGATTGATGTTCTCAAAAAATTTGGTTTCTATGAAGCTTGGTTAAAATGGATTGGTGGTTGTCTAAACTCCCCAATGATCTCAGTTCTTGTTAATGGGAGTCCTCAAGGTTTCTTTGAGACCGCTAGAGGACTGAGACAAGGAGGTCCTATTTCTCCTTTTCTTTTTATTATTATGGTTGAAGCTTTAGGGAGACTCATTACTTGGAAAAGGCATATTGGACTGTGGAAGGTATTTCTATTGCGGAGGGAGTTGATCCAATTTCTCACTTACAATTTGTGGATGATATCTTTCTGATGGGTGGAGCTTCACCTAGGGAGGCAAGGGTCATTAAGGTCACTTTAGACTCCTCTAAAGCTTCAGGGCAGTGTGTGAGCTGGCATAAATATGAGATATTCTTTTTTAATTCTGGTGCTTCTTTGAGATGGAGTGCTAACTTCCATTTCCAAGACAAAATATACCACAAGTGCATTTAGATTGTACAATTATTAATAAAAAAATGTGCTAACTATTTTTTTATTCGATAAAAAGAAAGAAAGGTTACATAAGCAAATAGTTATAGTAGTATAAAGGTGACAAGTTACATAAACAAATAGTTATAGCAATAAAATAGTATTTGGTTATTAAGAATTAAAAATAGTACTGCTTTGGCTACGTGAGGTGGCTTTTGTTTTATTACTTATTTTTCCTTCTGACGAGTGGCCAAGTGAACTCTTACGGGGTAATCTTGTATCCCCTAACCCCATTTTTGCAAATATGCAATTTAATATTTCATTTAATAGAGAAGGTCGTGTTCATTAAAAAAAATTAATTATATGTTATATGTTCTAGAAAAATATTTAAATTTCAATTTTTTTATTAATTTATTCGTAAATTTAAATTTATTTGACAAGCAATAAATATCTTAACAATGTAAAATGAAAGACATTAGAATGACTAAATCATCATAAAAGAATCATATGACAGACAGGGTGACCATCAAATTCAAGGCTTCTATGGTAGAAATTATTGAGATCAAGGTAGAAATGGATTTTGAAGGTGGTGGCAGTTCAAAGAAAGCGATAGAGGAAATGATTGGGAGATCATGTGTAGGCCCATCCGATCATATATACATATATACACAAAGTATATATTGCTATTTTAAATTAATTAATTATTCTATCCTTTCACAAACAAAAGCGTTAAAAATAAATCATAATGATGGAATCATTATAATCAATCACTTTATATATGTTTTTGGATTTAATTTTAGAAATGATAGTACCATCTGGCCATTTGAGATTAGTGAGAAATTTGTGGGAATCCACATTGCAAGTAGATGGTAAATCTTTGCAAGCTTTGAGAATCATATTGTAGGTTCTCTTTTGAAAGTGAGGGATGTTATATTTGGAGCTAAGTTCCTCCCAACCAATTATGATGTCGTGTTTAAAAAGGTCAATCAGCTGAGAGATGCCCAGCTTATTCCATAATCTGGCAGAGCATCCTTGAGAAAGGGCCAAAGGCTTTCCAGAATTATATAAATTCCACCAAATCAACCTTTCACCATATAGTTGGTTGCTATAATGATAGCCCTTGTTAGGAAGAAAGAGTTTAACATGGTCCCAAGTTTTCCAAATGGACTTAAAAATTGTCAGGCCCTATACATGGATATGAAAGTTCCCATCAATTAGATCACAAAGAGGAAGATTTTTCCAAGATTTAGCATTTCTAGGGAAACCTCTTTCAATTTTGTTCCTAACAAGGATCTTCCAAGGTTGATCTCTAGCTAGAGAGTGAAAGATCCATTTGGCAACAAGGGAAATCCCTTGGGTTTTGAGATCCTTTAGCCCCAACCCCCCAAGGAGTTTGTTAGTGTGACACCAACCCTAATTAACAACATGAAACTTCCTATTACCTTTGCCATCAGACCATAAGAAGTTCCTAATTGTCTTTTTGATCTCTAAGATTTGGTAGTTGCTAAACATCCAAATAGAGGAGTAGTAAATATTATAGTAATTTGATATTTTTGCATATATTACTAATTGTAATTGTTTTCTATATGATTTATTGTATATTAGTATTGATTTGAAATATTTTCTAAATAAAACATATGAATTTAGAAACTTGGAAAATTTAAGATTTTTCCATGTCTTATTAATTTATATACTAATTTTCTAATTTTAAAATATTTTTATCTATATAAGAAATTCATATCACTAAGAATTTCCATTTCTTTTTAATAAGTTAGTTTCAATTAATAGAGAATGTCGTATTCATTAAAAAAAAATGTTATATGTACTAGATAAAATATTTAAATTTATATATTTTTTTATTAAATTATTCATAAATTTAAAATTTTTGACAATTAATAATTATCTTTAAAAGGTAAAATAAAAGGCATTGAAATGACCAAATCATCATAAAAAAATCATATGACAGACATGGGTGACTGTCAAATTCAAGCCGGATCAGGATACATTGTTAAATAATATTTTTTTATAAATTTAAAATTTAAAACAATAGTATTTTTATTATTTTAAAGTAATTAATAATTCTAACTTTTCACAAATAAAAATGCTAAAAAAAATTTAAATTTTTTTTAATTAATTTAAAACTTTCATTTTCAATACAAAATAAACCACAAGTGCATTTACATTGTACAAACAATTACTAAAAAATGTGCCAACTATTTTTTTTATAGGATAAAAGGAAATATAAGTTACATAAATAAATAGTTATAGCAGTAAAAAGGTGGCAAATTTGTTGTCATTATATATATATATATATATATATATATATATATATATATATATATATATATATATATATATATATATATATATATATATATATATATATATATATATATATATATATATATATATATATATATATATAATGTGTTTTTTGGTGGACCCATTTTTTGGTTGTCTTTTGGATGCCCTATTTTTTGTGTGTTGCTTTTTGGCTGACCTAAAAGAACTATTTTAAATAAATAAAAATTTTCATTGGTTTCAAAGGTGGCAAGTTTGTTGACATTAATGTCAAAAGGTTAATCATTTAATGCAAAAATAATATTTTATTTTAGACAATATCTTCATGTACTTTTTTGGTTGTATTTTGGGTGTCTTATGTTTCAACAGGTTGTCTTTTGGACGCCCTATTTTTTTACAGGTTGCTTTTCGGCCGACTTAATAGAACTATTTTAAATAAATAAAAAATTTCATTGGCCAACCTAAAAGAACTATTTTAAATAAATAAAAAATTTCATTGGCCGACCTAAAAGAACTATTTTAAATAAATAAAAAATTTCATTGGTTTCAAAGGTGGCAAGTTTGTTGGCATTAATGTCAAAGGGTAAGTCATTTAATGCAAAAATAATATTTTATTTTAGACAATATCTTCATGTACTTTTTGGGTTGTATTTTTGGTTGTTTTTGGCCGACCTGAAAGAAACATTTTAAATAAATAAAAATAGTTGGCCGACTTGAAAGAAATATTTAAAATAAATAAAAATTGTTGGCCGACCTGATTAAGATTTCTTTTAAATGTATATAAATAGAAGTCACTGGAAGTCCATTTGATCATCAATGATAAGACCAAATTTATGAAAATAAATCAGCTATACTTGAGAGTAGATATATGAGCTTAGTCTTGAAGAAGATTTTGTTGATGTTGTGAGCAAATTGTGAAGATCTAGGAAAGAGTTGTACAATAAACAAGCAAAGGGCTACTAAGAGAGGGATATAGGTAAATATTTTCAACTAAACTTATTTTACTTTTAATTTAGTTCTTTAGATTCAGATTTGAATTAGGTTGTTATGAATAGTTTTCAGTACAAACTTCTTTTGTTTATGATTTGTTAGTTGGATGTTTTTAAGAAGGTTTGGGCACCGGATAGGTGGAAATCCTGATTATGTATTATTATGTCTGTATCTTCCGATTGGACTAATTTCTGGCTTGTTTGCTTGCCTTGATTATTCGACTGGTGTCGAGAGCTAATTACTTTGTAGTTTTCTGCATTAAAGAACAAAACCGCTTGATTATGAAGATTTTACAAAAGAGGAAAAATTTTGAAACACAACTTTTATTGCAACTCTCTATTAAAAAAATATTACAAATGGTTGAATATATAAAATTCATAGCCATAGAAAAAAAAGGAAAGAAAACTAGATACACATGTATCTAGACAGTTTTATTTGCAAAAAATAAAACTAAAAAAACAAAGAAAAACTAAATTCTAAATATAAATATGCAAAACTTTGCACATTCCTTATTTCCATAAAAACAATAAAACTAATTAAAAAAACTCTCCAAAAAAAATGCTTTTCCAGCTTTTCTAGCATCACTTATCCACATACTCCCCCTTGATGCTGAGAGGGCTAACAATTTGATCTTTGAGTGTCAAAAAATGATCTTTTGCAACAGCCTTGGTGAAGATATCCCGAATTTGATCCTTTGTGTTAACATACTTCAACTCAACCGCTTTCTTTTGTACCAAATCTCTGATGAAGTGTTGTTTCAAATCAAAGTGTTTTGTCCTACTATGATGAACCGGATTCTTGGCCAATTTAATGACACTAATGTTGTCACAAAAAATCATAGTAGGCTGAACCTGAATCTCACCAATTTCTTCAAGAAGCTTTCTGAGCCATAAAGCTTGTATGCCTTCTGAAGTGACTTCAATATATTCCGCTTCTGTAGAAGAAAGAGCAACCATACTTTGCTTCTTTGAACTCCATGTGATTAAACCAGAGCCCAAAGAAAAACAATTACCAGATGTAGATTTCTGGTCATCCAAACTACCTCCCCAATCGTAATCGCTAAAGCCAACAAGCTCAAATTTTTTAGAAGAATAGTGAATTCCAAAATTGAGAGTGTTTCTCACATACCTCAAAATTCTTTTGGCTGCCTTCATATGTTCTTCTGATGGATTTGTCATATACCTTGAAACCAATGAAATTGAGTAAGCAATATTAGGCCTTGTGTGAGTTAGAAACATCAAACTACCAACAATACTTCTACATGATGTCTTATCAACAATATCAGCACCATCATCTCTACATAATACAACTCCCACTAGTAGATTTGAACCCAAATTTCGACCCAAATTTTCGACCAAAGTGCAAAATGGTTTTACTTGGTCGCATTATAAAGGATAAATTTTCTTTTTTTTTTAACTTCTATGCCCGTGTTGGTCAAAATTTTGACCAACACGGGCATAAAGGTAAAAAAAAAAAGAAAATGCATCTTCATTTTCTTTTTCGTACTCTTATGCCCGTTTATGCCCCTATTGGTCAAAATTTTGACCAACACGGGCATAAAAGTGAAAGAAAAAATGCATTTCATTTAAACACGACTTCGGCTATCATTTTTAGCGCAGGCGGGAGCGGGCGAGCGGGTGGGCGATATAGCGGGTATGAAAACAATTTCTAGCTTCCTCTCTAAATTCTGATCCATGTAACCCCATGTGCCCATGCGGTTGTCTTCATAGTTTACCTTCCCTCCAATTCCACAGTTGTCTCCTTGATTTTCCCTCTTAAATTTGGTGGTTGCTCTGCAAAACTTTAGGTTTGTTTCTATACTCGATTTCATCTTATCAATCATGTGCGGTATGTTCTACATTTTACTCACAGTCATTGCAATGTTATTCATTAAGTTTCAATGCAGTTTCTAGCTTGTTCTGGCTATGATTTTTTCTACGCGTAATGGATTTGTCCTATTGTAATTGAATTCAATGGGGTCTCCTCAAACTGCATTGGCATGTTTATTGTGCACTGTATCTCTTGACATGATTTCTATATTTAGTTGCAATGATTCAATGGGGTCTTCTCAGCAAGCATATATTGTACAGTAATCACACCTTGCTGCACTTTTGATCAACTGGTTAATTCTTGATATCTTTTTTCAATGCAACTGATGAACTACTAGGTTGAATGGTATATCACAACGAAACTGTAATATAAACCCCTACTAGGTTGAATGGTCTATTGGTATATATAAACCCCCTACAAATATCCTTGGTGTACTTGGATATTCACTTTACATCTAGTTTGTGAGTGATTTGTACTTTGAGATGCATGATAAACTTAGGAGTCACATGCATCTCAAATAGGGAAAAATGTAATGGTGAAATCTTTAAACATATACCATTTTCCATTTGGTTTTGTGTTCATTTTGAGGTAGTGTCCTAATATATATACATAGTGAAAAAGGACACAATCATGTGCAAAGTGATAAGATATAAACATTCACCTCATTATTAGAGTCAACTCATCCCTTTATAGCCACCCAAAACCTTCCATATACCTTTATCATGCTTAAATTAATATGATTAGTGACAAATTAGTTGTAATTTTAGCTAATATTGTATGGATATTTGTTATTTTCCCGTGCCAATGAGGATTTTGATGTTGATTGTCATTGGTCAAAATATGTGTTTTAGTAAAAATAGTGAAAGTCCAAGATAGATAGGATCTAGAGTGTTACTTATGTAAAAGTTTACAATTCCCAAAGTATCTTTGAAATCATTGTAGACTTGGTCTCCATGAGAGGAGTTCTAGGAACAAACATCTTTTGTTTTGCTTGAAACTACAAGTTGCCACAAAATTTGTTAGATTTTTGGAGATTAGGAAGGATGAAAGACTCTTTTTAATAATAATTTGTTGTGGAGTTCAATTTTTTTCATTTAATCCAACTCAGATTTTATTCTAATGACATCAATGCATGTTGTTCTACTTTCAGAATTGCAGTGGGTATTTGGATGGCTTAGGAGAAATATTGTGCATCCCGAAGTATGTTAGTGGTTTGAGCCAAACATAAATTAACAAGCTCTCTTAACTGATGAAATCTATGCTGGATTTTATCTTTTCTCTCTTGTACTTGTTGATATTGGTTATGTAGGCTTTTTTATGTCACTAGTACATTAGGCCTATATTTTCAACCAAAATTTTTGATGGCGGGCCAATTTGGCTTGTGAAACTCTTTCTTTTTGGTTTATGCTCCCGAAAATGTCAAAGTATCGACATATATTAAGTTTAAGAACAAATGTCAAAATATCAACAAACACGAGATTATATAGAAAAAAAGAAAAGAAAAGTGTTAAACACAATTTTCATTTGTTGCAATTTCATGTGCCGAAGTGCTTTTGGTAGGAGGAGGCGGGTTCGTGTGCTGTGATTTTGCACAATAGATAAGGGCACTTAGCTGGAGGCATTTCCCACATGTAATTTTTGTTTTGAAAGCTTAGCTACAGGCATTTCCCTAAACTAGGGTTTTTTTAAACTTCTTATGAGATCCTATAGCTCTCACACCAGCAAACGTCGACAATGTTGTTATCATTTTGAGTTGAGACGAACTTTGAATACGATATACATTTCTTCACATACAGGTACTCTTAGATGAAATAGATAAACATTACTTGCTTTTATTTAAATGAGTTTTCTCTACATTTAAGAATAGGGGAAATGGCATCTTCATTCTGTTAGACCAATAATAGGCTCTACACATTTATATACCAACACAGAGATGAAATTTTCATTGGAAAATGTCACTTAAAATTGAGATTATAGCTCTGCATACTATAATTATATAGTTCTGTTTGAAATTAGGTTGCTGGTAATTGGCGGCAAGATGAGGATTCCCTTTTGTGTTCTCCTGCAACCAACAACTGCACATGTTGTCTAAAAACCTTAAACCCTAAACACTTGGGAAGATGCAAAAGTCTCACTATAATAAAAACTTTTTTAGTGCCTTAAATGTAAACTCTAAAGAAAAAAAAAGATCTAGGCTATTGTGCACTAACCAAGTTGTTTGTATTCATTTTCACATCAAATGATCTCCTAAATGTAAGGAAGCTGAAACTCAGGCAAAAGAAGTGTATCAACTAGAAAATAGATAAGATGGCTTATGAACTGCACAAATCATATATGTTTTCAATCTTGGGTAAATATATATAGACAATAGTAAAATGACCGTCTACAGCAGTCCATGTACATTTAAAACATCAACAACAACAAACAATATTTCAAATTTTCATTACAAAGTTGAGTTTAGCTCCTGTACACAATTCAAAATAACAAATCTTCTTTCACAAAACTAATAAATTTCTTCCAGTTATTAGTAAAGAAATGTATAAAACAAGACCATAATGTGACTATGAAGTTCAAATGGGAAAATAGTAAAGCAGAGCACCGGTTTCAAAATGCTAAGAAGCAATTGTTCCCAAGATAATGTGCACTGACAGTCTTATCCTATCAGAAAGAATGGTGGTTCTTGGTGTCTCCCAATTATATGATCCAATTGCTCACATGAATCCTTTAAGTCCAATAAGAATAGGATAGTGGGTGAAGAGAAATAAAAATGTCAGTGTTTCTGTTTTGGGACTTAGATTGAAGGATTTATTGCATGTCTTCATTTTGGGAATGCATGATTGTGTTGGGGTAAAAAATTGAGTATTAACATATAATGAATATATTGTTATAGGCTCTTGATAATTTCACTAGTTGAAATCAATTGCGGATTAAGGACAGGTTAGGAGTTCGAATCTTGTGGAGGTAAGATATAATAGTCAGAACTTCATCATTTTAATTTCATTTGGTTTTAAATTGTCAGCTTATAAGATGAAACAACAATTGTTAACTATAATATTTTTCCTTCCAAATTGCTCTTAACTAATTCAGATTTTACACTTTTTGATAATGTAGCATTATTTTTTGCTTCTCACATTTCTCTTAATCATTCAAATTTTACAACTAGAGGGAAATATTTATAATTCTTTGTCAGCTCTTGGTAGTGTGAAATACAATTTCTTATATGATTCAAGATAGATTTCCATTGTCCTTTGCTTTGTCTACAAACCAACTGACTAAACATACATCTCGTTTACTAGAATCGTATGACACTGTGCCCGTACATATATATTCCCAGAAACTATTACTAGAATCGTATGCCACTATCCAAGAGTTGGAAGTGCCAGGTGGATTCTTTCACATAATTCCTTTGAAAATTTGGTCAATTTTGTGTATTGAAACAGGGCAACTGTTAAGAACAGGGGTAATGGTCCAAAGTAACTATATGAAATCTTTTGATATGTTTTAGAACTCAGTAAAGGGTATCTAGAAAGGTCATTGTCCTATCAAGAGTCTTGAGGAAAAGTCAAGTTATTCTTATTCTAAGTCTGCAGCAGCAGTCCAAAGGGTCTTTGGGACAGTTTGTGAGAACCTTGATAATATGGAGTATGGGAATTGAGTTGGAGTATTAAAACCTTTTGAATCTAAGTCATTAGAAGCCTAGGAAACCAAATTTATCCTTTAGGGGTCTTGGAGATAGTCTTGACAAGTTTGATCCTTGAAACAATTGAGGGTTTAGGTAGGCTAGAGTGCCTAAACCTCTGAAATTTATTAAGTCTACTTGTGTATTTGATACCACCACCCTAGTTTAGCTTTGAAAATCCAACTTGGTGCCCTTCATTGCTTAGTCTGAAGGACTTACTAAAATAGTAACACTTGCTCCTTTCTTGGATAAGTTTTACTAAAACATTCTGAAATTTCTATATGGAATTTGGATTCATCCTGCTGTACGAGTGACACATTTGAAGAAAAATCATATCATAGATTTTCTTGTTTTAATAATTTTTCATGTCTGGAACAATGACAAATCTTCCACTTGAGTTTAAGTGACATGATTTATTTACTCCATTGACAGTAGTAGAATTTCTATGCATTAAAACTACACTAGTTTAGTTCTTACAACAAAAATATTGAAAGCGTATGTATTAAAACTACACTAGTGTTCTTACAACAAAAATATTCAAAGCGTATGCATTAAAACTACAAGTGAGAAAGGACCAAAGACACAAAAAATCACTCTTTAGTCCAAACTTGATGCCTTCCAAACATAATGGGGTCCCATGTGGACTTGCTGGTATCAGAAATCAAGTCAACTTAGTGAAGTATTTAACATGTTGAAGGTGGCTTATAAGATCATCGATCCTACAAAGTGGCAATAGTTCTTTGAAGTGGTTTTGTTTAGAGCACGATAATTGGTGACTAATTGGCACTACACTAATGTGGTATGTGTTTGGGTTTTATCTTGACCACAATGTACATAAAAGCATCAGAAATCAATGCTTTGATACTCTATGATATTGATCAAATTTTTTAGACTCAAATCCTACAAAATCAAAGCTATAAAAGTGCAATCTATTTTCTTCATATATTGAAATTGAAATAGATGTCACTATTTTATTTTACATTTGGTGCTCATTTTCTATATTCTAAACATCTAATTTGTTGAAGGATTCGTCTACCAACCACTTATTTTCTATATTCTAAACATCTACTTTGTTGAAGGATTCGTCTACCAATTTTTTTTCCCTACTGGCTTATTAGAACAATAAACTGACCACCCCAACCATCTAATTATATCCTTGAAGATATAATTTCTTAGATGATGTCCACTTGGTGCCCCTACACCAAGATGAAAGCATGCAAAAACTCTATAGGCTCGTCAACATTATTATGAAAGGATATTGTATATGCCAGCTTTCAAAATTACTAGCACTTAGCTGGTATTGACATAATTTTGAATAGGGGTCCTTATATTACACAAAATTCTGATTAAAAGTTAAAATATACCTGTTGGTGCATGTAAAATTTTCATGGTTTTCTCTCTTTTATTTTGCCCTCTGCAATGTTTTTTTCCCTTGTCTCTAGCTAAACCCTAAGCCAATATTTTAAAAAAATCTAACCGTTGTAGTAAAGTCCTAAGTCCCCTAAGCCTTGTTATGTTTGGGCGTTACTTTTTGAAATCACTTAAAACCCAATTTGGCATGTGCGCCTTTTGTTTTATCCGGCCGGTCGTAAGTCTCAAGTTTTCCCGGTGGTCTTTTTTACCCTTGTCGCATAGTCACATAAGTTATCTTTTGCCTTATGCGATCATGCGACCTTCTAGTTGGCAGCTTTCCTTAAGATCCTACAGTTGTCGTATGATCTCATAGAACCTTTAGGCTCTATGCGATCATGCGACCACCGTTTGATTTATTGTTGGTGTCATGGTGGGGGGCACTGTCAGTTTTGTGCGATGTGCGTGTTTCTCGTTGATGGTTGAGCGGTGATGTGGAAAGGTTTTCAACGTGCCTCAAGGTTAATGTTTTAGGGATCTGGCAACTTGCGGTTGTCGCTAGGTGTCTTATTTTCTGGCGGTTTTTTCTTTAACCATCTGCGATCTGGCGAGCGGTTGGGTTTCTTCTAGCGGCTTGGCAAGATCTACGGTTTGTCGCATGTTTGCATAGCCCTTTTTCTGGCCATGCGATCACGCGACTGATTGACATGTGTCATGTGGGGCCTGTTGGTGGAAAGGCGGTGGTCCCGGTGGCAGGTGATGTGGTGGTTCCTGATTGCTTTGACTTAGAGGCTTCGGTGGCAGTTTCTCGGTGGGGCCAGTGTTCACGGTGACTCGGTTAGCAGTGGCGGTCACGGCAAGGTAATGGTCATGTTTGCATAACCCGTTTCTAGGTTATGCGATCATGCGACAACCGCGGAGTTGCGGAGTTGTGGAGTTGCAGAGTTAACAGAGCCAGACTTTTTGCAAAGGGTTTATGTTCGAGGTTACATGGTTATGTAGCAGTGGTCACATGTTCGTATGGGCCATTCCCAGCTCATGCGATCATACGCTAGCCGTCCATTTTATTCACCAGGCCCGTCTTCTTTTTCTTCGAAAGGTTAAAGCTCAGTCCAAATCAATGGTTGTTGTTTCATCGCCAAAGGAACTTGCTCGACAGTTAGTCATCATGGTATAGCGATGACCATTCGATGCACTAAAGAAAGTGGGACCGTGATGACAGGTAAGAAAATGGTGAAGGTTTTTTATTGGTCCACGTATTGATAAGTCAGCAGGGAATCTCAAAGGTCTAATCCAACGGTCGTCTGATGTTCGCATGGAATCCTCAAAATTTATGCAAAGATCAGACCACCGTTGATCTTTCTCCGGTGGGCCTGAGATGTTTTAGAAGTTTTTCTAGCGGAATGGATAAATTTTAGCGAAGGCGGTAATTTTCTTTCGCAATTGCATGATCTCATAAAGTTTAGCGGAGTTCTAAAATCCTATGCAACTATGCGACTGCAGTTATTTTGAGGGCTGTGGTCCCGGCGGTTAAAAGGTGCTGATGGGGATGTTTTCTATTGGTCAAGCTAGACAGGGTGACACATCGATGGGTCCAGTGGATTTTCTAAGATGCCAGTTTGGAGGATCTGATGGCGGGCATAAGATCTGAAGGAATTTGTCAGGGTCATGCGCTTATGCGACTGTTGTCTGATCTTAAAGTTAATAAAGGTTTTCGCCAGCCGCCCAATTTGCTAGGAAAGAAAAGGATCTATGGTCAGAATTCAAACTCAGCCAATGACCGATTAATTTGAAAATTCAAAATTTCATGCAGGGTTTTTTTTAATGATGTTTAAACCAGTTAGTTGTGTAAAGTACAGAGGTGGCTGAGAAGTTATTAATTAAGGACATTTTCTAGTTGAGGAAAGTTTTCGAGAATATGAGGTGCTCATTCAGAATAAAATATCATGTTGAAATGCTCAGATATTTTGAAAAGCTGAGGGTAGTTTGAAGAATAAAATAAGACTAATTTGCTAAAATATCTCATCTGCTTCATCTTCTCATTCATTGTAAATCCTAAGGGTTGTTGTGAGATATTTTTGTAACCCTAAAGTGATCAGATATTTTGGAGGCAAATTCTGAGAGTATAAAGGAATTTTTGAGAGACTTTAAAAATGAGAGAGAGTTTTCTAGGGTTGACAAGAGAGATTTTCTGAAACCCTGGAACTCTGTCAAGATTGTAATTTTTGTATCAGTTTGATCAAGCAGGAAAAATATATACTGTGTGCTATTATTTATCATGCAAGCTTAGTTGTTCAAGGTGTACTAAATGCATATGTTGAAAGGTTTTACTTAATACATACCTAAGATATTTTATCTCTCCTTTGTTTTCTGCTGTGAATTTATAAATCTTTTCAGAAGGTTTATGTGAATGTGTTATTGTTTTGAGTTCCAACCTAGGGTTAGATTAAAGAATGCTCAAAGTGGGACGTATGTTCATGGGATTTATATGAAGGATTTCCATAAGTAGTAAAGAGTTCTGATATTTGTGTTTATGTCAAAAGACCAGTTAAAGACACTATTGCACTCATCCTATTCCTTGACTCTATAGCCCAAATGAATAAGGCACTGGCCTGTATTTCCCTATCTTTGTGTTGAGAGAGTTGATCCAAACTTTACAATCCCAAATCATTTAAATCATTACTAGTCTTTTAAGTTTTATTCATGCATATTGTGTAGAAATTATATCCAAGTGATATAATTCAAGTTGTTGATTCCTTGAAGAGAGAATCAAGAGGTTATTCTTCCTTGAGGCATACTCATAAAAAGAAAATGAACTTTGTAACACCACTGTATTATGCTTGTAGAATCATATTCTTCATTATTGTACTTTGCCTTAGGATATTATGGACTATCTGCAGAGTGATAATGAACTATTGAACTAGTTTATTGGGTAAGAAGCATAGCAGTGAAGACATTATCCACATATCACAAGCTTACTTGAAATAGAGTAACCCTTTTTATAGGCAATACCCGCCTGAGTATTGTGGAGCTCAAAGAAGAAGCAGGACCTTATCCAATCCTCATCAAGTTAGTCTTTTTCTTGCAAACTTAGGGCCCTATATCTTTGAAATCAAGTCCATACTCTGCTAAGTTTGCACCTGCAAGATTTAGACCTAACAATACCATTAAAATCTAAATGATAAAGATATTTCATATGATGTTTTTGATATTAAAATGGTTGAGAAAATGGTTGTTTAGTAACGATTTTTATCTATAGGTTGCAAAAAAATCATCCTTCTTCCACCAACGAGTCATTCCATTCAAAAAAGACCATGTCTGACGATATCAATGCACAAAAAAATAGGGAGACAATTGCTAGACTGTAGTCTAACTTAAAAAGAAAGGGTGATGGAAAATGCTATTGTAAGGGCTTAAAGACTCTAAGATATCTAATCAAAATAGTCAAGGAACATTGTAGGCAACATGGTCACATTGAAGGGGGAAACGAATTTCATCCATTGGTATGTATTTTAATATTTTATAAAATACATAAGACATGATTTGATGTTGACAACATGGTCATGGTTAATATAAGGTCATCATTTTCATATAGGTCAACGTCCCTGAGTTTCATGTTATGGACCATGACAATCTGGAGAATGTGGATTTCCAAATGAGGGAACATGGAGGTGTGAATGTAGAAGTAGAAGGTAATGATATCATGGAAGAAGACCAAGATGATGAAGAAGATCAAGATGATCACGATGATCAAGATGATGATGATGATGATGATGTTGATGTAGAGCTTGATGTATCTATACTTGAGAAGGCACACGAGCCCCTATATGAAGGCTCCGAAACAACTCTTCTTGCTGCTGTATTGTTGTTGGTGAACTTGAAGGTTATGAATGGTTTATCCAATGTAGAAATGACACGTATGTTAAGGTATGTCATCTTTTTTCATTATTTTAGTCGTAATTCCCTTACAATTAACATTGGGTGAATCATGTAGCAATTAATATTCTTTAAATTAACAAATTATATTTTTGGTCGTAGGTTGATAGGTGAGTGTTTGTTACCACCATCAAACATTCTACCTCGCTCATACCGAGAATTATCTGCCATTATGAAAGATATTAGAATGTTGTATCAAACAATACATGTATGTCCAAACGATCATATTATATATCATAAACACCATGAATTTGCAACAGAATGCCCTATTTGTCATATTAGTAGATATCAATCAAATTGAATAACAAAAAAGGTGCCTCGCAAGGTTCTTCGACATATTCCCATTATTCCACGTCTGCAACGATTATTCAAGTGCAATAGCTTGGCACAATTTATGGATTACCATGCACGCAATAGAAGTCAAGATGACATTATGCGAATGCCTGCAGATGGTTTAGCATTTAAGGAAATAGAGGAAAAATGGCCACACTTTAAAGAACCTCGTAATCTCAAGTTTTCATTGGCAGCGGATGGTGTCAATCCATTTGGAGAGATGAGATCTACTTACTCGGTGTGGCCTATTTTTGTTATCAACAATAACATTCCTCCTTGGTTGTCCATAAAGAGGGAGCACATAATGTTGGCACGGATTGTTCCAGGTATTTTTTGATTTAATGGTCGTCTAAATTAATTTCTTATTAATAATCCATCAAAATGGTCATAATAATTATGTAATGTTTTTGTTCATTCAACTAGGTAAGTACCAAGTTAAAGATATCAATGTATATATTGAGCCCCTTATCAACGAGTTGATGGTGTTATGGAATGGGGTCACTATGTATGACATCTCTAGACCAATAGGACAAAAATAATTTCAATTCCATGAAATGCTAGTATGGACAATACATGATGCCCCTGGGCTAACACGTTTTTGTGGTATGTTCTCTTCTTAAAACCTCTTTTTTGGTATGTTATAGTGCTAACACAAAGTTAACACATTTAATCCAATTATACACGATCTTGTAGGTCTTCAGACAAAGGGAAAATTTGCATGTCCAGTTTGTGGTCCAAAGATGAAATCTCGTCATTCAAAAAGTTTAAGAAAGCAGGTGTTCGATGAGAATAGACACTTTCTCCACAGAAATCATTAGTACTGAATTACTAAAAAACATCTTTTCAATGGGAAAGAAGAGACTACATCAAAGCCACAGAGAATGAAACCTCGCCTATGGAAGTTGGCATACAATAAAATAAATCGTCGAGGTAATGTCATTCCATCTTATGGTTTTTGTTTCAAATTATTATTTTGATATTGTGTTTTGTTTACTGATGATGTAATTGATGCTTGTGAAGGTTGTCTAGGCATCAATGACCAACTTCCAAAAGGAGTAAAAAGTTATCCTACACAATTTACTAGGTTGTCGTACTACGAGAAACTCCCAATCGTGCATTTGTTTGATCCTATGCATATTGGAAAGAATGTAACAGAGACATTATGGAAAGTATTGGATGGAAGGCGTGACAAAGACCAAATTATCAAAATTTGTAGTGACATTGAAGAATCCAACCATGCAATGAAAAGTTTCATTCAATCAAATAACAATGGAGACCAGATTGATACAAGTGCCCTTCCATGGTTATTATCGGAGCAGAAGAGCAATGATATAAAAGAAATTATAAAAAAAATACGATTTCCCACAAGATTTGCTACGAACATAAACGATCTTATATAAAAAAAAAGTGAATTTGGGCCAGGGATGAAAACACACAATTGTCATATATTTATTAAGGTAATTAATATTATTTTGTATTCACTATATATTTGTATACTGCATGTGGTTTTCATTGCATTCTTTTATAAAATATTGACAAGATCCTTTTACAAATATTGCAGTACGTTCTACCTCTATCTCTCCCACACCACTTCACCAACGGTGTCAAACAAGTTATATATGATCTTGGAAAATACATGAGGTGGTTGTCATCTAAAGAAATCAATAAAGAAGATATAAAATATTGGAAGAGAAAAATTCCTATTCTTATGTGTGAAATGCAAAAGTGTCTACCTTCAACTTTTTTTAATGCACAAGAACACTACCTCATACATCAAGTTGAGGAGATTGAATTGTGTGGACCTGTACCAACTAGGTCAATGTGGATGGTTGAGAGGCACTTAAATTTTTTGAAAGGCTTGGTTCGACAGAGAGCACATCTTGAGGGTTCTATGGTGGAGGGATATATGATATACCAGACCATGGTGTACATTAGTGAATATCTTCCTAAGTTTGCAGCAAAGATTCATGTAGATCATATTTGGGATCCCAACTCCATTAACAAATTCGAAGGGGAGTACTTGATGGGCAAAAGTAGATTGAGGAAAGTGAGAGGTAAGTCTAAGATGTTATTGTAGTTAATTAATTCTTATAAATCTTCAATATAAGTTATTTATAATTGGTGTATTTTTTTTCATACAGTTGGTCGAGAGTGGGATGCAATACATTTGTATATTGTGAACAATCTTGATTGGATGACAGTATGGATTGAACGATGTCAACAAAATGGTTGCTCATTAACATGGGAAGGTGTTGCTTCATTGGTTAGAGAAGCTCATCATAATGGAGATTCCAATGTTACTCCAATGGTAATTGATCTAGCACGTGGTTTAAGAGGTGGAGAGGTACGTACAAATTTATTAATGATCATGACTTGTATGTTTTGTATCAACTCACGATGCAAATAATTTACACGCTTGAAAAATTACAGGTCAAGCACCACAAAGCTATGTACTATCATGGTCACAAATTTCGCATAAAAAAGTTGGATGACACAAAGAAAACTTGTGATTCTGGGATAAGTGCAGTTTTTGAGGTCACCAATATATCATCTAGAAATGACATACATCCTCAACAATCTCAAAATCAATACTATGGCATCTTGGATGATATAATTAAGTGCGACTTTAACTCCTTCAAAGTAGTTCTATTCGTCGTCAAATGGTATAGGCTACAACTGAATCAAAATGATCCAGATAGAACTGTTATTCAACATGATAATGGATTTGCAATGATTAATACAAGGTCATTTGAGCCAGTTGGAGATGAGCCCTATGTTCTTCCAAGTCAGTGTGAGCAAGTGTTTTACTCAGAGGTTCCACATAAACAGGGTTGGTCATTTGTTGTTAGACATGATCCAAGAGGAAGGCCGATAAAGTATAATGTTATGGAAGAAGAAGATACTAAAGATGATGAAGAAGCAAATGATGAAGATCAAGATGATGATGATGATGATGATGATGATGATGATGACAGTGACGATGATGATGATAATGATGATGCTGATGACGATGGTGATGGTGATCATGGCGATGATGATGATGGTGATGTTGTTGATGGAGATGATGATGATGATGATGATGATGATGATGATCAATGACATAATTGAAATGATTACATATTTATTGTGTTCAAATTGTAATGATTACATATTTATTGTGTTCAATTCTAATGATTACATATTTATGTATTGCTTTCAATTGTAATGATTACATATTTATTGTGTTCAATTGTAATGATTACAACATATGTGATTTATAATTACTAATTTTTTGTTTACGATGCTCAATTAATTGTTGTTGATACATGTATATTTGTGTTTGATTATCACCCTTTTTGCAAACAGGCAGTTGACTACAGACATTGTCACCCCTTCTGTTGACGATCTTGCATTCCATATATAAGGTAAATTTGTTCATGTTTACGATGTTGCATATTTTTCATGTTATCTTCTAAGTTATTTGTAGCATATGTATCACGTAATTTTTAGCTAACTTAAGATAAACGATTAACATATGCAGGAAATTTGACCCCTTTGGCATGGATCGTGCATAGTGACATGGATCAGCAAGTATAGGTCAATAAATAGACATAATTTTCTTATATTCTTCATGTTTATCACTAAGCACGTATGTTATAAATAGACATATTATATAATCATATAATGTATATATAGACAAAGAAGAACCATATAGAAATATAATATATAATCACTTTCAACCTAGTACGTTTTATATCTCTCACGTATAGACAAAGAAGAACCATATGTATGGGTCACGACTTGATTATTAATAAGTTCTTTTTGGCTAAGTCTATTGCTTTTAGTTCGCTAAAGTTTTTATATTAAATCTTTGTCACAGGATGATATGGATCCCGCACATGATAGAGGCCACGAGGATGCTCCTCCCACCCATTCTTCAGCAAGGGTAAACCTTATTAAAATTGTACAAATTAGATAGTTGAAAAATGTTATATTATTACATTATTTTATTTATGGTTTTGGAGTTTTTATGATAGTTTTACTGATATTCCTGTCACAATTTGATGTTCAGGATAAGGGAAAAGCACCCTCAAGAGTAGAGGCAATAGCTACCCCCGAGGATGATGATCATTTTGCAGATTCGCCTAATGTAACAATCACGTTGAAGAAAAAAATGAAACAAATCAATAAAGAAATAATTAATATTTTGTATGAAACAAATCCAACTGAGGAGATGCTGACGAGGCTAACTAAATTGAAAGCGCTCGCACATCGGTATCAAGTAAGTAGTAATGAATCTTTAGTTATAACAAAATTTCAATAAAGGTTAATATTTTATACTCTTTTATGTTGTGAAGTAAAATATATGTAATATGTGTTCTTATTGCAGGATTTTATGGAATTTCTAGTACCTGGTCAAGGACAATGTGTGAGTGAGGCCGGTACTAGCAGACCTCCGGCCGCCTCAGGTAAAATAATCCTTTAGTTGACAAGTTAGAAGGAATTTTTTCTTTGGAACATTCAAAAACTTCTCAAGTTAACTCTTACTTTTATTATTTCAAAATGTCTTTGCTAACAATGTATTGTTCAGGTCATCAATTGCAGGAGACTCCTCCTAGCCAGGTTGTCCATAGAAGATTGTCGAGTGCAATGTCGGCCACAAGGGCCATGTAAACATCAATGCCTTCAAGGCATATGGTAGCTGGTAAATCATTATTTTACTATATTTGGTTTTCTACTAATTATGATTTCATAATTTGTACTTTAATCTTGGGTGCATCACATAGTGGATTATTTTTTTGGAGTAGGAGATACATCGGTGGCACTATTTGGTACACCAGATACTGATCAATCTACATGTATTGGTGATAATTCACCACCATTTCCTGGATCTACCCGTGTTACTAGCATGGGAGCTACGCAAGCGTCATTACTGATTGACAATAATGAATCAATGCCTATAAAATGTCTTCAAATTCCAGGTACTTTAAATAATGATTTTTTATATTGTAATATGCATTTACCTATTCATAACAAGTTTTAGATTGATTATCTCATGACATTTTTTTGTAGGAAATGATATATTTTATAAGAAGCTTTATGACCTCAAATTGCATATATTCGGGCCCACCATACGTACAAGGTGGAACATCATAAGTGAACTAAGTTTATCCCACTATTTTTTTTCATATCATTAATTGGTACATTATTTTTCCTTTCATTCCGATCTTTTCTTTTAGTGGCTATATCTAACAATTTTGTGTTTTTCCTTAAAAGGTGGAATTTGCAAGAAAAAAGTTTAAAAGATCAACTCGTCAAAGATTTAGAGCATGAGTTTGGTAATAATATTTTTGATGAGAAGAAAATTTTAGAAAGAGCTTGCAAACATCTTAAGACTATGAGGGACGCATATAGAAAGAGTCTCGTCCAGAACCCAAAGTACGAGCGTCCTCCCTTTATTTCAGTGAGGGATTGGAATGAATTTATTTTAGATGCAAAGGAGAAAGCGGATGCTCAAAGAGGAGTTTCACCAACAAATGTGAGAAGGTATGCGATAGTATTAACTACTAGTGATAAGGTGTTTGGCATGGACTTTTGAGATGATAATTAAATTTTGAATGCAATCATAATTTTTCAAAATAATATCTTGGTATGATGTTTTAGACATTTTCACCATTGAATGCAATGTGTTCAGCATTTCAAAGTTTCATTTGTTATTCCATATACATGTTTTTATAACCATTTTTTCAAACTTTTCATAGGTTGCAGGACACTTCAAAGGAAACAAAGGCTAGGCTGCAAAAGATTGGGCAACACAGACTTGGCGCTGAAGGATATTCAAAAATTAAAGCTCGCATTGTAAGTAGCAGTAAATGAATTGCAGAGAAAAATTATTTATAAAATGCAAATAATTTTGTTTTATCAAAAAATGTAGGGCTCTGATTTTAATTTAGAGGCCATGGAAGAACACAAAAAAATTGCCTTCAAGGAAGGCTATCAAGCCATGGCTGAATGCCTACGACAAGCTTCCACTGGCCCAACCGAAGAGTCTCCTACATCATGTGCATAGGTAAATATGCCAAAAAATATATTAGAAATTGAATACTTGAGCAACAATCAATTTGATAATAATGTCCATTACATTGCAATGCAACCTCTTAATCGTGACACAGATCATACGCCGCATCATGAAGCCCCTGATGTGCATCGTACTGTCCAAGGAGGTGCTCATTTGCTATTTAAAACTAATTATGTAATTATTAATACAATTTAACATCTTAAATTGAACTTGGTGTAACATTTTTGTGTATATTTTAGAGGATACAGAATCAAGTCATGCTGAACGAGTGTCGGAGGATGTTCAGACTGATCACCATGTAGATCATGTGGCACATTCAGGTAAAGAAAATCTATGTTTTGTTCTTTTAAATTATTTTTTTGATTTATAGTTCTTTTATTTACATAAATACTTGTAATTCAATAATATAAAATAGTGTGAATTTAACTCATGAAGTAGTTATTGCAGCATACTCCCCTTTAGCGCAGCGGCCTCGTGTTCCTGAACAGATGAGGAGGAGACACACGTTGGGATTAGAATCAATAGAGGAGGGGAATGATGAGGACATTGATCTTCCTCTTAGAAATTACATGATTAAAAAAAATAGCAAGAAACCGAAAAAGAAATGATTGTAATTAACATTTATTGCTAATGAAAGAACATTGTCTTAATGGATGTAATTTTGTACTAGTAATGTTGATGAATGATGTGTGTTAATATGTGTTAATGAATTATTCGTGAATGTTGTGTGTTAATGAATTATTCATGAATGTTGTGTGTTAATGAATTTTATGTGTTAATGAATGTTATCATGTGATTATAATGATTGAATGTTATATTTCAAAAATGGATGAATGAATGTTATTAAATGTCAATGGGGAATTTAGAGTGATGTTAGGGGGGGAGGGGCCAAATGAGCTTCCACCTTCACGTGGTTGGCCTTGTTTATTAGATAATATTAAACTATTCTTGAAACCAAGTGAAGCTCAAACTTTAAAGACAAGCTTAGAGTTTTTGATGCAGAGCCTTCTAATATCCCCTTAAGGAACCTTGTTCAACTCGAGGATTCAACAACGTCTTGGAATCCACTCAAGGAACTAGAGTTCAACTCGAGGATCAATAAGAAGTCCCTGAATTTAGGATATCAACCAAACACTCCTCTGCAACAGGTTCACTGCCTTGATTCATTTTAGACAACTTATCAATTCACTTTGTCCATGTTCCAATTTCCCTCTCCTTGGGAACACTCCTAATTCACCTTTCATGCAATCACCTCTTGATTTCTGTCTTCAAGGATTCCCCTGATTCTTCTAAGGCTTCAAAAATCCTCAAATAGCCTAACTAAGGAGTTCCACCCCCTACCAAGCATTAACTCTATCCCAATCTTCAAAACTGCCTTTTCTAGGACTGTCTAATTAGCCCTGTCTTGCCCGTAAATTGCACTTTTCTCTAAAATTCCTCAAACACCATGGTGACTTCTTCACCTTTCCAAATACCCTTTATGGATTTCTTCAAACCCTACTAATACCAATCCTTCAACTTGTGACTGTTGCACACTTCTATGACTGTCCCTATCAGCAATTAGGCCTAATTAGCCCTCCTCTTCCAAAGAAACTCCTATATACACTTACTCTAAACCTTCCAACCTTTATACAGTCTCAAGGCATCTAATAAACATTAGAATTCCTCAATTAGTTTGACCCTCCAAGCTTTCCTAGATACTTTTTCATCAAACCCTCCCTTTAAGGGTTTCTAGCCTAGGGCTTCCTAGAAAAGACCCTAAATCAACTCACAAAACCTTTTTAATGGCTCAAACACCTTCAAAAAAACTCTCTCAATCGTTTCCAACACTCATTTACCAATTCCACCCTCAACTTGTTCATATTCACCACGTGGTGCTTCCCAAATGCACCCTTCACTGCCTGTTCAACAGTCACCTACTGTTCCTTTCTCCTTTCACTGACACCTACATCCAGATCATGATAAAAACATAATATTTACAGGCCTTAGTACCTCTCCCACAAGTTACATTCCAATCACAGAAAGTGGGAGAGGCTTGTCTCCATAAAAGACTATAAAACAGTGACAATCTGTCATGTTTCCTGTGACAGCAAAGGACTTAAAAATAGTTTTGTTCGAAAAAAACTTACAAAAGTCTTTGATCAAATTTGTGAAAGACTTAATAATTCATGACTAACCTTTCAAGGAGATAACACAATAACTTTAGAATGGAAAGAACCTTACTGAATTACCAATCTGAATCTTGCAAATTAGAAAATTGTCACTATGACAATGAAGTACAAAATTATTTTATTTATGTCTTTTCTTGTTACATTCACCTCTCCTTGACTTTTGCTCCCATAAAATCAAAAGACATTCCTTTTTAAAGACTCTTTTCCTTCTATTTGTCTTCCAGACCTCTTGGATCGAATCAACTTCCTTATAACTATCATAGGACAGTAAACAAACAATTTTTTGTAACGACAGTCATTACTTTTGGATAACAATTGTTTCTTGTTTTATATACTTCGTGACAAGGACTTATTAGACTTTGGATAACATTCCTAAAGACTTCTAAAAGACTTTTTAAAACAACCTTCACACCCTATGATCTCAACTAACCCATCCAAGCCTTATTTGGCTTATGTTGCCAACAATGGCAATTTACAATATCTTGCACCTTTAGTGCATTTTACATCATTTAGAGGCTTTAATAGCCTTATTACATTCTTTATGACCTTGGACACATTTAATACAAACTTATAACACACAAATGACCTTTTACATCATTTGAAAGATTCTTGACTCCTCATTTATGCCAATTTGCTCATTCTTGGCAATGCATCCCATTTTAACAACTTTATGAAATCCCTAACATTTAATGGCTTCAATAGCCATGATTCCTCATCAATTGACTTGATTAGGCATTGATTGCCCTTGTACCTTCATGGTCTCCTTCATGAACCCTGGTGTACCGTGTAGGTTCATGTGTCCCTTGGGTGCTCCTGCACCAGTTTTGTTTACTATTGACCAATGAAATCTTGGATTCGATAGGAATATCCTATTGCATTTGCAGATTGAAAAGGCCATTAATATCATAGAAAGCCTAGAAAGGATTGAAGATGTAAATTTGAGTTTGGAGGGTGTTGGTTTGGTGTTGTACTACTGCCTCAATGTAATATGTTCATGTTGCTCCAGGTTGGTACATTGACTTATTTGATATGTATTTTGTGATGTTTCAACAAGAATATATCCTTTCAAAATCTACGTTTCCCATCCAAATCATTTACCCATTATGAAAAGAAAGATACTAGATCTAACTACTACGAAAAATGTGAAGATTTTCATCCTCGCACTTTACTACTTTGTATATAAAATTTAAAAACATTAAACATAATGCATTGGCTATTTTAAAAATGCTAACATTTTTTCATTCAATTCCCTATCAGACATTAGAAAGTTTCCTATTATTTTAGGAGTTTAAAAACATAATCAACATTTTTGCCATGCTTTTCAAATATGATTACATGCTTCTCGCATCCCAATTTAACAGTCGTTCCACCATATATTCCAAATTATTTAGGTGTACTTATATATCTTTAAAAAGAATCAGTATTGGTTCAACAATCAAAAGCATATTATAATGTATCGGGGAATATTAAAACAAAAATGACTTCTATAAGTTGAAGAGGAGTTCAAAAACCTCCTTTACTAGATTTGCACCTTCAGCTTGGAATCAATCTGTCTGTAAGCCCAAAAGTAGAACAATGACAGTGCATCCTCTCAGCACAGGAATGGCAATGGATACTATTGACTAGATAAGGTTGTGAGCTGAGGATAGTGGAACTATCCTTAGTTGTATAAAAGTTTTCTGTCCTGGCCCTTCAAATAATAAATATTCCAAAAGTTTTCTATCCTGGCCCTTCAAATAATAAGTATTCCAAATTTTCTCTTGGACCAAACATCTGCCAGAATCATTGGACTTGTCTTGGGTTAGGTCAAAATCAGTTGTTGTAGTTGCATATGTTGGCATACGTACTTCTAGTTGTTGCTTCTTTAGTCTTCTCTGTCTCATCCATCCAACTACCTTATTCCTGCTAATATGGCTGTAGTGATTAACCATATTCAAAGTAGATGTTTGATGATTTTTTTCATGGTAGTTGATTGATCATTTAGACATCTCAAGGTAGAATATCTATGTAATAACAAGAAAAATTCTATTAAGTTGTGAGTTGACCTTACACTGATAAATGGATGGAAAATGCCTTATAGGCTTATAGCTATTTGATGAATACCTTCTTAGATTGATGAAATATTCTTGCAGGATTTTGATTAAGGTCCTAGTTACATTAGCATTACGACGACTTATGACTTGTGAGCAGTATATGATTATGATTCAACATCTGGAGATTAGAATTTTCATTTATTGGAAAAACAGAATACTGACGACATGTATTTCTTCTTCTAGGCACTTGAAACTATGGATGAATCTGGAGTTGGTACCACAGTCCATATATCATTCTGCTCATCATGTTCGTACAGGTGCATTACAATGGCTGCAATCCTGTAACCATTTAGACAATTAATGTTTTCCAAAACTCTTTGAAATTGATAAGGTAGTTTTTATGAAAAGGGAGGAAATGCGTATTAACCATAGAGCTTTCTTTTAAAGAAAATGCCTTTGTTGTTCCTAGGAAACTTTGTTTTAAGAATGTTAACTTATGCTTTAGAATTTGCAACAAAGATAGTTCTATTTTACAAGTGTAAACAAAACACTGATGTATAAATTTTTTATATAGAGTAAGTTAAAAGCTAAAAACTCATGCCGATTCTTTATTTGGATTAGCATTATTGTAGAGTTAGACCACAGACACAATCCTAAGTAGACACAAAGATGACTATACCAAAGAGCCTTACCCTACTTGAAGAAATTAATTTTATATTGAATTACTTAGGGATTTTGAGAAATATTGATTTATCAGAAAGAGAAGCATATTTTTTCAGCACATTAGAAGGACAATATTGCATTTGAAGAATGTGTTTCTTATTGTATTGTTTTAAACAATCACAACCATTAGTTAAAATAGGAAAATTTTCATTTATAATGGCTTTCATATTTATTTTTTCATTTTCTAGTTGGATGAAGTGTGTTGATAAGGTACTGGTCCATTTTCTTTTTATTATTTTACATCTATTTAGCTTTTTATTGGGTGAATCCTGATTGGACCCAAACCAGGGTCAATAGCTAGTGTGGACTAATCTAGGCTTGCCTAGGTTTATGGGGGGCCTGGTATCATAGTATGGTAGTAATGCTCATTGTTTGGCCTAGAGTAAGACCCTGGGTGAACCCTGACCAGATACTAACCAGGATTATACCCATCCCAGACTGGTTCAGATTTGGTCAGAGTTCTAGGCAAATCTGGTGTCATGCAATGGTACTAATTTCATTGCATACCTTTCTATTTCTCAACATCTATATTACAAGGTATGCTATAAAATTACTCCTACTAAGATAAAATACATTTATTAATCTGGCAAAGTGAACATATGGAATGTAGAGGAAAAACCAGGAAAAAATACTTGGACAAGTGTGACAAGTCGAGTCGAGGTAAATGATAAACCATACTAGCATTCAGCAGAATCAAAATTAACTTGGCAAACCAATTACTTGTGATTATAATTCAATTACTTGGATTTAGCTAGGAAAAACTTTAGATATAAAAAATACAGGTTTCCTAGCCTATGCAGTCCAATTTACTATTTTAATTTGTCCCTGTGCTTCCTTGTTTGCATTATCTCTTATTGGATCAAAGTATATGCATGTTTTCAGTGATATTTAGGGTTCCTGATCCCTCTTACTTTCTATAATTATGTGTGTTATTGTGGTTGATCTGATTTAGATGTTTTGTGGGTATACTTCAGCCCTTAGCAGTTTTGTCTCAATCCTACATCGAGTTGCAGAAGTGAATGTCTGCTTGCAGGACATAAGTTGTGTCTTAAGTTCAAACGCTCTTATGAAACACTTATGCAAGCCTATTCAGTAAGTTGTGACCTACTATACCTAGACTTTTCATTGATTCCATTCCTTTATACTAAGATCCAAACCCTAGCTTCGGTGCATCACCTAGTAGGTAGTTTGCTTCCTCTTATTTCCCTTTCATGCATTCCTTCTAACCCTTTCCCTCAAAAGAATTTACTTTCTTGTTTAAGAGCAAGCTAAGGTGATTAATCAAGAGGAACCAGCCTAGAATCTGGAGGTCTCATCTTAGTTAGCAAAGGTCCCACAACCTTGAGATGATTCCCTTGTTATACTAGATTATCAAGACCAAGAGAGCTTGAGATCAGAGGCGCAAATCCAGTGTATAATAGGTCCACAGGCAGTAGTGCTTCTTGCACATTCCCTATTGTGATACAGAGTGTGGCATAGGGGTGGATCACCCACCAGGCTCAAATTAAGGCCTTTGAGGCCACATGAGCTTCCATGGTGCATGCCATTTCTCAAAGGAATGCCACAGTTCAAGATTAACTTATCAGTAGCAAATTCATTGAACTTATGTTTTCAACTTCAGTTGAATTCACTAAGGCCATATGTGTTAAATATTGTAGACTGCCTTTTATGTCTTTCTGAGATATATCATCTAAATGGACCTGAATAGATCAATTGGAGATCATGTAATGTAGCTTTAATATGATGAGTAGAAATCAAAGTCTAGCTTTTTTCCAGGTATTTTGTGAATTTATATTCAAGATCATTTGATAAGCAGCATCAACAATATCATTACAAAGGCATCTCATTCCCTCATATTTTGGATCTCTCAGGCACTATGAATTTGGACTGCATCTTTGAGAATTATGACAAGCTGATTATCAAGATTAGACAAATATTAATACAATCATGGACAAGTTAATCCAACAAAGGATGCTTAGTAACAAGAATATCTTTTGTACCATTAGGACTTGAGCAGTTGAAAACAAAAAATGAATTCCCATCCATAATAATCTTAGATCTACAAAAGCCACATGAATCTTTGTGATATTGCTATTAGGATTCAACTATGTAGTTTTTTGAGTCAAACTCATTGACCTGTGATTCATGAGTAGTGGTTTACATGAACCCATCTCTCATGAGAATGAGTACCACTCCAGCTCAAGCACGCTTAACTACGGAGTTTCCTCCATGGTTAAACCCACTACGCTTGCATCCTCATTTGCAAAACCTTCACCAAGTGTTGTGCCTTATGAACCATTCATTAGAAAGCCCCTTAAGCTCATCAATTGATAAGTAGGAGATATTTTCCACAGCAAATCAAATTGTGATATTGCTATCAGGATTCAACTATGTAGTTTTTTGAGTCAAACTCATTGAATCGTGATTCATGAGTAGTGGTTCACACAAACCCATCTCTCATGAGAATGAATGGAACACTTAGCACTCATTGGCTCTAGGTGATGCTCACAGAGGTGAAGCACCGAGACTTCTCGAGAGGTCACCCATCCCAGTACTACTCCAACTCGAGCGCACTTAACTACGGAGTTTCCTCCATGGTTAAACCCACTATGCTTGCATCCTCATTTGCAAAACCTTCACCAAGTGTTGTGCCTTATGAACCATTGATTAGAAAGCCCCTTAAGGCACAACACTTGGTGAAGGTTTTGAAAATGAGGATGCAAGCATAGTGGGTTTAACCATGGAGGAAACTCTGTAGTTAACTACACTCGAGTTGGAGTAGTACTGGGATGGGTGACCTCTCGGGAAGTCTCGGTGCTTCACCTCTGTGAGCATCACCTAGAGCCAATGAGTGCTAAATGTTCCATTCATTCTCATGAGAGATGGGTTCATGTGAACCACTACTCATGAATCATGAGTCAATGAGTTTGACTCAAAACACTACACAGTTGAATCCTGATAGCAATATCACAATTTGATTTACTGTGGAAAATATCTCCTACTTATCAATTGATGAGCTTAAGGGGCTTTCTAATGAATGGTTCATAAGGCACAACACTTGGTGAAGGTTTTGCAAATGAGGATGCAAGCAGAGTGGGTTTAACCATGGAGGAAACTCTATAGTTAAGCGTGCTCTAGTTGGAGTGGTACTGGGATGGGTGACCTCCCGGGAAGTCCCAGTGCTTCACCCAGTGCTTCATCTCTGTGAGCATCACCTAGAGCCAATGAGTGCTAAGTGTTCCATTCATTCTCATGAGAGATGGGTTCCTGTAAACCACTACTCATGAATCACAGGTCAATGAGTTTGACTAAAAAAACTACACAGTTGAATCCTGATAGCAATATCACAATTTGGCTTGCTGTGGAAAATATCTCTTACTTATCACATGAATCTTGTATTATTTCTTGACACCAAACCCCATCTACAGATTTCCAATTTAGGGTTCTTGGAGCAACAACATCTGTTAATCTGTAAGCACACAAATATTAATGATTAAAATCATCTGTTAAAGAAAAAACCATGTTTTAAATGACTGGCAATGGTGCCCTAACCTTGTGCAAAATATCCAGATTTGAAGACTCTAGTGGTGACTCGGGAAGTATAAACCAGAGATGTTGTAGGGACAAAATGCCCTAAACAGGTTAAAAATGAGGCTTCCATGGATAGGCCAATAATAGATTCATCCCAACCAAGAAGAAAGGCTTTTTTAAAGCATATTCTCTATATTCAAATGAATTAAAAAAATAACCACAAGAATAGAGGAAGACATTACCTGACAATACATAGTTCCAAACCTCTTACAATGGATCCATTTGTGAAGTCTAGAAAGAAAATGATTCTCTCCCCAAACCTTAATAAAGACTGTGTATTTATAGAGATCTTTCACCTTTGTATTTAATGGATCCATGTGTGTGTCGAGAAACAAAGAAGAAAACCAAACTTTATTTGAAACAAACAAATTTCCATCCCAAACAACCTCTGCAGGAATTATCTTATAGGCCTAATCCTAGCCCTTTACCAAAAATCTTCACCAGTGGACTTATTAGTTCAATTTAATGATGGGGATGGTCCTAATATGGTTCAAGAACACTGATTCAACTAGTTTGGTCTCCTCAAGTCCGTACTATAGAGTACTAGACCTGCCGCACTCACTACCTTCTTGAGAAGTCCTCGGCCCCACCACCAGTCAGCGACCACTCAAAATCGAGCATGTCGATAAGGCTTATTTCATAACTCCGCAACCGCGACGTCCACAATAGTTGTCGCATGTTCGCATAGCATGAAACTGGCTCATGTGAACATGCGACAAACTGTCGGCATTGCAAACACTATACCACTTCACAACTCTGCAACAATGACGCTACTGTGAGTTAACACAAAACATTAGTCGCATGATCGCATAGCCTTGAAAAGGCTATGTGAACATGTGACTAATCGCCAACATTCACCACCGAATGTCAAACACGCTCAGACACTGCCAACACAAGCCCCACCGACAAACTGCCAAGTTACCGCTCGGACCAATCATGAACACCACCTGCCAACGGGCCCCAGCACAACGTGGAACCCTTGTCGCATGGTCACAAGCAGTGAAAATGGCTCTTGTGATCATGCGACAAGGCCAAAAGATGCCACCTCACCAAATGTCAGGGGACCCACCGGAGGGTAAAGGAAGGTAAATGGAGACCAGGCTCGTTGGGACAGGTGGCAGCTGGTCGCATGTCAGAAAAATATGACATGCGATCATGCGACAACCAATCATTTTAAAAACCTTTGAAGACCCAGGCCCACCATCGATCGCACTTGCGCACTTAAGACCGATGAAACTGTCACGTCACCGCTCAGACCAATTAGGAACAACCACGTCACCACCTGCCAACGAGCCCCAGCACAACGTGGCACCCTTATCACATGGTCGCAAGCAGTGAAAACGGCTCTTGCGATCATGCGACAAGGCCAAAAGATGCCACCTAACCAAATATGTCAATGGACCCACCGGAGGATAAAGGAGGGTAAATGAAGGTAAATCATTTTGAATAGTAAACGGTTTCATTAAAATTCCGTTCCATAAATTAACTCATTTCTCAATCAAAACATAAACTTTGAAACCGAAATACAATGAAAAGAACTCTGAATGCACCTTCGGTCTGTAACATTTAAAAAAAAAAAAAAAATAGCATTGGTCTCAATTTCGACCAATGCTATGATTAATTTCTACCAATGCTTGGTCAAAATTTAGACCATTGGGCAAAAAAAATGACGCAAATGCCATACTTTCCACCAATCCAATGGTCTAAATTTCAACCATTGGGACACGATGTATTGGTAGAAATTTTGACCATTGTATGGTCTAAATTTTGACCATTGTAAAAAAAAAACCATGACGATTTTCATAATTTTAAGAATGGGATATAGTCAAAATTTTGACACATATTTTGGTCTAAATTTCGACCAATAATAAATACGTAGAAAATTCGACAAAAAAAGAACGACTAAAGTTTTGGTCGTGAATTCGACCAATTTTTGTCGAAAATTTGACTAATTTTCGTCGAAATTTGAAGTCAAATTTACTAGTGTCCGTGAGCAATTGGAGTAGAAAGAGGTTTACAATCAGCCATATCAAATTTCTTTAGCATATCCTTTGCATACTTTGTTTGACAAACAAAAATTTTATTTTCACGTTGATAAACCTCCATTCTCAAAAAATATTTCATAAGACCCAAATCTTTCATTTCAAATTCATTCATCATAGCAACTTTGAATTCCTCTTTCATCTTAGAACAACTACCCATATATAACAAATCATCAACATACAAACTCACAATGATAATATCATTACCTTCTTGCTTGTAATAAAGGGTAGGTTCACTCTTACTTTTTTGAAAGCCATTCTGCTGAAAATATCCATCAATCCTTACATACCATGCACGTGGTGCTTGCTTGAGGCCATACAAAGCCTTCTTTAGCTTATAAACATGATCTTCTTTTCCTTTAACTTCAAAACCTTGTGGCTGTCCCACATATACTTCCTCTTCTAAGTACCCATTTAAAAAGACACTTTTCACATCCATGTGATGAATAGACCATTTCTTTTGAGCTGCAAGAGAGATTAACATTCTAATAGTTTCTTGTCTTGCTACAGGTGAAAAAGTTTCTTCATAATCAATGCCATACCTTTGAGTGAAACCTTTAGCAACCAATCTTGCCTTGTATCTTTCCACACTCCCATCACTATTATACTTGACCTTGTAGACCCATTTCGTGCCAATCTTCTTTTTCTCATGTGGAAGCTCTACAAGCTCCCAAGTCTCATTCCTATCAATGGAATCCATCTCTTCATTCATTGCTTTCATCCAAACCTCATTAGTACATGCATATTCAAAACATGATGGCTCAAAATCAGCTTTAGCAAGTAATGCAAAATTTTCTGTCTCACCTATTGGATCTTCTTCATGTTCTTGATTTTGACTTCTCTGATAAATATCACTTAATCTTCTTACCTTTCTTGTAAAACTTGGACTTGAGGATGGACTTCCACTTGGAATTGATGAGGGGCTGCTTGGTGGACTTGGAGATCCTATAATAGATTCATTAGCTAGCTGCTCATTATTATTATCAGCAATAATATCATCATCCAAAACTGATTTTGACTTTTCAACATGACCTTTTTGATGACCATAAACTCCCCCTTCATAAAAAATCACATCTCTTGAGACAAGAATCTTATTAGTAACAGGATTATACAATCTATAAGCTTTGCTCTCCTCACTATAACCCACAAAAATGTATGATTCACTTTTAGCATCTAACTTTTGTCTATTTTGATCAGGTATACGAATATAAGCCAAGCAACCAAAAACTTTAAATTGATTTACATTAGGCCTTTTCTCATACCATGCTTCATAGGGAGTCATCTTGTCTAGGGCACTTGTAGGACTCATATTGAGAATATAGACTGATGTAGCAACTGAATCAGCCCAATAAGTATTGTTCAAACCCTTGGTTTGTAACATGCTCCTTGCCATTTCTACCACAGTATGGTTCTTTCTTTCAACCACTCCATTTTGTTGAGGTGTGTAAGCAGTTGTGAGTTGTCTCTTGATCTCATTCATTTCACAAAAATTCTGAAAATCTTTGGAGCAATACTCTCCTCCATGATCTGTTCTCAAACATTTGATTGTATTTCCTTTCTCATTCTCTACATGAGCTTTAAACCTCTTGAATGTATCAAGGGCTTCATCTTTAGTCTTCAAAAAATAAACCCAACACATGCATGAGTAATCATCAATAAAAGTGATAAAATATGATGACTTACCCAAACTTTGTGTTTGCATAGGACCACAAATATCAGAATGAATAAGCTGAAGTTGGTGATGAGCTCTCCATGCATTTCCTTTTGGAAATGATTCTCTTGCATGTTTCCCTTTTTCACATCCTTCATAATTTTTGTTGTGCTCTTTAACCTTAGGCAATCCAAGAACCAATGCATTTAGAATTTTCAAACTATGAAAATTTAAATGACCATACCTGAGATGCCACAACCAACTTTTATCCTCATAAGCCATATTCACAAGTTGATTGTCATTTTCACTAAACTTCAAGGGAAACATCCTATTCTTTGTCATAGGAACAACTGTAATCACTTTATTGCCCTGATTCTTATCATAGATAGTACATTTCATATTTTCAAATACAACTCTATAATTCTTATCACATAGCTACCCAACACTCAATAAATTATACTTCAATTTTGGAGTATAATAGATATCTTGAACACTTTTCATACCTTCTTTTGTCTAACTTCCATGGCTCCTTTGGCTGCAACCTCCATCGTATTATTATTACCAAGAGTAATATTAGATTTATATCCATCATCAAGCTTTGAAAAAATATTCTTGTTACCAGACATATGGTTAGAGCACCCAGAATCCAAATACCAAACATCACTCATATTATTTTCAGCTTTGTCATAACACAAGAATAAATTACCTAAGAAAGGATCCTCATCTTGTTGAGCATAATTTGCATTATTGTTACTTGATTTCAGCCTACACTCTTTCTCATAGTGTCCATACCAATAACAATGATAACATTGAATGTTTCTTTTATCAAATCTACCTCGGCCTCTTCCTCCTTGAGCACCTCCTCTTCCTCTAGTTCCTCTTGAAAAGTTTTGATTTTGACCCCTTCCTGAACCTCTATGGTTGTTATTGTTGTTGCTAGCACCATCATTCTTTGAAATTTGCAATTGGGAAGCAAAAGTCTTCTCACTAATGCTAGTAGAAGTGTCCCTTATTCTATCCTCATGTGGTATGAGAGATCCAACTAGCTCATCAAACTCCAAGGTGGCTAAATTTTTATTTTTTTCAATAATAATTGCTATAGTATTCCATTTTGGGGTTAGAGATCTCAATACCTTCTGTATCACATGCTCTTGGCTCATAGGTTCACCCAAAGTGGCCATTTTATGAACCACATCCTTGACTCTTATACAAAAATCTCCCACATTCTCACTTTCCTTCATCTTCAAATTCTCATATTCTTTCTTCAAGGTTTGTAGTTTCACAACCTTGATCTGGTCATTGCCATGGTAAGCATCTTTTAGAGTCTTTCAGACATCCTTTACTGTCTGTGCATCAGCAATTCTGGGAAACAAGCTCTTCTCAAGATTCATTTGAATGTGAAATAGAGCCATTGCATTCTTCTTCTCAGCTTCCTTCTTCAATCTCCTCTCATTAGCTGTGAGATCTTCCCAATTATCAGGTTCTTCATATCCTGATTCAATGATCTCCCAAAAATCTTTTCCTATCAGAAAAGTCTTCATCTTGATTGACCAATATTGATAATCAACTCCATTAAATTCTGGAATTTGCAAATTATTTGTCATCTTCACAATCCTAAAGCTCTAATACCAAATGAAGATTTTACAAAAGAAGAAAAATTCTGAAACACAACTTTTATTGTAACTCTCTATTAAAAAAATATTACAAATTACTGAATATATAAAATTCATAGCCATAGAAAAAACAGGAAAGAAAACTAGATAAACATATATCTAGACAGTTTTATTTGCAAAAAATAAAATTAAAAAAACAAAGAAAAACTAAATTCTAAATATAAATATGCAAAACTTTGCACATTCCTTATTTCCATAAAAACAATAAAACTAATTAAAAAAACTCTTTAAAAAAAAACGCTTTTCCAACATCACTTATCCACATATTATTCATTCGACTGGTGTCGATAGATAACTCTGTAGTTTTCTGCATTAAAATCGCTTACTTATTACAGTGGTATCCAATTTCATAGCTTGTTGCCTGTGGGCACAGTTTATTACTTTACAATGTTGAATCAAATCCTGCTATATTTTTTCCTTGCCAGTTTTCTGGTTTCGACCAGTTGAAGCAAGGTTTATTGAAAGTAATTCCCAAAATATGTTTTGGGAGGCTTATATCTTGTTTGTGTCGAGGTCATTGTAGGAAGCAGGTTGTTGAGATCAAGGTAGAAATGGATTTTGAAAGCGGTGGCAGTTCAAAGAAAGTGGTAGCGGAAATGATTGGGAGCCCATCTCATCACACGGAGAATCCCAAAACATCGGAAGAACCAGAAGCAGCATTACAGTGTGCGGAAAAAGTAAATAAACCCAGCAATGCCGCGAAAAAGAGGAAGCAGAGGCGCTCAAAACCTCGGGGATCTCAAATGCCACAGCCGGCGGATGAAGAAGCGGCGAAGAAGATCTCAACTGAAATTGCAGCCCAGTGCAGATCACATTTCTTTGGCATGCGCCGGAAATACGAACACAAGGCCGGAAGATTCACAGGTTTCTTTGCCGAAATGCGCAATATTTATCAGGAGGGCCTTAGCTATCCCTGACAGTGACACTGAGTTAGAGGAGAGACTGCAAAAACCGAAAGTGAAGTATGTCAAAAAATCAAAAGTGAGTTATGGCAGTGATAGTGACACCGACTGAGAGTATAGAGTCCATAAACCAAAAAGTGGGGTATGGCATGAAGATTTCAGTGCAGGCATTTATATTAGGATGATTTTGGATACTCTTCATCAATGAAGTTGTTCTATGGTTTTATAGGACATAGTTTAGTGGTAATTGAAATAAATTGAATCCAATCAGTTCTGAAGCATTAGAAAAATACATCAGATCTCTTAAACATTTTTGGTTTTTATGATATGTAATTAGCTGATACGCTATACGGTGTGAGGTTTCTTGCTAAACATTTTTTGACCTCTGCAAACGAGTTTACTCACCGGAGATTTGATTCTGAATTAAGATTTTAATTGTTCAAGAGATATGATTTGATTTCTATATATGATCGAGATTTTATTTGATTTCTATATATTATTTTTTCCGTACAAGTGGCAAATGCATTTACTGTAAACATTATTCGCAAGTGGCAAATGCATTTACTGTAAACTTTATTCACAAGCAAATACGGTTCAACTAGGCTTATCATTTTTATCTGCATTTGAAACTGTATTTCCTTTGCAGCCTTGATCTATCTGTATAACAAGGGTTGTGAGGGCGCAAAACTAGGGTTTGGTGGTTTTACTTACGAATTTCAGAATTCTAATTTTGGAAAAAGATCAGATTTTATTGAATGGCTTGGAGATTTTTTTGTTTTAGTTGACGACTTTTTCTTACGAGTAAGGGGTTTGGATTTTGTTTTGGGAATTTCAGTTTTGAATAAGGGTTCGAGGGTTGTTAAGTAAGAGAAATTGGTTATGTCTGATGGTTCAAAATCTCCATACATGCATATGTGTAGGTCCAATGATCAGTTTATTTTAGTCAAGATGAAATGGATTTGGAAGTGGGCACCATGGGGCTCCCTCAAATCACCACCATAATTGTTCATCATCTTCTTTGTATTTGAAATGACTAACTCTCCATAATGAAAAAGTAAATGAAACTCTTGAAGATAGTAAAAAGATTTCTTATGAAGGAAAAGTATCCCGAAGACACTGAAAACTACATCCTAAATTCATATGACTGAGGAAGTGAGTGCATATGCATTAAGAAACCCTACTTCTTATCATAGATTCCAACTCAAAATTTGTGGTTTAAAGTTAAACTCAGACTTAGCTGCTCTTCCTTGAGACGCATCTATTATTCATGCATTGAATACTTGTATCTGATGTTTTAACATCTTTAGTTGCTGTTGTTTTTTGATGAAATGTGACCTGTTTCATGCTAACTGCTGTTCCTCCAAGATCTTCTCATGAAACCCGCTGCTCTTGCACATTTATGCTTTTCCGTTCATTGTATCTTGGCATCCTTTAATCATAAACTGCTTCTCCTTATGAATTTATGTTGCTTTTCATTGTTGCTCTATATAGTGCAAAATGCTGTTCTTCTTGAAAATGTGCTTGTGGCTTTTACTAATGGATTGTGTTGTTGTTTTATAGAAAAACATGGGTATCTGCAAGCATCTTCATTGAATCTGAACTCAACCCATCTCTCACTGCTCTCTTATCCTTTCTATATTGTTCATTCCTTGTTGGTCGCTATGAATGGTATTTGTAACAGTAATACTACTGCACTCTTCATTCATTTGGTGACTATCGTTGGCATTAAGCCTGATGTTCCTGCAAATTTATTGAAATTTTGTTGCCCACTGTCATATATATTGCAATATTAATGTGTTTTGGCTGTCATGACCTTAGTATCAGACCTCTGTTCTTTTGATCACATTGAATAAATTGTCACTGTCATGGTAGTGTTCTCTTTCTCGCCGACCTTTCTCCTTGGGAAACACTGTTATTTGCGACAAAATCTTGTGCCAGTGTTAGGCCTTTTCATTCTTGAACACTGCTTTGCATTTTGTAAATCAATGTTTTATCATCTTTAAACACTGTCATGGCAGTGTTGAATGTGATTCATCATTATTGAGACTGCTTTCTTTTGTAGCTATTCCTTCATGTTTATCACACATTTCCTTATGATACTATAAATTTCTCCTTGGTTCCTTTACCAGATCCCTGCTTCTTTGTTTAAATTGTTGTCTCATAAATAAACTATTTCTTTTCAACTCCATACTGCTTTTCTTAATCTCTGCTGTCCTCTTTTATCCTTCATTTTGATCTTAATGAATGTATTCAAGACTGCTTTTTACATTAAAATAAATGGACTTTTATAAAAAATCCAACTGCTCTTGCACCTGTGTTGCTGTTCTTCATTAAAATCTGCTCTTTTCCTTATGAAATCCACTTTTCTTCATGATGGAAACTTTTTTTCTATGCATTGTGTGAAACTCTCTAGACAGTGAATGATCTCTTGGAAGAATAGTATCTTAAGGCTGTGAAAGATCTGTCAAAATAGTATATGAAGCCCTTGAAGCAGTAAATGATTCGCATGGAATGATAACTCTTAAAGAACAGTGAGTTCTCTCTAAAGCAGTGTGTGCAGCTCTTGAAAAAGTAAATGAAACTCTTGAAGCAGCATATGATCTCATCGAAGATGGTAAAAAGATCTCTTATGAAGGGAAATTATCCCAAAGACACTGAAAACTGCATCCTAATTTCATTTCACTGAGGAAGTGAATGCATATGCATTAAGAAGCTCTACTTCTTATCATAAATTCCAACTCAAAATTTGCAGTTTAGTTCATGATATACTGTCAAACTCGTACTTAGCTGCTCTTCCGTGAGAGGCATCCATTATTCATGCATTGTGTTGGTGTAGACTAGTATATCTGGATCTGTTTTGAAAGGCTTCAAACAAGCAAACATTAGATTTTAATCTAGCATTTATCAGTTCAAAACAAAGACATCTAAGCTAGCCACTTTAGATTGAGCCAAAAACAGGTACACCCAAGCACTGTTTGATTTGCTCTTGCTTAAGGGGATGTGGGTGTGCTCTCTAAGCACTTGGAGCATACTCTAATGCATTTAGGATGGATTGAGCTCCATGAAAACCTCAAAAATGGCACAAAAACAGGTATAGAACACCTGATTTGCCCCTAAGGCCTCAAGGATCCAAATGATGCTGAAATGAAGATTAAGCTACATGATGCTGATGCTAAGATTGATTTTAGACCAAATAGAGATGTGATATGATGCTATGTTATGCAAAACAATGAAAGAAACTATGTTAATCCATTATTGCTAAACTATGATGTGCTAAGAAGCTTGAAGAAAATGATGAAATCTAACAATTAGAATTGATTATGCATAAAACTAGAACTAATTTAGTATGATAACAATGCATGAAGATGAAAGACTAAGCTAATAAATTGCTTTTGGAAGAGGGAGTATTTATAGGATTTCCTAAGGGTTGGGTTAGGAGGAAAGGTTAGAGTTTGGGGTAAGGTTAGGGTTGGAGTCAAGGGGATAAGGATGAAGACTTTTTAGAAGAGTCTAGGCTTTGGATGAGGATAAAGACTTTTTAGAAAAGTCTAGGCTTTCTAGGGATAATAGAAATTTAGGAAATAAATAAAGTTTTATTTATTTCAAGGATTTGGTTTGAGGATTTTTTTTAAAATAAATTTAATAAAACATGAGGATTAATATTTAACCTTAATTAAATATGTTGAGATGGGATTAGGGTTAGGAAATGATGGAATTAGCCTTTAATCGAAATTAAGGAGGGATTAGAAGATTCTGGAAGAGGTTAGTGGTCTTAAGGAAATTAGCCAAGTTTTGGTCAAAAAATAAATAAATTATTTATTTTGAGATTTTTGGTCAATTTATTAATTAAATAATTAATAAATAAGGAAATAATATTTAAATAAGATTTAAACATTTTTGGGAGGGATTTCTTAATAAAATATTTTTAATTAAGATAAAGGGATTTAATGACATAAAAATTAATTAATTAATTAAATAATTAATTAATTAATAAATGATGATGTCATCAGGGGTTTTTCAGAAAATAAAAATACTTTATTTCCTAAAGGATTTTTTAGGTGTCTACATTTTGCCCCTCTTTGATGCGATGTCGCAAGTGGCGTGGCATCATAGACAAGAAAATAAGATGCCCAAGGCTAGAATTTAGACGAATAAGGGGTTGTGCCCCCTTGAGAAAATAACGCAAGGAGTAAACGTTGTGGAATTTTCTCGAAAGGAAACAGAGAAAAAGAAGAAAGGAAGAAGGGAGGTTAAATAACCAAGCTTCCAAGAGCAAAAATGGGTGAATGCAAGATGAGATGGAATGCAAATGCAGAATGCAGCTACATTAAGATGCAAGATTTAAGCTATATGATGCAGGATGTAGGGGATTTGGGGAATCTCCAAGTGCAAATGTAGAAAGCACAACCTAGTTTAATATAGCAATACTAGAGACCTGCCAAGGATACTAGGATCACGAGGCCTTATCACCAGTGTTGCATAGGACTAACGCGAAAAAGACACGCAGGGTTGCCCCAGCATCACACATGAAACCCAGAGGAGGCATGGTGGAAATGATGCTGAAGAAACCACAAACAAACAACATTTCCCAAGTGCACCATGTAACCCAGAAGAGCACATGTGAACCGTGCAAGGGTCACGTCCGATGGATTCACAGGCAGAATCAAAAGAGAAAAAGACCATGCCCCAGATGGTCCTCAGTTGCAGCGCACCATGATATAAAGGATCATGGTGACTTTGAGTAGAGAACAACGAGAAGCCGTAAAAGATTAACAAGATCCAAAGGACAAAAGGCAAGACCAAAATGACAACTCCAAAAGGACATCCTTTGCCAAGGAGAGAGATATGATGTGACTAATTGAGTGATGGCGAGAGAATTGGTCTGAACATGTGGAAGGATACATCGACATGGACTTGGTGTGATTGGTGGAAGAGTAAGTTTGACAGGAGGAAGGATACATCCTCAAGGACCCACTGATTGATGAGAGAATGAGTGTTGTTGTTTGCTGGCAAAATGATGAAGTCAAAGAATAATCACTGTGATCAAGAATAGTCGACAATTGATGTTGCTGAAGTACAAGGCTGGGTAGGACAAGGTATTCTGATCAAATGCTACTGCAGGACTAACAAGGACTATGTACAACAAAAAGAGACGATATGTACAATGCACGGAAAAAGATATATACAACTGATATGTACAGAAGCTCAAGATTGGGGATAGGAAGATCTCGCTATATAGGATATGATACACGAAGGATCGCACTATACAGGATATATAGGATATGGTACAAGATATGGTACAAAATAGGGTACAAAATATGTGTGGGGGGGGGGGGGTGGCAGAGGTGCTGGAGGATGATGGAAAAGAGGGATGCTGGGGGATGGTGGATGGGGATGGGGATGGTATAAAAAGGACTAAGATGGTGGGATGGGGGGATGGGAGTTTGATAGATAATGACTCGGTCCACTATGTATGGCGCCTGTTTACCAGATTTTCACCAACATACTTGTCCAAGACGCTTGAATTGCCAAGTTTTCACCACTGGACGATTAGTTTTTTATTTTTTTTTTGTATTTTTCTATTTTTTTTCAATTTTTATGGATTTTCTGAATATGTAGGATCAGGTTCAGGCATAGAACCTCTTCAGATGTATGATGTTGATTGGATCATTCAAAGGCTCACCTTTTGGTGTAGATAGTTGATAAGCTCCGGAGCTGAAGCATGCTGTGACAACATATGGGCCTAGCCAAATAGGCTCAAACTTGCCTTTCTTTTCTCTGTTTGCTTGGACTTTCTGATTTTCTTTGAGGACCATGTCACCGACTTGGAACTGTCTAGGATGGACCTTCTTATTATAGCTCCTTTTGAGTCGATTTTAGGATGCAACCAGGTTATCATATGCTTGTTGTCTCTTTTCATCTAATAGGTCTAGTTGTGTGAGACGGGCCACACGATAGTCTTCATCAGTAGTGTAGTTCTTCATGGAGACTCACAATGATGGTAGCTCGACCTCGATCGGTAGAACGGCTTTAGCACCATATACAAGGGAATATGGGGTGGTGCCTGTGGGAGTGCGATAAGAAGTGCGGTAGGCCCAAAGGGAAGGATTGATTTGGAGGTGCCAATCACGACCAGAATCATTGACAACCTTCTTGAGGATTTTCAAGATAGTTTTTTTGGTTGCCTCAGCTTGGCCATTTCCTTGAGGGAAGTATGGACTAGAGAAACGGTGATGGATGTGGAGTCTGGCACACAGATCATCCAGATGCTGGTTTTCAAAAGGTGTGCCATGGTCTGTGAAGATGGTAGATGGTATGCCAAAGCGACAGATGATGTGGTAAAGGATGAACTTAGATATTTGGATGCCAGTAGTTAGGGTGAGCGGAATCACTTCAACCCATTTGGTGAAGTACTATGTGGCAGTTATTATATACTTATGTCCATCCGAGGAGAGGGGAGTGATTAAGCCGACGAGGTCAAAGCCCCAACATGAAAATGGCCAAGGTGGCGCAATAGGCTGCAAGTCTTGTGCTGGTGCATGAATCAGATTTGCATGCTGCTGACATGGTAAACATTTTCTGACAAACTCACAAGCATCATGTTCCATGGTTGGCCAGTACTACCCAACTCGAAGCAACTGCTTAGCTAGAACCATGCCACTCGTGTGGGCACTGCAAATTCCAGCGTGGACCTCTTGTAAAGCCAGGACAACCTCATTTGAATCTAAACACCTAGAGAGGATATTGTGATACCCTCGACGATAAAGGGTGTTGGCCACAAGAGTGTAGCGGGAAGCTCTGCGAATAAGGTTTTGGTGTTGGTTATTGGTGAGATGGGGAGATATGATACCATTCTTTAGATATGCATGGATGTCGTGGTACCACGGGGACTGGGGACCAACCAAGATACACACCATTTCTGCATCGGCGTTCTCATAAGCAGGTGAGTGTAGCTACTCGACTAGGAATTCATACTGTGATGTGTCGCATGGGATTTCTAACAAGGATCCAATGGTTGCCATTGCATCTGCTACTTTGTTCTGAAGCCTTGGGATCTGTGTGAATTGTAGATTGAGGAAATGCTCTTTTAGTTTGTCCACTAGCTCTTTGTAGGGTAGCAACTTATCGTCCTTTGTCTGATATTCATCTAGGACTTGTTTGATAATTAGCTGTGAATCTCCGAACACTTGCAATTCTGTGATATTCCACTGAATGGTTGTTTTGAGACCTGAGATGAGTGCCTCATATTCTGCAATGTTGTTGGTACATGAGAATCCTAACTTGAATGATTTTGGACTGTAGTCACCTTGAGGTGTGACGAATAGGATTCCTACCCCTAATCCATGTGATGTGTAGGATCCATCAAAGTATAGTTTCCACATGGACTGTTCTTCGATCATACATAAATGTTCGTCAAGGAATTCCATGATTAGGGGATAAGCATCCACTAGTGGTGCCTCTGCTAGCTGATCGGCAATGACTTGCCATTTGATTGCTTTCCGATCTATGTACTGGATGTCAAACTCACTAAGTAACATGATCCATTTTTTCATACGGCCTGTGAGAGTTGTCCTTGATAGTAGATACTTGAGGGGTCCCACCTTTGAAATGAGCCTAATTGTGTGGCTGAGCATATAATGTCTAAGCTTTTGAGTGGCAAAGACTACTGCAAGGCATACTTTTTCCATGGGTGAATAATTAAGCTCATAGCCGACAAGAGTTCGACTAATGCAGTAGATGGCTCTCTCTTTGTTTTCATCATCATGCTGAGCTAAGAGTGCCCCCAGTGCTGTAGTGGTTGTCGAGATGTAGAGGATGAGAGGACGCCCTGGAACTGGTGGTACTAGGATTGGGGAGTTGGCTAGATACTCTTTGAGCTTATCAAAACTTCTCTGACATATGGGATCCCACTTGAAGCTTGTGCCTTTGCATAAGAGATGCGTGAAAGGTTGGCACTTGTCTGCTAGCTGAGAAATGAATCAACGCACTGATTGAAGCTTTCCTTGTAGGCTCCTGAGCTGTCTGAGTGTTTTTGGTGGAGGCATTTCTGTTATTGCTTTGACCTTCTTGGGGTCGATCTCTATGTCGCGTCGTGATACTATGAAACCTAGAAGTTTTTCAGATGTAACACCAAAGACACATTTCTTTGGATCAAGTTTTAAGCCATAATGATGTAAGCGATCGAACACACTCTCAAGAATGTCAAGGTGTTCAGCTCATGTTTTAGATTTTGCAAGAATATCATCCACATAGTCTTCTAGGATCTTGTGGATCATATCATGGAATATTGCTGTCATCGCTCTCTGATATGTGGCTCCTACATTCTTTAGCTCAAATGGCATCATGTTGTAGCAGAAGGTACCCCATGGAGTTGTGAATGCTATTTTATGTTGATCTGCTTCTACTATACGAATTTGATTATAGCCTGAAAAGCCATCCATTAGTGACAACATTTCATGACCCGCTGTAAGATCTACAATCATGTCTATATTTGGTAGTGGAAAATCATCTTTAGGACATGCTTTGTTCAGGTCCCTGAAATTTGTGCATATTCTGATGTCACCTGAAGGCTTAGTGACAGGCACCATGTTGGAGATTCAATTTGAGTAATCTATGGCTCTGATAATCTTGGCTTGAAGGATTTTTTCAAGTTCTGCTTTGACTAATAAGGCGACTTTTGGATGCATTTTCCTCAGCTTCTGCTTTATTGGCTTGACATTAGGATCCACTGCTAGATGATGGACGATGAGATCAGGATCAAGCCCAGGCATGTGTGCATATGACCACGCAAAATTTATAATTGATTCCCTAAGGAGCACAATCAAAGACATTTCTTCACCCTCTGTCAGATTGGCCGCAATGTAGGTGATTCTTGGACATTCCTTTGTACCCAAGTTGACTGGCTCGGTTTCTTCTATGATGATAGGTGACTGCTCAGGTCTGTAATCCCATATAGGAGGAAGAGGCAAGTCTTCATCTTCTAGCGCTTGAATTGCCAAGTTTTCACTAGAAGATACGCTCTTTATTTTTACTATTTTGGAATCAGAATGTTCCCCATAAGGGTTTTCACATAAGGACTCATGTTTTACTCTTTCTATTTCTCTTTTGTAGCTAAAGCTTGCCTCCTCCCCGAAGTATCCTTCTGGGTCCAGCTTATAGATATGAGTTGACTCTGAATCTTGAACTGATTGTGGACCTGATGCCCCCATGAACTCTAGGAGCGCTTTTGTGCTTTGGAACTCATCGATATGTGTGACACTTGGTCCCAGTCTATGAGTTCGGGGTGGATGACGGGAAGTTCTATGAGATTGAGAGAAATTTGTCAGAGGACAGAAGTCCCCAAGAAGGTATCATCGTCGAGGATGTCATCGTAGGATTTGACTTCTTTATCTTCAGGGATGTTTTCAATTTCTACGGGGTCGTCCTGGCTATTCAAGAAGGGAACGCTAGTTATGTTGGTGCCCCTAGTTGCGGTATTGGGCCCTTGTATATGCAAGCGAGGGGTTTTAAAGCCAAGACCTTGATGTTGCAGATTCTTTGATGCTATGATTGGGTCTTTGCTTCCGCCTTCATGTGGTCCTAGACCACCACCTTGGTAGTTCCATTGCTTAGTAGCATACTTGTGCGATTGTGGGTATTTATCCTTGAAGTAGCCAAGAAGTTGAGTGTCAGGTGGTGAGGGATCTTTGTATAGCCACCTATTGATGTCAAGATCCATCTCTTGACTATTGATGTTGCCATGGGATTCAAAAGTCATAGGTCCCATTCTCTTGATTTCATGATGCTCTTTAGCAGGTTTGCTTTGGTGACTTGGGTGCCCTTGGGTATGTGGATCACGTGGGAGGGCCCCTACTGCAAATGCATCATTTAGGGTATATTCACCACATCCCTGGTTGTTGATCTTGATGGAAGAGAGAGTGGAGGTGAGGATAGTCTCTGGATCACGATGGGATCGGGATGAGCTGGCAACAGAAGTGCCAATGTCAGTTCCAGGACAGTAAGTAGAGTGAGGGAATGATGTTTCCATCGCATGACAATATGCAAAGGGTTTAGGGTCAACATGGATGGTAACCTCAGTGCTTTGATGCGGAAATTCGATGCATTGATGGTAAGTAGATGGTACAGCCTTGATGGAATGGATCCATGGTCGGCCGAGGAGGATATTGAATGGTAGGTCAAGATCAACAACATGGCAAATGGTATCTTGCGTTGCCGGGCCCAGCTGAATAGGCAAAGTAATAGTACCTTCAGAGGCACGCTCCAAGTTGTCATAGGCTTTGATAGTGATTAATTCATGTGATATATCAGCCTTTGTGAACCCAATCTGCTGAATGAATTTGAGAGTACACAGGTTTAGGGCTGAGCCATTATCTATTAAAACCCATTTGATGGAAAAGTCTCTAACCATAACGGCGATGCGGAGAGGGAGAGTGTGGTCAGGTGCAACGTCTGGTATGTTAGATGTTTTGAAGGATAAAGCACAAGCTGCGGATAGATGTCCCACAAGGGTCGCGAACTGGGTGGTGTTAATGTCTATGGGGACATGTCCTTCTTTGAGAGCTCGGTCAAGGATCTCTTGGTGGAGGGGTGAAGTGCGAAGAAGGTCCAAGATGGATATTTGGGCTAGTGTGTTCCCAAGATGTTCTATAAGGTTGTACTGTACATTGTGTGCATTGTGTGCTGGTCTTGGACGGGCACCAGCGACAGTTATCCGGCCTCTGCGGGTAGTAACAGCACATTGACTATCTGCTCCTCTTACATGGATGACATTGACTGTGGGCTCAACTTGGGTTATACATCCAACAAATTTGTCATAATTGATATAGGCAGTAGTATAGTCTTTGCGACCAGTTTGATCTTCTTGTTTGCCTTTGTCGCGATTCTGGGGATGACTGGCATCAGCTTGGTTCTTCCCAGCATTGTGTTGTGGGAACACATTTTGATAGATTTGTAGGTTGGCATTTGGTGAGGCTTGAGCGGGTGTATCTACCTGGATCTCTTTCTGGTTGATGAGATCTTGGATATAGTTTTTGAGTCTCATACACTTTAGGGTAGTGTGTCCTTTGACACGATGATAATCACAGTACTCATGCTCTTTGTACCAATCGGGCTTGGGGATGGTATCATCAACTGGCTAGATTGGTGGAAATGTGATCAAGTTGGCCTTGGCCATTCGGTGAAAGATAACATCCAAAGGTTCACCCAGTGGTGTGAAGGTCTTCCTTGGATTGTTCTGAGCTCTGGGCTTGTTTTGTTTGGGAGCAACATTAACGGTATTGACTTGATTGTTTGGATTGCCTTGATAAGCTTGATGTGCTTGCTGTTGATAAGTCTGCTGATTATTCTGAGGATGATATGGCTGCATGGGTTGCTGATGGACTTGGGGAGGTTGCTGATAGGTGGGTGCTTGTTGTTGTTGGTATGTAGGGGTTGACGTAGGACCAACCACAACAATCTGGACATGTTTGGTATCAGTGGCTCCATTAGTAACAACATTCTTATTACGATTCTAATAACGAGATTTATCATTCCTGGGTTTGTTTTGGGAATCATTTTTGAAATGCCGGATTGTGCCTTCGTCTAGGAGGGCCTTTTCAATACCTATCCCTTTGCTCTTGATATCTTGATAGGTTTGGAGACAATTCATCCTCATAAAGTGGGACAGCTTAGGATGCAGGTTATCAATAAAGATTTTGGTCAAATGTTTCTCAGGTGGTTGGTATGATAACCTAGTGGTAAGGTTCTGCCATCGTTGTAGGTATTCTGCTAGGCTTTCTCCTTCTTTCTGCTTTGAGTTATAGAGATCTAACAAGGTCAACTCATTCTCAACATTGTGGGCATAATGGGCAATGAACTTTTCAGAAAGTTCAGCAAAGGTTGTGATAGTCCCACATGGTATTTTGTAGAACCACTCAATAGCGGTTCCTCCCAAGCTTTTGGGGAATAGGCGTAAGAGATAGTTATCACTGTAAGCCACTTCTTGGCACGCCATATAGAATTCTTTAATATGGTTGACTGGATCTCCTTTCCCCCGGTATTTATCAAACTTAGGTGTTTCAAAGTGCTTGGGGAAAGGAATAGCAGCAATGGATCGGTCGAACGGGTAAGGACACACCTCTTCAAACTTGTAGGTTTTGTTCTCAGTACTGGTTTGAAGCTCTTTAAGAGCGTTCTTCATGGCTTCCCACTCAGCATTGATTGGTGTTTGAACGGGTGCTCCCATTTGAGGTGGGTATTGTGGAGTGGGATATGGAGATTGCCCAACGCGATAGGCAGATTGGAATGGATTTTGGAGTGATGTTTGCTGGGGAGGATACTGCTGATGTGGTATAGGGGGATGTTGTGGTGGTGGATATGGAATTGCTTGCTGGTATTGTGGGATGACTGGGACTTGCTGCTGTGACTGATAGGAGGAAGCTTGTTGATGCTGGGGAATGATGGGGGTTTTTTGCTGCGATGGGAAGTGTTGTTGTTGTGGGGGAGGCTGGTGGAATGAGGTAGCTTGTTGGTAGGATGGCCCTTGCTGAACTTGGTTTTGCGGTTGGTTGATATAGGTTGGGTGCATTCCCACATTGCTTAAAGGTGGAACCGATGTAGGGAAGCTAGAAGCAAAGGGTGGTTAGGCATGATAACTTGTGGAATGAGAGGAACTTGGCTATTGTGGTAGAGGAACTTGCTGAAAAGCACTTGATGTGGCGAATGGATAGCTTGTAAAGGATGAAGCTGGTGGAGGCTGTGATGGTTGCTGCTGTACTGCTTGTGAGAAGGTGGCTTGTTGGTTTGCAAACATGGATGTAGGAGAGTGGGTTGGTATGCCAAAGGATTTCATATCTTCTTGAGTAAGGCCCCAACGAGAACCCGTGTGTGGTGGGAATTGTGTTGCAGCAGATGCCGAGAAGGTGGATGCAATGGGAGTTTGGGACATGAAGGGTGGATTTGAAAAACCCATAGAAGGCATTCCCGTGGTGAAGGCATTTTGCTAGGCTTGTGCCTGGGTAGATGCTTGTTGGGGGGGGAATGAAGGGGATGCTTGTGTTCCCCATAAAAAGGGTGATGCTGATGGGAAGGCTTGCTAAGTATGTAAGGGGAGCGATTGCGCTGCCCCCGGAATAGATGACGCTAATGTAAAGGCTTGTTGGGAGAAAGAGGGAAACGATTGCGTTGACCTTTGAAAAGATGGTATGGATGCTAAAGCTTGTGGAGTGAAAGGAAAGGATGATTGTATCCCTCCTGGAATGAAAGGTGTTGCTTGGCTCATGGAAGGTGGCGGAACAGTTTGTGAGGCGACCTGTGTAAGAGGTGGGAGTTGATTCTGTGACAAGCGTTGGATTTGAGCAAGGGCTTGGGCGGCCATGGCGGATGATGATGTACCTATGGTAGGGAATGGA